>OU898285.1:83534096-83909484 GCA_918026665.1 Diabrotica balteata | reverse complement strand
TATCGCAAGCACTCTTCACATTGGTCTTTTTTAGGGACATGACATGATAGATTAAATTCTTCGTTGAAGAGCTTAAAGTACATAAGAAACATTTGTTCCTTACATAATTCAAGGTAGTCCCTGTGTAAATCGGCTATGGTTTTAGTTCCTTCAATGTACTCTTTAGTGGAATGCCATCGACAATAATGGCTTTCTTGCCTGGGGATATACTTAATGTGAGCTCTAATTGAATTTTTTATGCTCTCACTTATTTTTTTATGTATATTATACATACTATTTACTTTTAACGTTATACTTTTAAGAAAAATGGGTATACCTTTACTTATAACTCTATATACCAAAAATAAATGTATAAAAATAATATTACCTTTGAGAAAAATGGGTCCAAACACAAATATCACCCTTTTAATAATATTAACTTATCTTTTGTCAATTATATTTCAAGATATAACTGTCTTCTCTAAAACGAATAACGTTCAGTAAAAAAAGGTCAAGTACATACTGAAATATAACTGTATTTTTGATAGTTAGCTCGTTAAATTCGGGGAATCACAAAGAATTGCATCTACCATCTCTCGGAAACTAGCATACTTACACATGTAACCATTTTTTTATAGCAGAAGACATTATTTGGAAGCTATTGATGCAATAAAAAAAATTTAACATTTTGAGATGTAACCTCTTCTTCCAAATGAACGATATACATATAAAACATATAAATATATAATTTTAAAAGGAGCGTATTATATTTGTAATTTCTTAAGGCTTTTCAAAAACGATACAGTATAATTTTTGGGAATAAAAGATATTTATGATGGATGTTATGTACGATGGATCAAGGATTGAGTCTATGTAAATAACCATCAACCATGGGATCTTATCGTCTATACCTTGCCTAGCTCAGTATCTCAAGGGTGAGTTCGTCTTGTCTTAAAATAGGGATTGAACCTGAGTTCTCAGTTGATAGCAAATAAGACAAATTTTAACCAAACATATTTATTTAGAATAAAAAAAATACAATAATTAACCCCGCCAAAGCTTAACAATTGATAAGTGATACTTATTGCTTCGTTCGATGGGCTACTTGTGTGTTCTAGCTGCTAGGTCCTCCAATGGAATGTTGTAATATCGGAGAGCTGCAGTCACACGTGGTTGTATTTTCTGATGTGGTCAATAATCCCAGTAAATCCAATACGGCTGTCAATAAGCCCAATAAAATGTAAATATTTCCAATAAAATTGTGAATATTCCCAATAAAACGTTGAATATTCCCAATAAAATGGTATATTCCCGATAAACTAAAACACAAAAGGAATAGAAGCATTAGAGACACATCAAGAGGAGTTTAACTTCCTTGCCATCTTACAAATTTACAATTAAACAAATAGCATATGGCAAGGATAAAATGAGATATGATTGTTACTATGATTGTTAGTTAAATTCTGTTAAAGAGTCCTAATGCATATATAAAAAAACAATGTGCTTTCGAAAGAAAGTAAGGTCACAAATATCGGAAATGCGGTCAGAACTATAGAATAAATATCACAATGAAAGTACTTACCCCAAGAGAATTTGTAGATCATAAAATGAGTCTAATTTTAATTTTTGTCTTCTTTTATAACGATCAAAGAGGCAAAAAAATAAATAATATTCCCACTACATTAGAACATTTAACTGACAGAAAGTGGGAGACTAAAATGAAGTTAGCACAGATGTCACAGGATGTTGCTATTTCATGAAACTAGCTTGTCTGTCAACACAGAACACAAAGGGAGAGGGCGAATATTTATTCTACGTGACAGAAAGAGAGAGTAAATAGTGACAGAGGAAGAAATGAAAACAGGGGAAGAAATATAGCGGGCGCCAACTATTTTTAAATAAAAAATAGTAAAATTAAACTGAAGATAAACAAATTAACAAATTACTAAAGAAATTAAAATGAAATAATTATTTAAATATAAATTAATAGAGATGTGACGTTTATAACGTTACATTATAATAAAATAAACCAATATATAGGTAGATCCAATAGCACATATCTTCATGTTATAGTAAAGGATTTATTACTCGTATACAATTAGATTTTTTTAAATGTACATCAGTACAAGTTTTGTTATTAATTGACCAAAATTATATTTTTATTATGAGTTATAGCAATCCTCCGTGATCAAAAACATAAAATGAATTTTCTATGTATGTGCGCCAGATGCTTTTATTCTTGTGGGCTAGATAATTTCTCAAAAATTATGTTATTACGCCGCTTAGCCTGGTGGATTCCTATTAAAGGCGATCAATGTGGATCGAGTAATTGACACTTGGAAGTCGTTGTAGAAACCGAACCTTTCATCATTCCACTGCATTCGATACGTTTGGTCTTCATCGAATATAATAATGGGCGGGAATATTTTTGATCGGCGGACAAGAAGTACTTTGTAAAGGCATTTCTATGATGCCTTCTTGATTATTTCATTTTATTGAAATATGCCAAGGTCTTACTGAACAGGTACGAGAATATCAGGTCTGTACTTTAAATGTTTTCTATAAATATTGCGGTTGCCTTTAAATTTTATATTCTGGTTTAGAATAAAGAAAAAATATGAAATAAATTCTTATTTGATCTAATATTTGATAGTTTCTTTATTATTTTCTCATTTCCGATTCGTTTTATATATACACGATGCATAGTATCGCTTTTTTACATGGTTTTAAAAAGATGTTCACTGTCTCAAAACTTTCCATTCATTCACATTTACGTAATGTTCTCTCTCTAAAGAGAATGTCACATCTCTTCCGACTCTAAGCAAAGTTGCCTCGTTCATTGTTTTTGTGCCTCAAACACTTCACCGTTGACTGCTACACATAATTTGGCGCCCAACGTGGGACGCCAGATTATGTGTAGCACATCCAAAGTTGGAGTGTTTGAGGCACACAAAAATAATAACTCCAACATCTCTTCCGACTTTGAGCAACGTATCTGAAACACTGGAACGTTTCATGTGCTACAATCTCATATCACCATATGTTGCGTTTTCCCAGGCAGTTCTTCCTTTGATCTTAACCATTAAAATTAATCTAAATATCTCATATTTATCACCTCATTATAGTCCCAAATAGGAAACTTTTCGTTGTTTTCTAGTTTGTAACAGTTCGGTTCATAACTTTGAACTATACAGAGCATACAATGAACCCGAGATCGTAACATCCATAAAGATCGGACGTCTGCGCTGGATGGGCCATGTTGAAAGGATGTTGGAGACTGAAATGCCAAAACATATGAGGCAAACACCAGTAGGAAGAAGGTCAAAGGGAAGACCCAAACTGAGATACATGGAACAAGTAGAACAAGACCTGAAAACACTTAAGATTACCAACTGGAAAAACAAAGCCAAGAACACACTGGCGGAAAATCCTAGAACAAGCCAGGACTCAGAAGGGGTTGTCGGGCTACTGATGATGATGATGATGATGATGATGATGATGATGATGATGAACAGTTCGGTTGAGGGACCATGTTTTAGCCCCGTATGTTGCCATCTTGCCATCATTGTTATTATTTTTATTCCTACATCGCTATCTGGTTTCAAATGATCATAAACTTTCTTTTTAAATATTGATTAATAGGCCAAATATTTTCAAATTCTATTGACTTTGTTTAGAAGTCTGTACCCTTCACAATTGTATTCGTTGACCTTTTTTTGTCAAAGCTGTAAACCTAGATTTAAACCTTTCAGATGGGATTTCTCCTATATCATTTATTTTGTTAATAAGCCAATATAAATGTTCTGCTTTCATTAATTTCAACATCGTAGCGTGAATTTTATTTTGCAGGCGCTTTACTGTTAAACTAGCGGACCAACTCGACATCGAGTTTTTTAAATGAAATTTTTATTTTGCGAGAAAAATTAAGAGACCAATACAAACAATATAAGCACGAATATACATAACATTCATCAATAATAATGCAAGTAAAAAGTGTATTAAATATCAAGAAATATTTCGTCGAAAACAATGTTTTTTGTTACAATGTCTTCATTTTCTGAAAACTTTTGCTTGGCACCAGGAGTTATGTAAACTTTTACTTTTTACTTTGTAATAAAAACGAAACCGGAAGTCGACCTCAAAACCGGAATGCAATTTTTAGTTTATCAAATGGATATCATTTAGCAGTTAATTTTGCATGCTGATCACGAATCCGGTGTCAGATTTGCTCTATCTTGACGTTTTATGTGCGTTTCGGGTCACTTCCGGTGTCGGATCGCAACCGGAAGTACATATTTAGATTCGTCTCGACGAGACCTTTCGATCCATATATACACGTTTTTGGGTAAAGTGGTGGACAAGAAAAGGGCTTAGCGTTTTAGTATATAAGATTTGGATGGAATTATCTACTTCCAATATAAATATAGATGGCCCTGAAAATTTTCTAAAGCCATTTTTGGAATGTCTGGTGAGTCATTGAGATCTACAATTTTAATATATCTTTCCCAAGTCATGCCAATTTTATTAGTGTCTATTAATATTTTGTTGTTTTATCTTATCAGTCTTATTGCTTATGTAATCTCTGTGCTCCATGACATTGTTCTTCAAGCTACTTTTCTTTTGCTTACCTTTTTTATTTTGCCTATTCTTGCTTCTTATGTTATGTTCCTAGGATCTTCCCTGTCATTTGAGATTTTGTGGCTTCTCTCTTACTGTACCCAATCACTTTTTTTGTTGCTTGTTTTACATTGATTTTTATATTTTTCCAATATTTAAGAACAATTATAACAATAAATATATAACTGTACATAAATAAACCACGAATTCACCAATAAACACATTTAACTCACTTTATGCTAAGACAGCATGTTGGGTGTTTTACTCAACGATTCATTTAATAATCTAGCAAACTAATAAACATAGTTTGAAATGCACAAAAACGAACATTTTAATATCGGTAATAGTCTTATGTTACTGAACAGCACATTTAAAACGGAAAACGATTTAAAGAGACTACTGCAAATGGAAAAATTGAACCTTTTATTGATTCAGTTTTTGTGACGAGAAATGCAAAAATTAATGCAGGTAAAAATTATCAGTAAATTCAGACAGAGCATGTTCAGAATTGAAATAGAGGTGGAAAATCTTAATCCTCATATGTGATGGTATCTTTTTAAAGTAAATATTTTCATGCTTGGATTGATTAACGGGGAAATAATTCAAAAGCACGAACTGTCTAAATACCCTAAGGGAGGAATTCTCTTTTAGTTAAATAACAATGTAGACAAATTTTATTACAGCGTATTTGGGTGTATATAAAGACAAAAAGTCAACTTATCACATACAAAAGTGGACAAAATAATTATCAAATAGATTTTCATATGACTAGAAAAGAAAACAACATAAGTTGCTTGTTGATACTACACACTGAAGTAAGAACTTAAATGAAACTAAAATATCGGAAGGGACGACCAATGATGAAAAAGAAGGTTTATTTGGAGCAAAAAATAGTAAAAAGAATGAATGGGGAAAATACTTTGACAGTTTATTAAATGAAGAATTTGACAAAAAAGGCCAGTTAAACTGTCAGACAATAACAGCCATGGTTGCCAAATTAAAAAACTAGGCAGTTGTTCAAGCACTTAAAAAATTAAGACATGTAAATCAGTTGGACCAGATAATATCTTTGGAAAGGTTTGAAATGATGATGGTTAGGCTGTACATATTCTATTTCCTCAAAACGAAATTATCAGCTGCAATTTTTAAATTCTTGATTGTTAGATCTCTAGCTCAATTTTTAACTGATACATTACTTGTTCACGCTCAATAGGTGGAATATGACTAGGATTATTCTTGAACAAGAAATATATTTTTATAGCTTAAATGTATGCAAGGCAGTCTATGCCTCAGGAGCAGAACGCTCTTGTATTTGTATTTGCATTGCATTAGTAATCACTAGCAAGTTCTCGCAACAAGATTTATTTATACATTTTCCGTTCTGCTCCAGAGGCAGACTTCCTTTCATACATCTAAGCTACAGAAATCTTTTCTGTAAAATTTATTATATTCAATTCAACTCGAATTCCACCTTTGTTCTACACGTGTTTCGAGTTATTCAACTCCTCATCAGGAACACTTGTGGAAGCTTGCGAAGAACCTACTTGTGAAACGAGCTAGTGGATGCCCAAGATGTAATAAGAAACAACACTGCATTAGAGAAACTGGCTTGGACAACTTTTGGTAGAAATGCAGTTATATTCAAATCGAAGATGCCACTTCACCTAAAGGAAAAAGCATTTGATCAGTGTATACTACTAATCATAACATACGACTGCGAAAATGGACATTAAGAAAGAGATAATAGGGAAACTCAAAGTTACTCAAAGGTCAATGGAGCCATGCATGCTAGTTATAATAAAAAGAGATCGAAAAAGAATAGAATTGATCAGACAGAAATCCAAGGTCACTGATGTAATCCACAAAATTAACTCTTTAAAATGGCAGTGGGTGAGAAAAACTGATAATAGATGGTCCACTAGAATTACACTGTGGTATCCAAGGGGATGGGACTATGACATAAGAAAACAAACCGATACAACATGGTACAGAGAAGGGAATATTAGAAAATCGTGGGCAGAAATGAAGAACGAACGCCAGTAAATACGCTGAGAATGATGGCAGGATCCTGGTCTTCCTGGCCTTACGGCATACGACCCCCAGCGCATACCACTTACCCCTACGAGTCCGATACCAATTGGAGGTGGCACGATGCCGAGACATCGTGGGGCTCCACCTCCACCGTAGTACCTGTGTTGCGCCACCCTGAAAGGCTTGCAGGTGGTGGAATACCACCTCGCACGTAGACAGGTCGCCGCCGAGGAATCACTTTAATAATGCTACCTAAAGTCAAAATCAAAGCATAAATAATTTTCATGAAGTGAATCTATGATATTCTTAGTTCTTTTTCGCTGCTTAATATTAAAATAAAATATTACATATACATTAGACCACATGTTCTATTGCTGTGCTAATTTTTAATAAGTTGCTAAATGTTGTTAGTTTTGTGAGTTTACTCACAAATTTGATAATATCATTGACTGCTACATGTCTTTTTAAGGTAACACTTATAACATCTTCTCCATGATTGTGTGGTTCTCATATTGTACTTTTTAGATGAACTGATGACGCTTTCAGAATACGAAAGCGAAACGTCTTCAAAATAGATAAAGTAGCCTATCAACTTTGTCTTTTATTTCTCCACCTTGAGACCGATATAAAAACCCACCACTCGTTTGAGTGAGTGATCCTTATAATATATTGGATTGACGGTCGTACTCCTTTTCCGATATACAGTGCGTTAGGACCCGAGACCACCGAACAACCCGAAGGTGCACTCGACTCGGCGGTAATTGTTCGCGCATCTGGTTTGCGCAGGTCAGCGGCCATATTTTAAGTTCACAGTCACGTCGTTGAACGATCATTTTGTGTTTGTTGTTAGGTTAGATCACTATTTGTTTCGCTAATAATTTGATTTTATGCAATCGTAAACACTGACATTGTACACTAAAAAAATGGCGCAAGGTCCCCGAATTTGTCTGACAGCTACCAATGTAAGTTTATCGGAGTGCACCTTCGGGTTGTTCGGTGCCGAGACTATCTGCACCGACAGAAAATCATTTTAGTTTAGTAACTCCCAACAACGTTTGGGATGTACTTCTCTGTCGTCCGATCTCATGTTTCATTACGTATAGCCGATTTTAATAGTAGAAAATTCGATAAAAATACACTGACCTAATCGGTGCATTGTTATCGATTTTTATTAATGTGAACATTTTTTTGTGGTTGAATTAAAAATAAAAGCGTATTTCTTTAAAAAGATAAAATAAAAAATATACTCTTATTGAAAATTAAAATATTATTCCTAATAAAATAAAAAATAATTCTTTATGACCTACAGAAATGGTTCAAATAGTTGACCTTCTACGGCTGAACAGTACCCAAATCTGTCATAAAAAACTTCTGCGAACAGATGAAAGTGTTTCTGCTGTAACAGAATTGGAGACTTCTCTTATTCGATTTTTTAATTCATCCAAATTTTGGGCTCTAGCCTCAGGATGATCGTAGATAATGCTGTTTAAATGTCCCCAAAAAAAGAAGTCCATGGGTCTAAGATCTGGAGATCGCGCAGGCCACTTAATATCGCCTGTTCCACTGATAACTCGATTCGGGAAAGTATTGTTTAAATAAACTGAACAGCCGTCTTGATGAAACCAAACATTCTCCAGATTTACATCAGGAAGATTGAGAATAGCGGGAAGAACATGATTCTGTAACAAATCGAGGTATACTCTACTATTCAAGTTGCTGTCAATAAAAAATGGACCTATTATGTGGTCTCCTAAAATGCCAGTCCAGACGTTAACTTTTTGAGGACATTGATTTCGGAAAACAACACTTCTGTGCTGGTTTTCCCGCGCCCAATACCTCGTAATGGAAGAATTGTGTCTCCCTACTAACGAAACAGAAGATTCATCAGTGAATAAAATGTTTTTAATAAAATTTGGTTCACTATTAGCCTTCGTTATTAGAGTTTCACAAAACTCCATTCTTCAAAAGTAATCGTCTGGATAAAGCTGCTGCGTTTTCGAATATTTAAAATTCTTGTAACCGTGCTTTTTCTATACTTTCGTTACAGTAACATTGCTAACATCTAACTCTCTAGCAACGCTTCTACTTGAACGTGTTGAATCTACCTTGATTTTTGCACAAATTTGTGTATCCCGGTATTCTCTTTCCTCAACTTTTTCTGGTAACACTTCTGGAGCGTGACATTTTCTGCAATTTTTGAGGCAATAACAACTCTCAAAATTTTTAACAATATTATCAATTGACTGTACACAAGGAATTGGTCTTCCCTAAAAAAAACACAGAAAATAAATCTACACACTGTTGCGCAGAATTGCCACTATAAAACCATTTTATTATTTGAGCTTTTTCCGTGGCCATATAAACAGACATGTTTACAAAATAAATTAAAACTCTACGCTGTTATACCTTTAAACAACCACGGTATAATGACAATATGACAAATTTGCCGACGGGCGACGAGCAACGACGAGTCAGCCAAGCAGATATGTAGTGGCAAGTCGACGATGCGCAGTGTTGCCATTTATAGAGTGTATACCTAATCCAAAACTTAACGCACCGTATATATATATATATATATATATTATATATATATATATATATATATATATATATATATATATATATCCCATTTAAGTTGTTAGCTGCAGGAGATAACTTTTTGAAATTAGTTAAAATACATTCGCATAGAGTGAATGCATTCTAAAACAACATGCACCAGATTTAAAATTGTTTGAAAATAACCTTCAAAATGCTTTATAAACTTAACCGCTGGCATATTCAAATGGCTTCGTTACTCCAGTGACCTGTATTTGTTTGTTTAATTGTTATATTAGTAATACTTAAGTTCAGGTTCGTGTTATTTGTCAATTAGGGAAAAACAGATAAGGAAGTATCATGAAAGAAATGCTGAAAAGACGGTAGGAATTACCGATAAAAGTATCTTGTTCGTTCATCATCAATTGTTTTCCTCATTTCGGAAACTTTTCATGTTTTCTTTTTTTATATAAAAGATGGATTGATTGTGTCAGGGGAGTGTGTATGGTGTGTGCTATGTTCACTTTTTCACAAAGAAACTCATTTTCGTATTTATGACAAGCAAAATATTTACTGGAATATTTTTCATTTTCAAATATTAACTACACTATTAAAATAAACATTCTTTAATCATTTTCTTAGAGACGAAAAGCTTAGGACCTGGAAGAACTATGTAGAAGAATTGTTCGACGATGAAAGACAAGAACCTAATATAGATAACTTGCAAGGCGACAAAGGACCAGAAATAACTAAAGAAGAACTATTATACGCTATAAAAATAATGAAAAATAGTAAATCACCGGGTCCAGACGGGCTCACATCAGAACTTCTTAAGCTTGTGGAAGGCGAATCAGTGAATATTCTACTCGACCTTTTTAACTGCATCTACAAAAGAGGAGAAATACCAAAGGAATGGCTACTTTCAACTTTTGTAACCTTACCAAAAAAGGCAAATGCAAAACAGTGCACTGACTACCGCACTATAAGCTTAATGGGGCATACATTAAAAGTATTCATCAAAGTAATCCACTCAAGAATTAACAGAAAACTAGATGCAGATATTAGTAATACTCAATTCGGATTTCGGAACGGGCTTGGAACAAGAGAAGCACTATTTGCACTTAACGTCATATGCCAAAGATGTCTAGATATAAACCAAGATATATATATTATATATATATATATATATATATATATATATATGTGCTTTATTGATTACAACAAAGCGTTTGATAAAGTTCGTCACGATCACTTAATGAAACTGCTAGTAGAAAAAAACTTGGATAAAAGGGACATTAGAATTATCTCTAAGATTTACTATAACCAGAAAGCAAATATCCGAATAGAGCAAGAGACAACGGAGGAAATCGAGATCAAGAAAGGCGTAAGACAGGGTTGTATACTCTCACCGACCTTATTCAATCTATACTCCGAAGACATTATAAACACAGCACTTTCGGATCAAAATATAAGTATTAAGATAAATGGCATCCGAATAAACAACTTGAGATATGCCGATGACACGGTACTAATCGCAGAAACTTGGGAAGATCTTCAAATACTAATTAACAAAATAGTAGAATGCAGTGAAGAACACTGATTATCACTTAACATAAGCAAAACAAAAATAATGCTAATATCTAAATTACCACAAAACTTCCCTGACATAACCGTGCATGATCAAAGAATAGAACGTGTAAGAAGATATAATTATCTGGGAACTGTTATCAACGAAAATAATGATTGCTCTGAAGAAATTAGAACCATAATAGAGAAAGCTAGAGCCACATGTACTAAATTGAAAAAGGTGTTCTGCGGAAGAGATCTAAGTCTAAAACTTAAAATTCGCCTTTTGAGATGTTACGTTATGTCAGTTCTCCTCTACGGGATGGAAACATGGACATTGAAAAAGATCGATACCAAAAAGATAGAAGCATTTGAGTTGTGGATGTATCGTAGAATATTAAGAATACCCTGGACAGAGAAAGTAACAAATGTGGAGGTTTTGCGGAGAGTGCGGAAAGAGAAAGAGCTGATACTTACTATTAAAAAGCGCAAACTACAATATTTGGGACATGTTATGAGGGGAGATAAATACCAGTTGCTGCAATTGATTATACAGAGAAAGATAATGGGAAAGAGATCTATAGGAAGAAGAAGGCATTCATGGTTGAAAACTTGAGAGAATGGTACAATTGCACCAATTACCAACTGTTTAGATCTGCAGCATCAAAAATACGCATAGCTTTGATGATAGCCAAACTTCGGAACGAAGACGGCACTTGAAGAAGAATCATTTTCTTTGACATTTAACAAGTAAAGCGGCGGGATCTCTTCACAAAAGAACACACAAAAACAAGAATCTATAAAGCAGCAATTAGACCTATATTAACATACACGGTGGGGACAAGACATGACACATCTAAAACGAGACGACAACTATAAACAACAGAGATGAAAATACTCCGACGAATATCAGGGCAAAGTCTGTTGGATAGGGAGAGAAGCGAAAACATAAGAAGAGCATGCAATATAGAAGACATAAATGAATGGGTGACAAAACGAAAACAGAAGTGGAACGAACACATCAGTAGAATGGCAGAGGATAGAATAGTACGAATAGCACGAGATAAGTCACCAAATGGACAACGAAGTATTGGAAGACCAAGAAAAAGATGGTGCGACAATTTAAACAATTTAGGAGGCTAATATTGAAGAAGAAACAATCTTTGAAGCCTACATACGAGAAGGAAGAAGAAAAGAAGAAGATGACACTGCGTGCTCTATCTGGTTTAGATACAGTTTGTACATTGTAGAGATAAAGGTTCTTTTTTCCGCGTACTGCAACCTGTATGATGTTTTGTATATACCGTAAATATATGTATGTGGCGTTTCGGATAGACTTTATCGTCTGCTGTCGAGCTTCTTTGTGTAAAGGTTTTCATCTTTAGAAGTATAATCTTTATTAAGATTGATTGTCATAATCTTCTAATGACTAGACATTGTTTTCTTCTTTCTTTGCCTTTTTGTTTGTTCTCGATCTATCTTTGTCCCACGTGAAGCTGTGGAAAGCTTTGAAGCCACGTGAAGGAAATTGATGATTTACTCCGCAGAATGACCATGCCGGAAGAAGACCAATGTAACCTGGGTGTTGTCGGAGTTAAGTCGTCTTTAGCTTCCATTAAGTAGTGGCCACGTCACAGAATTTGCGACTACCAATCAGCATGAAGGAATCCTTCACTATAGGGGTTCGATGCTCTTAGAGGAGTAGATAAAGTTAAATTACCATATACCTACTACCATTAGTCTAAAGTATAAATAACTTAAATATCTAAAGATATCTTATTATTAACGTCGCAGTTGGATTGTGTGAGTTGAATTATAATGAAAATTTGTACTATAACTAGATCCATAAAAGTAAATTTGTATTGTAATTATAATTGATATTCAAGTAAGTATGGAATAGAAAAAATAAAATATCACCAGAAGGATCCATGTTATGAGTGACGTGAATCATATTAGTAGACCAGGGCATTTCGGAAAAATAAATCGATTTTAAATGTAACACCTATCAACTTGCAAATTTTTGCATTGTGTTCGGGATGACGTCAAGAAAAAAGTCTACAGCTGAAAAACGGCCATTTGAAACCATTTTTAAGGGCTACAAGGTTAGGTTTATTAGAAAGCCAAACTACCCTTCAATTTTGAAAAATTACGGTTTGTAGCACACGAAACAGGGGGCGTTCACACCAAGACATACATTTTAATCCGTGATAGTGATATCTTCATTGTTTTTTACGATACAGAAGTTTATAAAACACGAGAATATGTACTGAAAAAAAACTACATTTTTGTACTGTATCATTTTTACGTACATATTATAGTTTTTAAGATATTTAAAAAATAATAACATTTTTTTTGGAAATTTTCCAAATAGACAATACAATTTAATCGAGTTTTTTTATAGTAATAGATTTTATACTAGTCAAACTCATAGATCTATTGAAGAACACTAAAATAAAATGTAATGTAGAAGAAAAACGATTAATTTTTATTCTGGTGGATATTAGGTTAATTATACCGCCTTTTTTTTTCTTAAAATATTGGAAGATTCTATTTTTACGAGCAGTAACTTACGCAGTTTACATGCAGATGACTTTTTGTAATGCTCATTTTAAATGTCTTTTCATAGACTATAAAAACTTTTATGTCATTACACCGAAAAATCAACCCTTTTCTTACAATTTAACTTCGAATACATTAATCCAAATATTCGAAAAAAATGTCTCCTTTCAGAGACCATATCTTATTTCGTATTGTATTTAGAATATCTTTTAAAAAATAAATCTCATTCGTATTTTCTAAGCTTCATTTTTGTTGCGCATACTTTTCAATCAAAGACTTTTTTTGAGTTGTTCATGAAAAACCGTTAAAAACGTGACTTTTTCAATGAAAATTTGTTGTTTTCAACCATAAATGACTCAAACAGTATTGCGTTTCTGAAAAAACTTTATAGAACAAAAGTTGCTTAAACTTATCCTCTATCGATTCCAGTAATTATTTTGAGCCAAAGAATTTCAACCCCCGAGAGGGGTAACAACCACCCATGGTGCGAAAGTACATATCAACGCTATATAACTTTGGTTATTTGAGCATTTCCCATTAACTTGTGAGCTAAATAGCGCGAGTGACTGAGAGTAAGACTTTTGGGATAGTATACAGCTTCCACTTTTTTGCGTAGATGGTTTCAACATATAAATTTCTAAATTTTCGGGAGTCAGAGTTACAAGTAGAACGAGGATGTCTGTATCCTCAGAGACAATTACAACTTTGTTGTAACCTGTAGCAATATCTACTGCTTTTAAAACTATACCAACATCTACATCCCCTTCGCTCTGACTCGAAGAAATTCCAGTGGTTTTAAACGTATCTAGGAGCATATCAATTAGCCTACCTTTATTTTAAGCATAACAATTATTCGATTTATTTGGGTGTTTTTTGTTCTAAATGGCCTGATTTATAGAGTAACGGGTGGCAAAAACCAAATTAGCTGATTCATCATCATCATTTTGGCTTTACAACCCTGTGTGGGTCCTAGCCTCCCAAAGAATTCTCTTCCAGTCGTCCCTATCCATAGCCTTCCTCCGCCAAGCACGTATTTCCATATTTCTCATTATCTTGGTCTATGTTATCTAAGAATCTTGTTCTGGGTCTTCCTCTTCTTCTTTGCCCAATAGGTCTATCAAGAAGCGTTTCTATGTCCTATCTTAATGTGTTTTACGATATCTATTTCTTCTGTTCCGATATTATTCCTGGTATATTCTATAGTGTTCGAAGTTGTATCGTCTTCTCCAGACACCATTTTCATTTACCGCTTCATAGATTCGCCTTAGTATTTTTCTTTCGAAACATACTAACATGTTTTCATTGCTTTTTGTTAAAGTCCAGGTTGGTAATCACGTTGATCCATAGAACTTTGTGGACAGCTGCTCTAAATAGATGTATGGTAGTCATTCCTGCCCACTGTCTGATGTTCTTCAACCACGATGTCCTTCTGCGCCCTTGAGATCTTTTGCCTTATATCTTGCCTTGTAAAATTAGTTGATACTTCTTATTGCGCATCACATGCCCTAAGTATGTCATCTTTCTGATTTTCACGATACGCATAATTTCCAGATCTTTATTCATACGTTCAATCATGGTGTTGTTTATAACTTAAATGGTACAAACCCAATCTTGCAGTATTCCAGAGAAATTAACATGGGAATGTTTAAACCAAAGCGGATAAATGTAGACATAGATACTCCAGTGGTTATGGGGGCTTTTAGAAGCTCTAATGTAGTCTTTAGGCTTCTGGGGGAATGCCAAGAAGAACTCGATGGACTGATTGAACATAACAGTTTCACATGGCACTTGGTGCCATGTCTTAGGGTCCAGAACCGACCGTAGAAGTACCAAAAAGTACTACCCGCTACCGGAAAAAGCTTGGATCCGAACAGATCAAGCATATGGTAAAATGTACTTTGGACAGACATACGTTTATAGGATTAGTTAAAAATTCTGTTAAAAACAAGCAGGAATCAGCTCGAGACTCTGACTCTAAGGCAGAGAACCAGACAACTAAATTTTACATAACTTGTTTGCAACACTTTTTGGACACTATCAAGTGATTCCAAAAACATATAGTACCCATCCTCTAGACTTGTACAGGGTTTTACAATATTCCAGAATGTTCTGGAATGGGTATTTATGAATAAATGAAAGATGTTCAATAAGCCAATTGGCTGCAGTATAATGATATTTTCATATATTCATATAATAGAAAACTTAATTAAATTTTAGTGTGATACAATTCTAACTAAATCTTTTTTTTGCAGAAATTCGATACGAGACTGCCTACGCCTGTGAAGGCAAGATTCTCAAGATAGAATGCAAGGACGGTGAGCTCATCAAGTTAATAAGAGCAAATTATGGGAGGTTTTCCATCACCATCTGCAATGATCATGGCAACACTGACTGGAGCGTTAACTGTATGTCACCGAAATCTTTGAGGGTTCTACATAGTCGGTAAGTGACAAATGTTTTTAATTAGGTATGTATATTTGTGTCTAACGATTTCTTTTCAATGTTCAAACTTCAGATGTTTACCTTAATTGAAATATGATAAAACTGCTTTCTGCTTTGTGTTTTTCTCGTCTTAACTGTTAAAAACGCTGAAATTTGAGTATTAATTTGGATTGAAAAATATGTACTAAAAATTAATTTTGGAGGCTTAAAATGATATCAAAAGTACATACGTCAAAATCATATAATGACCAATACCTTTTAAATTATTTGAGAACATTGTCTCGAACAGTATCATGGAACAGCTCTTTTTATGCCTGACCATATAACAAATATCTCTTCTAAACGCATATTAGGCTTTCTTAGAAGCCTAGATCTGGTAGGCTGCACATAGATGTAAGGTATAGACAAAATATCCTTCAGCTCGCAGTGTGAAAAGGTCTAGTAGATAGACTACCCCTTTAAAAACAAATTCGTTGCTCAAGAATATAGATATGTAGAAAGAAGTCGATATACTAACATTTGAAAGACTACTAGAAATTACTAACACTGGAAAATGACTACTGAAACTAATTTTCCAGTGGGGGTTGACCTTACACTATACATTAAATACAAAAGCAGTATACAACTTATTTAACACTAAAACATTGAAAACTTTTCTTTTTAAAACTTGCACAAAATTCATTATTGTTTATTATCACTACACCTGTTTCGGTAGAGTACCTTTCTTTTAAGTGATCTATTTTTTGTATGCGTTTACAGTCTATAGGCTTCAACTGAATAAATGGCGCAGGGGAGAACTGTTTGTCTGAAGTTGGTCATTCTGAATTATGTCTGTATTTTTTAATTTTTTAATTTCCATATATTCCACTAATCTAGAATCTGGTTTTTATTATTAAAAGCCCTGTTGTGTTCTGCTATCTGTTTGTTAAAAGTTCTACCAGTTTGACCGATGTAAATTTTTGGGCAGTCGCCACATTTAACTTTGTATACTCCACTGTGTAAGTACTTTCAAGAGTTAGTTTTCTTAAATTCACCAACTGATTTGGCATTCCTAGCTCTTTCATGGGTAGAGTTGCTATAGTGTATTTTTATGTATGAGAGAGTAATAAAACAATAAATTATGTATGCAAATCCCTAAACTGTTGATACGGGTGACTCAATGAAAAACAGATATTTGTCAACAAGTTTACAGAAGTATATAGGAAAACAATTTTAAATCGAGTATGACCACCAGGTATAAAGGTTGGAGCAGAATAGAATACAATAGTTGTGAGGGTTACTAATCCCTAAATAAGGTTGCCAGTGTCGGAGTGATGGAGGTTAACAGGTACTAATGAATTTGCAAGAAATGTAAGATGTTTATTTTATTGGTTATATATAACCAATAAAAGTTTAATAAGTACCTACCTATTTGCAAAATAAAGTTTAATTCTTTAGATAAAATAAAACGTTTTATTTTATCTGAAATGAGTGCATTCCACGAAGTAAGGGTTTCAACAATCAAACATTTAATTCTTTAATTCCAGGAATCTACGACAGTAATTGACTAGATAATTACCTTCTAAACTTATTCCACAGAAAATGTGATAGTGGGTTTTTCCATTTTGTAGGAAGGTCCAAGTGGCGTATTCAAAAATCTTAACAGTTCACTAAAAGTAGGAACTTCAAGGTGCAGTTTATTGTGTATACTAGTGTTATGGAAAATTTGGAAGTGCTGTGTAAACGCCGAAAAACTGGTCCTTTAACAGTTAATGAAAAAACATTAATATTTAATTGTTTTAAATCATTTACAGACAAACGTTTATGTGAAAGTGTTGATGAGACCGTTGAGTTAGTTAGCAGTACACTTGGTGTTGGGAAATCTACGATTTACAGAGTTATTAAAGAAGAGAAATGTGGTAGTTTTCAAATGCCACGTAATGCTCCAGGGAAACCAAAATTTCAAATAGAATATCATTTTAAAGAAGGACTTCGACGGAAAGTGCATGAATTCTTCTTTAGACAAGAATTTCCAACATTGGATAAAGTTCTTGTCTCAGTTCGAGATGATAAGGATTACCCAGAAATGAGTGGAAATACGTTATGGAAACTTTTAAAGAAATAGGCTTCCGCTGGAAAAAGAATCCCAGAAAGTCTATTTTATTAGAAAGAAGCGATATTGTCATATGGAGAAGACATTTTCTAAGAACCATAAAGGAAATGAGAAACCAAAAAAGAAAAATATTTTATCTTGATGAAACATGGATCAACGAGGGTCATACACCAAATAAATTTTGGCAGGATGAAAAGTCAAAAGCACGCTTTTGTAAATAACTTATCTACTGGTTTAAACCCACCATCAGGAAAGGGACGCAGGCTGATAATAGTACACATTGGCAGTTCAGACGGTTTTGTTGAAGGTGGTTTATTAACTTTTGAATCAACTCGTACCGGTGACTACCATGAAGACATGAACGCTGATGTCTTTCAAGAATGGTTCGAACAAATGATAGATCTTCTTCCTAAGAACTGTGTAATAGTAATGGATAATGCAAGTTATCACTCCAGACTTATAGAAGGACTGCCCACAACCAAGTGGTTAAAAAAAGACTTGCAGAATTGGCTGAGTTCAAAAAATATTACGTACCATCCCGGATCTATAAGAAAGGAACTTTATTCGTTGTGTGCCCTTCATAAAGAAAAATTTTAAAAATACGAAATTGATGAAATTGCCAAAAATCGTGGAATGACAGTACTTAGATCCCCACCATATCATTGTGAATTAAACCCGATTGAACTGGTATGGGCACAAATAAAGAGTGAAGTTTCAAGAAAAAATACCACTTTTAAAATTCATGATGTTAAACAGTTGTTTTTGGAGGCCGTAAATAATGTAAAACCTGAAAAACTGGGAAAAGGCAGTAAATCACACTATTAAAGAAGAGGAAAAAAATGTGGAAGCTGGACAATATTACTGATAAAATGATCGAGCCAGTTATTATAAATCTTGGTTCTGAAAGTTCATCTTCTGAATCTGATTTGGATTTGTAACAAGTAGCTGTAAGTTTTATATTAATATTTTTATTCATCTATTTAACATACCTTAGACGGTTTTAAAAACTCTTTTTCTCTTTTGTAATTTTTAAAAATTAAAAAAAATGTGGATTTTTTAAAACCCTTTTTAATGTAGGCCAGTCAGTTTTAATATAGTGTGTGATAAAAGAGGTCACTTTTGTTTACATACACATAACACTTTATAACACTGAAATGATTCATTTATTTTTTACAATTATTCAAAGTAATTTTTTCAATTAATCTTGAGCACGCCCATGGAGTGGTCGGAGGTACCAGTTAAAATTATGCTAATTACTCTCTCGTTCATAAAAATAAACTATAACTCGGAATTCCCACACACTCGGAATTCATTATTCTAGTGGTTTTTTCCAAAATTTGTTTCAGGATTGCAATCTGTTGCACTTCACCTTCTAAATCATAATCATTCTTTTAATGACCAATTTCAAATTATTCACATTCAAAATAAATGCATTAAACTATCTTTATGAAAATCTATTAACAATTTAAAAAATACAGACATAATTCTGAATGACTAACTTGAGACAAACAATTTTTCGCTTCTCAACTAGACTAAAAGGGTAAATGCATACCAAAAATAGCCTCACCTAAAGAGGCACTCTGCCGAAACAGTAGTTGTAGTGATAATAAATTGTAATAAATTTTGTGGAAGTTTTGAAAACAAAAATTTTCAGTGTTTTATCGTTAGATAAAATCAATTTCCGTCATGTACGACCAATCCATTACTTATACGACTTTTTGCAAAGTAAATTGTATTAAACCTGTAAAATTATCCAAAATGGAGACTTTTTTAAAATGTCCATTTTTGTATAATTTTACAGAAATATACCTCTATTAGATAGGTGTATTCTATAGAAAATAGATATAAATAAAATAATATAGCGTTCGCTCTAGACGTTTTTTTGAAAAACTGCGAAAGACTTGTTTTAATATCTCCTGTACTAATATCATCGATTACGAAGGAAGTATATATATTTTTTGTCAACGTCAAATTACATCCAAAATCAGTATTAAAAGTACGAGAAACATAATTAAACTTTCAGTTGCGGTAAGATAAATACAGAAATTGGTTTGATCCGTACAATTCATTTAAGTAATGAGAAAGTCGAGATAAAAAATTGTAATATTAAACAGAAACCCTCAATATGGTCCCCAAGAGGCAAGTTATCTCCCAATTCCCTACACGCCGTTCGTGGAGTAAGGCATCACCTGAATTTCACATTTTGGACAAATTATAAGTTCAAAGGAAAAGTATATCATGGGTGGCTTTAATCCGAAGAATTACTCTGTGTGTGTGGTGTAGAACTCGGTGGTCTGATAAACAGAGAAAGAAAACATATCTCAAGAGGGGACACAAGACTAATAATGGGAAGAAATGCTTAACATCCTTTATCGGTTATCTGCAAAAAATCGAAAAAACTCGCTCGAACCAGTACCGGATTCAGCACACTATTTGAACTATAATAACAACCAGCCATCAATAAAAATCATTAAAGAAAATTAAATGCAAAATATGGTAGTAAACAAAAGGTAAATAGTGAGTGAGAGTCTCGGAACTCCCGACTTATTTCCGTTTAGTATATTCCGAAACAAGGTTAGAATGAAAATTCTAATTTTTTTGTTATGCCGGATTTTGTTTCCGATGGCTTTCTTGATCTTATACTGGTTTATAAATTATTGATTTTATCTTATTGTTAATATGTCGATTTGCTATATGCCATATAGTGTTAATAAGGCATCATAAAAATACAATGTAGCCCAAAATAAACAGTACTGAACTTGTATTTATTTTATTGTTAAAAAAACATATTATTGACACTTTAAAACATGTTCTAAATGAGCTGCTCCGCTCTCAAGACAGGCTTCCTACCGATATTCCAGAATTCTCGTAATGTTATGGAATAAAGGTTGTCTCAAGTTTGCGAAGAATGCTCTAACAGCATCCTTTAACTCATTGATGGTTTGTAGTGCCCGTTTAAAAAACGGCAGTTTTAGCCATAATCCGAATGTATGCGTCTGGAGATGTTAAGTCTGGAGAATGTACAGGATAGGGGAAGTCACTAAATCGTGAAATGAATTTGTTTGGAAAATGTGCCTGAAGAAATTTGACGAACTGCGACAGCAGTATGGTAAGTTGCCCCATCCTGCTAGAAAAATTGGTCTCGAAATGCCAAATTACGTGCACGACAAAATTGACGTAGATCAGGGATAAAGCGTGTTAAAATTTGTATGTACAGTTGCGGTCACGGAATAGTTTACAGGTTCACGTATCTAGGAGCCCATTTTTTAAATTTTTACTTCGTTTAAACGCACCTTTTACGTCAAAGTGACGTTGCCAGTGGTTGTACTAGCTAGAATAGGTAGATTAAAATTAAAATATCAAAATATTTTACAAAATGAAAAATATAGAAAACAGTTTTTGAATAAAATGGATTATGATCTTAATAACGAAAATAAAGAAGTCTTTTTTTTTAATATGCATTTTATTTTAAATCTATTTTATATTAAATAACGATAAACAATGATAAATAATAATTAATATTTGGTGGAAGCCCCATTCTTGTCAATACAATTTTGCAGTCTTCTGTTCATAGATAGCACCAATCCCCTCATGTTATAGTTAACAAGCTCTTCCCATGCCTGCTCAATTGCTTTCCATAATTCAATTCTATTCCGTGGTCTAAGGTTTCTTTCATTTAGTTTCTTTGTTAACTCTGCCCACACATTTTCGACGGGTTAAAGTCTGCACTACGGGAAGGCCACGGAAGAACATTAACATCAGTTTCTTCTAGCCATTCTCGAACAATTCTACTCGTATGCACCGGGCAATTGTCATGTTGGAAGATAAAGTCGTTGTTGGGGAATCTCTGGATCACCGATGGCAACATTGTGTGCTCAATAATATGTTTGTAATATAATCCTGTTAACTTCTCCTCTACATGATAACAAACGCCCGGGCCTTCGGCACTTATCCATCCCCATACGTTGACAGAGAATCCTCCACTATTTCTTAAATGATGCGTATACTGTTCATCATACCTATGATTTCTCGGCCTATAAACTCTTATTCGACCATTATTATACGACTGAAATACTTTTTCATCGGAAAATACAACCCTAGACCAAAAATTCTCATCGCGGTTTATAAATTCATTACAAAATTCAACTCGTCTCTTCTTGTGATCCTCAGTCAAAAAAGGTTTCCGTGCAGCTACACAATTTAGCAGTCCACTTGCTTTAATTCTTCGACGTGCAGTGCGAATACTGCCTGGAAACGCTGCCTCTTCTCTTGCCTTTTGAGCTGTGGCAAAAGGAGATTCTCTCAAATAATCTACTAACATCTCATCCTGTTGATCTGTGGAAATCTGCCCTCCTGAACCGCCCAACCGTGCTATAGAGTGAAAATTATCCCATCTTTGTTTAATCTTCCATATGCACATATGACTCACGTTCAAATCAGCAGCAACTTGCCTTAGTGACCAACCTTCTTCGAGTTTGGCAATTGCTCTTGCTTTTTGCGCATAATTCAAATGTATTCTAACCATTTTGGAAGAGTTTAATATACTTTTATTTTATTGTTGAACACTCGCGGAAGCATTGACGTTTTGAAATTTTTTGACTTTGACATTTATCAAATCCGTACGACACTGCAATTTTACAGTATTACAATATAAAAAGTAAGGTGTAAACTATTCCGTGACCGCAACTGTACATCTGTTGATTAAGTGTGACTTGCCTACCATTTTCTTCGGTAAAGTATGGACCAATGATTTCGTGTCCCGAAACTGCACACCAGACATTCACTTTTGCGGTATGTAAAGGAACTTCTTGAACTTCATCTGGTCTGGCAAAGACCAGAAATTGATTTGTGCGACAATTTACATGGTCTGGCATACAAAATGTGCTTCGTCTGAAAACCATACATTTTTCAAAAATTCAGGATTTTGATACTGTAATGCAAAAATTCTGGCACAATATTCCATTCTACTGTGATAATCCTTGGGATGTAATTGTTGATGTATCTGAATCACATACGAAAATGCACCCAGCTCCTTCAGAATTATTTGCAAGGAAGTTCTTTTTAAGCCAAGATGCAACGCTGTTCTTGTCTGGCTGGCTTTCGGATTTTTCAAGATTCGTTCAAAAACACGTTTATGGTTATCGTTGTTGCTAACTGCCCTGGAACGTCCTGAGTTTCTTTTTCGTTATCAAAATATATTACCCATATTTCTAAACTTTTCAACAACCTTCAAAATTACAGCATTACTTGGAAAACGTTTATTAAACAATTGTGTGAATTGATCACACACGTATTGTAGACTTGCAGTATTACGTCGGCCGATTCCGTACGAGCGAAAATATTGTTCCACAAGAAACACTTTCTCCTTTGTACTTAACACCATTTTTAACAATTAGGCCTTAATAATTAATTGTTTAAGGATTACTTGACAGGTCTATACTAGTTAATTTGAATATGACAGCACACACAAAGAGACATCTATGTTTTATTTTCAGTACTGTTCATTTTGGGCAATACTGTATATTTACTATTTTATAATTACTTGACCTCTTAGATTTCTCTTGAGTTTTCTAGAGCTATCCAATGTAATTTCAAGGTATTTTACTTGGTATTACTGACCCCATCGATTTCTACTTTAAATTATTTTGCTCTTGCATTCTTGCATTCTTTTGAATCTTTATGACTAGTCTTTGTAGACTATCTTCTCTTGGGATATTAATATTGCATTATCTGCTGAACATAGTATTTTTACTTCTTTGTTTCCCAATATGTATGCTCTTCCTTTGTTGGCGATTTTGATCACCTCGTCCATGATCAAATTGAAGATCATAGGGCTTAATGAATCGTATTTGTTGGCCTATTTCTGTCTGTCTATTGCTGTCCCATGTTATGCAAGTTGTCTATCTATTCTGACTTTTATCTTGGTAAATGTTTTCGATAGTTTTTATGATATCTAAGAGATACTGCTGCAAAAATGTCTAGACCAAAAAAAGGATCTCTTTTTATGTTTTATTGACTATCAAAAGGTCTTCGACAAAGTAAAACATGATAAGCTGATGGATTGCCTTCACAAAAAGGGACTAGACGAGAACGATTTTAAAATTATCCAAACGCTGTATTTTAACCAAACTGCAGCAGTTAGAATAGAAGCCGGTGACACAGAAATATTCAATATCAAGCGAGGTGTGCGACAGGGGTGTGTATTGTCACCACTACTTTTCAATATATATTCGGAAGAAATCTTTGCACGAGCACTAGAGCAATCAAGAGAAGGTGTTAAAATTAACGGCAGAGTTCTAAATAATGTACGATACGCCGACGACACGGTCCTAATTGCAGAGAGCGCACAGGATCTCCAGACACTCTTAGATCGCGTCAGATCGATCGGAGAACAATACGGCCTCAGCATTAACGTCAAGAAAACAAAAACAATGATTGTCTCCAAAACATCCATCCATCCACCCATGGCTTTAAACGTGAATGGTAACATTATCGAAAATGTCGAGAAATTTCGATATCTAGGGTGCTGGATAACGAAAGATGTAGATCCAGACATAGAAATAAAATCGCGAATTGAACAAGCAAGAAATGTCTTTTTAAAAATGAAACAAATGTTTACGTCCCAAACACTCAATCTCAAAATCCGATACCGAATGCTGAAATGTTACGTTTACAGCACCTTATTATATGGAATGGAGGCCTGGACCTTCAAAATCAACTCACTAAGGCGTTTGGAAAGTTTTGAAATGTGGTTATTTCGAAGGATGCTGAAAGTCCCCTGGACAGCGCATATGAGCAACGAGCAGGTCCTACACAAGATGGGTACCGACAGAGAACTCTTAAAAATAATGAAAACACGGAAAACCTCATATTTGGGACACATATACAGAAATGAGAAATACCAGCTACTGCAGCTTCTTATAGAGGGGAAGGTAGAAGGAAAACGTGGTCCTGGTAGACGGCAGGCGTCCTGGTTGAAGAACATTCGTGAGTGGACTGGTTTGGATTCTCAATCTTTAATAAGAAAAGCCAGGGACAGAAATGATTTTGCTGAGGTTATCGCCAACCTTCATTGAAGACGGCACCCAAAGAAGAAGATATCTAAGAGATAAACTCAGAAACACATTCTTGCACACATTCTCTTGCATCTTTAGCAATCTTATTAGTTATCCTTCCAGCGTCAGGTATAGCTTTTTTCATGATTTTGGCAACGTTAGCGATAGGTAAAAACCTATCTTGTTCCCGGAGTGAAACACCGATTTTGCCGCCATCATGGTTGGAATCATCTGTGTTTTCGGCCGTTAATTGATCGTGTTCATCTTCCATGTCTTCTACTTGAACCATATATTGATCACTCAACGGAGCAAAGGCATAGGAATGTGTCATGTCTTCGACTTTTTCCCTTGTTTTAACAATACCATCAACTTAAGGTTGCTTATAGAGTTTATTGCATCAGAAGTTCTGAAATATTAGTCCAAAAACAAGTTCATTCTGTTTAAAATCTTATTTTGTTATGAGTGAATTAGGAAGAAATTGACAATAACCTGACAAGACAACATAAACATGTTTACAGATACATACAAGACAACACAAGCACAAACATAGTTTATGTTGTATGTGACAACATAAACTATGTTTATAGATGTTGTAAACGTAGTTTATGTTGTATGTGACAAGACAACATCATTAAAAAACACTATGTTTATGTTGTTAATAAATAAAATAACTTGACACAATAAAGGAGAAAAAATTGACATGGGTCTGTCATATAACACGAATGAACAAAGGCAGACAAGTGAAAAGAATGTGGGAAGATAAACCAATATACAAAACAGAAGAGCCAGACCAATAAAGAGTGGAAGGGCGACATAGCAGAGATATTACAAAATAAGGGCAAAGTATTGGTAAGAAGCAACACAAATGACGAAAAACAAAAAAGAATCGAGAAAATTCATCAAAAGCTAGAATCACCGCCCTCGAAACCTAACGATAGATGAGAAACGATTATGTATGTATGATTATGTGCATAAGATATATGATTTAATTTTTGTCCAGCTCACAATACTTTCTACGACATATGCTTCTGCTGCTTTTGATAATAGTTATGGAAGCAAATGAAAAAAAATGATAGTTGTTTCAGAAAAAGTCACAGACAAACGAATAAGATGTTATTTACAAATAGCAAAAGTATAATTTCTTGTTCACATTATCAAGTACGGTCCATGGTAGATGATATAAATACACCGAGGAAATCAAATAGCTTCCATATCAAGGATTTGTGTAATATTTATGTGAAAGTTGACATGGATGATATGCGGTCAAAAAAATCCACTTTGATTTGGTTATAATTATTTTATATAATTTGTTCTGATGAACGATTATCAATTAACTAGAATTCTGCATGAAAAATTCTCGCTGCGACATATACCAATTGTTTTTATGGTAGTTTTGCATTGGTGTAGCGTATTTAAAACCCAATTATAATCGTAATGGTTTATTGGTAAAATGATTGTCATAGAAGCCAAACTGTCATTTACAATATGATACAACAGATAAATAGAATAGCAAAATAAACCGTCCTCTTAGATGTTATAAACGAACATCAATGGGGGCAACACGAGCTATTAAGAGCCATCTAAAAACTATAGTATATTTTTTAGTGTGAAAGAATTTTACTAGAAAAATATCGTCAACAAAGATAAAAGTTATGGCAATTAAAGGTAAATACCCCATTTTTTTTAACCTATTCTCTATCCTTCCATTGTTGGATATAGGTCTCCCCCAGTTCTCTCCATCTTTCCCTATCTTGAGCTGTTCTCTGCCATGTGGGACCTCCTTGTTTCCTGATGTCATCTTTCTACCTCATCTGTGGTCTGCCTCTTGATCTCTTTGCATTGTATGGACGCCACTTTCCGATGGCATTGTTCCATCGTCCGTCTTGGAGACGTTCATTGTGTCCAGCCCATTTCCATTTCAGTTTTGCTGCTTGTTCTATCGCGTCTACTGTCTTTGTTCTGGTTCTGATCCACTGGTTACGTCTGCTATCTCTAAGTGATACACCCAACATTTGTCTCTCCATCGCTCTTTGTGCCTTCCTTATCCTATCCAAATTGGCCTGTGTAAATGTCCATGTCTGTGCTCCGTAGGTGAGCACCGGTATTATGCAGGAGTTATATACCTTGCTTCGTAAGTATAGAGGGATTGTTTCATTTTTTAAAACGTAAGAAAGTTTGCCGAACGCTGCCCATCCGATTCTTACTCGTCTCGATATTTCGGCTGTTTGATTTTCTCTGTTAGCTCTGATTGCTTGTCCTAGATAGATATACTCATTTACCTGTTCTATTTTTTCTGTTTTTATTTTTATTGCCTCTTGGTCTTCCGTGTTTGTTATTACTTTTGTTTTGTTGAAGTTAATTTTTAGGCCTTTTTGCAGTGATTTTTCATGAACTTCATTCAGCATTAATTCCAGTTCTTGTCGTTCCGAGGGATCAGGAGTATATCATCCGCATATCTAAGGTGATTTAGGTATTTTCCGTTAATACATATTCCTGTTTTCCCAATCTGTTGATTTTATTATGTCTTCGAGGGTCAAGGTAAACAGTTTAGGTGAAATTATATCGCCTTGTCGGACTCCTCGTTTAACTTTTATAATATCGGTTATTAATTTGTCGTCCAGAATTACGGTCATGGTTGCGTTTTGGTAAATATCATGTATCAATTGTCGGTATCTTGAATCTATTCTACTATTGACCAGAGCTTCTTCAACCGCCCAGTGTTCAATGCTGTCGAAAGCCTTTTCATAATCTACGAATGCTAAGTACAGCGGAAGGTTGTATTCATTGGTTTTCTCAATTAAGATTTTAAGCGCATGTAGATGGTCGATTGTGCTGTATCCTTTCCTGAATCCGGCCTGTTCCACTGGTTGGTAGTTATCAAGTTGTTTATTATTCTTGTGAAGGTTTTATATAGTTGTGACAAAAGGGAAATAGGACGGTAGTTGTTTAGGTCTGTTCGGTCTCCTTTCTTATGTATTTAGATTGTGTTGGCATTTCTCTATTGTTTATGTATTTTACCTTCAAACAGACATTTGTTGAACAGTATTTTTAGCATTTTTTTTATCGTGTCTCCTGAAGAAAAAAGAATTTTAAAGCTGAAACAATTTCCTTTAAAATGAAGGGGTTTTGGAAGGGGATTACAACTTATCTCACGGATATTCTGCCTGGTACCCTCAAAACACCGATTCTACGCACCAAAAAAACATATAAATCCGCAAGATACAGAGGGGCATAACAGACTCAACACCTTCGCTGGTTCCTAAAGTAAAAGGTACTACCTCCCATAGATACCAACAGTTATTAGATAAAAAACCAATAATCAAAATCACGAAACAACTTACCTAGAATCCTAAAAAAGACCTTAATTATTTTGTTTAATTATTATGAATCATTTTATCACACCTACAGTTAAAATTATTACGATAATTACGGTTCTCATTTGTAAATGTGTACTTTCTAAAAGTAGATAAAAGGTATATAGAAAATTGCATGATGTTTTAGAAAAATATATAATTGATATGAATGAGCATTTTACATCTAATAAATGGCGTTGTTTCATAAATATATTATTTTGAGTCTCCATAATTTGATTTGAACATTAGTAGATGTATTCAATCTTTGTATGATTGATGTATTGGTTCATAACAATTTCATGATCATTATGTTTCATTTTAATGCTATTTTTCATAGGCGTCGAATGTATTTTATCATTTTAGTTTTACATTTTAATAAATATTTTTATAAACACACAAAAACTTTTGTATATCTAATTGATTTGTTTGTAAAGGTATTTTTAGATAATTTGGTTATGGAGTCGCTTGATACAATGATCAAATAATGATTTTTAAATGTCTCAATTATGCTAAGTGACATAGAAATCCGAACACCCATTATAAATTATTTTATTTTAATAAAATTTGGTATAGAATTTCAGCCATATCAGTTTAGGTTTTTGTTTGTTATTCATTTTTACCAGTTTAGTACCAATAAAAATTTAGGGATGTTCGATTCTTGATCTTTTTGAAAGTCGTTTACAATGCCTAAGTTATGAAGACGCACAAATTTGTATCAACTGAGCGAGTTGAGATTATCGAATAATAAGCCTTATGAGCCATGTCTTGAAAACTTTTTTAAAAATTACACATAAAAGAATATGTAAAAAGTGTGAAGAACACATGACAAACACACAATTCGGCTTCAGGGATGCATTGGGTACTCGGGAGGCACTTTTTGCAATACAAGTTCTCTTTCAAAGATGTAGAGACGTGAGACAACAAAAGGCACTTGAGAGACAACCATATGGAATAAAAATCAACGGGAACTACTTAATGTGATTAGATATGCAGACGATACAGTAATTCTATCAGATAATATTGAAGGTCTTCAAATTCTGCTTGATCGTATTCACGAGGTAGGAGAGGAAATGGGCATTAAAATAAGCTCAAACAAAACCAAATTTTTAGTGTTTAGTCGTGACCCACATCCCGATGCAAAGCTTCAATTGAAAGGAGTCCAAGTAGAGAAAGTTCACAAAATGACATATTTGGGAACTGTGATAACGGACTAACTAGATCCAGACATAGAAATAAAACGTAGAATAGCAATGACTAAAACTACTTTTATGAAAATGAAGTCATTTCTTTGCAATAACCATCTCAGTTTAGAACTAAGGCAAACAATGGTTAAGTGTTATGTTTGGTCTGTACTTTTGTATAGTGCAGAAGTGTGGACGCTAAAAGTATCGATCATGAACAAAATTGAAGCATTGGAAATGTGGGTTCATAGACGAATGCTGAAGATACCTTGGACAGCAAGAAAAACTAATGAAGAAGTACTAAGGAGCGTCAACAAAGACAGAGAACTGCTAAAGATTGTTAAACATCGAAAAATGTCTTATCTGGAACATATAGTAAGGGGAAGTCGATATAAAATTCTACAACTGGTCGGCGTAAACGTCGGGTAGTTCTGATATGATACGCGAAGAAGAACGAAAGAGAATGGAAAGATAATAGGGAAATAGAGGGAGAGGAATGCAGTAAGTTAGGATGGCACGGATGAAATAGAAGGAGGTGAGTGATGTGTTGTATGACCGAAAGATTCCAATGAAACTAAAACTAAAATCTTATAAAATTATATATAAAAGAACTAAGATATAAAAGAACAATCAATCAAAAACAATTTTTTGTTTCATCTTAGATTGGAATGCATACAGGAATTCTCGTGTAAAGAGCATCACTGTTTTAATAAGGCTTGATTACTTCTTTGTGAGAAAAATACATCCATTTACAACAAACGTAGAAAATGATAAAAATGTCAAATACGTACATGTTAATGTAAATAAAATGTTTTCACTGTCGCTGTTGTATTAATCCATTTTATAGTAGGCTTGAACCTGCAGATGTGGATTTTTTGCAAGTATTTAACGAAACGGTGACAAGAATGTTTATTGATGAGCATTTACTACTGCTATATATGTCTTCATTGACCAACTTCTATTTTTTTAGTAGGGGTAAACAAAACATATTCTAAACTACTTTTGAACTCGTTAGAATATGTGATTTTCAACAATTGATGACGAGCATGATAATGATTTTAAATATGAGCGGTCTTAAATTGTACTTTATTCTGTCGTTAATTCCCGATGATATAGTCCTACTGATCAATTATGACATAATTATGGACAATGCCAGTTACCATTCAAGATTAAAGGAACCATTACTTAACAGTAACTGGAAAAATAAAGAGCTCTTATATAGCAGTGGAAGAAAAATTCTGAAAATTCGATAGAATAATAAACGAGACAATACAGCCAATCATAATTTCTTTGGCAAATGACCAATGTAGTGATGGGACGCTATTTAATCCGAAGAGAACGTGATATTTATTTAGATATGTAAGAAATGTATCTGTTTATTCACATTTTTTTATTTCTTTGTGGTAATGTACATTTAAAACCAAGTAAGGGTAGCCAGATATAGTGGAATCACCGAATGACCATCGGTATAAATGGTCCCATTTAAATCTATTAACAGCTTCCTTCCAGAGTGGTCTGAAGTAGGGGCACTCTGTTGCCCTAGAGTAAAGAAATAAACTCTAAAGGCGGAAGAACCAATAAGGTCAATGGCATCAGGATCCACAAAGCAAAAAGAAACTTCTTTATATATATATATATATATATATATAATATATATATATATATATATATATCTTTAAGAAAATCACTTATGGCAAGTAAAATCAATAATGGCCCTGAGTACCGGCACTTCTTAAATGAAGTAGGTGTGCAAAGAATCTCCGGACTTGTTATGATAAAAATTGGAACATGGAATATTCGAAGCCTACTAAGAGCAGGAGAAGTCAGTATCAGTAAGAGGTCAAAAAATCAGTAACTTGAGATATGCTGATGACACTTTAATAATCGCGGCAAAGCAAGAAGAAATGGAAGACGTAATGGGATGTCTGGAGGAGAAAAGTAAAACATATGGACTAAAGCTAAATATAAGTAAGACAAAGATCATGGTAATAGACAGAGTTTGGAATATTCTTTACCACATTAAAGAAATTGGGGCTTTGAAGTAGTAAATAGTTTCATATACCTAGGGTCGGAGGTGTGACAGAGAGATACGTAGAAGGGTGACTATTGCTAGAACAGCTATGATGAAACTGGTAACAATTTGGAAAAATTATAGCATAATAATACACACAAAACTAAAGCTGGAAAGGGCACTCAATTTTCAAATAGCCACATAATGCATCCGAAACGTGGACCTTAAAGAAAGCGGATAAAAATAAACTAGACGCTTTTGAAATGTGGGTATACCGCCGCATGTTAAGAATATCCTTGATTGATCATCGCACTAATGTATCGATATTAGAACAACTTAAAGTAAAGGATAGATTGCTTAAACAAATACAACAAAGATATTTGCAGTATTTTGGACACATTGGGAAAAACTAACAGTCGAGGGTAGAGTTAAAGAAAAGTGACCAAGGGAAGATCTCCAAGCCGTTGGGTAGATCAAACAAAAATATTGATTAACCAAGGGTTACATGAAGCCTAACAACTAGCAGGAAAGGTCCCTAATGGAATTCAAGAAATGAGTAGGAATACTATTGAAATATTAGGATTGAGCGAAGTAAGAGGGCCCGGTACATGAAGACTAAACATTGATGACCATGTTGTCTACTTCTTTGGAGGAGAAAATAACTGTCCTCAACAATACGGCCTCGCATTTATCATACACAAAAACATAAAAACTAAGCTTAGACATCCGGATTACAGTTATTAAATGCTACGTTTGGATAGTACTAGTTGACGTTTATTGTAGAATGTTTAGAATATCATGGATATAACACATTACCAATCGAACAGTATTATCATCATCATCATCAGTGGCGTTACAGCTCTTTATGAGCCAAAGTCTTCTTCAGAACAATCCTCCATTCGCTCCTGTCTCTGTCAACTCTTCTTCATGCTCTAATTCCGATAGACTTCAAATCATTTTCTAGGTTGTCTTGGTACCTAAGTCTCGGTCTTCCTCTTCTTCGTTGTCCGATCGGCCCTCTTCGGTCAAAAACTTTTCTGACTGTGGAATCTTCCTCTCGTCTGAACGAACAGTATTAAGCACCATAAATAGAGAGTTAGAACTTATAACAACGATTAGATTAGAAATAGCTCGTACCTAGGGCACATAATGAGAAATGACAAATATAACCTTCTACGATTAATAATTGAAGGGAAGATAGAGGGCAGAAGAGGAGTAGATAGAAGAACTATGTCATGGCTTCGTAAATTCAGAACTTGGTCGGACAAGAACGTTCATTGATTACTAAGAGGGGCGCAGAATAAAGAACATTTTGATGTAGTGATAGCAAACATTCAGTAATGGAGTGCACCAGAAAAAGAAGAAAGTACATTTATGTTCTCCGCCCGAGTCGTTAAATCCTGACTTAACACCTTAAGGTTTGCTCATTTGCATCTTATGCTGTATTGTATTCGAAGTTTGTTGGGAGGGTCATATTATTTTTATAAATTCTTGAACAAAACTGAGACAACATTTTTAAGGAAGCTCTAGATCAAACTTGTGGCATAAAAGTAAACAGACAACTGATTTATAATACCAGGTATCTAGGAATAAATCATACTATATTTAGAGGAAATTTAGAGGAAAATAGAGGATTTAGAGAAATCATATATACAAGATACTTTATTTTAATTTTAAATATTAAAGTTTTCAGTATTTAGTATTAATCGACTCCATAAATAAATTACTTTCATTATTAATTTTTATTATTTTATATATAATAGCACAAAAACTAAATTATAATAACTTTTTATAAATATAAGTAATAACATTTTATAGCAAGTTTTTAATTTAATACTTGGTTAAATGTTTTAATTGCGACGCCTATGATTTTCTATTTATGTGTGTGCTTTTTGTCTGTCAATATTGTATGTTACCTGATAACGTAAGCAACTCTTTACCTAATTAAATATGTTCGCTTTTATAGCTTTTAAAATAACTGTCACGAGATTTAAATGTAGCAGAAAAATAACCTTACAAATACACGTGAAGTAGAATTAATCTGGACTCTGTACTCATTTTTAACTGGACAAATTCAAAGTAGTATTTGTTTATATTTTGTTTTTAACTTTTAGATGCTTTTCTATAGTTACACTTGACCAGTACAGCGTGGCACTTGAATGACAAGTGCACAGTGACTAATTTCGCCATGGGACAGCATATTTATGGGGACGTGATTTGAGTTATATATACGGTGACCATATTTACTTATTTAAGTAGGACAGTACTTATTTTTAAATATTGTCCTAATGTACTTTAAACCCTTTCTAAAGACACGCGAATGTACTTATTTTTTCCAAAAAAAAGGAATATTTTTATCTTTTACAATAGTAGTAGTACTATTTTTAAACAATTGTCTTAGACTCTGTCCTCTGTTAATTCTTTTTGGCACTTTTACTTAAATTTTAGCCCACTGTGCAACGTGCAACGTATATAGCAACCAATCGACTCTAGATATAGTTGAATATCAACAGAGGAAGGTCCAAAATCAGGGTTCCGAAGATATTCCAGAAATCTCCTTGGACGAAATTTACAAAGCTCTAAAAAAGATGAAGAATAACAAAGCTCCGGGGGAGGACGGTGTCGTCACGGAAGCGATAAAGTTAGGAGGCTCAGTATTGATAGCCAAAATTCAAAAGCTCTTTAATCTATGCCTATGGAATCAAAATATCCCAACAAAGTGGAATAATTCAATAACTGTACTCTTACACAAGAAGGGAGATATAGCAGACCTGGAAAGATACAGACCAATCAGTCTCCTTAACCATCTTTATAAATTATACACCCGAATAATAACGAATAGATTAGAGACAAAGCTGGATTTTTACCAACCTCGGGAACAAGCTGGTTTCCGCCCTAATTATGGCACAAACGATCACCTGCAGTGCCTAAAAACCCTAATAGAAAAAACTAACGAATATAACCGTCCCTTGGCATTGATATTTGTAGACTTTAAAAAGGCGTTTGATACAGTGGAACTACCGTCCATCTTAAGAGCACTACAAGATTGCAGGATCGACCACAGATATTGTAATATAATTAAAAATATATATGAAAATGCCACAACAACCATAAGTCTATATTCTGCAACTAATAAAATAAAGATAAAAAGGGGAGTCAGGCAAGGTGATACCATGTCACCAAAGCTGTTCATTACCGTTCTTGAGTATGCATTTAAAAGACTAACATGGCAACAGAAAGGAATATCCATCGATGGAGAAAGATTAAACCATCTACGTTTTGCGGACGATATCGTGCTTCTGTCAGATAATCTGGGAGAGATCAAAGACATGCTACAAGAACTGAACGACATACTACAAGAAACTGGGCTGGAGATAAATTTTGAGAAAACCAAAATGATGACCAATATGGTTCCCAGCGAAGAGATACAGATCAATAACAACAAGGTAGAATTAATCTATAAATACACATACTTGGGTCATGAAATTAGAATAACCAGAGACAACCAAACCTGCGAGCTAAATAGACGAATCACGTTGGGATGGGCGGCATATGGACGGATGAGAGACATTTTTAAAACAAATATCCCAATTCACCTACCAGTCCTTACCAGTCTTGACCTACGGAGCAGAGACCTTAACTTTAACGAAAGCTACTGCCGAAAAAGAAGAACTATTGGGTTCTTACAGAATGTCATATATTTGTTTTTTTTTAACGTTCATCTTTATGCCGTAGTTATTACATATCTTATTCATACTTTCAACTAGATGTTGTAGATCTTCCGCTGTTCTTGCCATTATCACAGTATCGTCAGCATATCGAATGTTATTGATAACTTCTCCATTGACTATTATCCCTTCGTTTGCATGTGAGAGAGCTTTTTGGCATATTTGTTTGCTGTAGATATTAAACAAGAGCGGTGACAATATACAACTTAGTCGTACTCCTCTACGTATTTCTATTTCGTCCGGTGTTTGGTCTTCTATTTCTATATTAGCTCGCTGATTCCAGTACAGATTTAATAATATTTGTATGTCTTTGGTGTCCATGTTCTTACTTCTTACCCTCCAGGATTTCTTTGAGTTTATTGTGGCCTACTTCGTCAAAGGCCTTTTCAAAGTCTATAAGGCAGGCGTGTACGGCTTGGTTAACATCTAGACATCTCTGTGTTAGAACGTTTAAGGCAAAGAGAGCTTCTCTTGTACCTAATCCTTTTCTGAATCCCATCTGTGTATCCTTAATATCGATATCTAACTTTTGATAGATTCGATTGTGAATGACTCTAAGAAATATTTTAAGCAGATGACTCATCAAGGAGATTGTTCGATGATCTGAACATTGCGTTGCCTTAGTTTTCTTCGGTATGGTGACAAACGTAGACAGCAACCATTATTGAGGTATTATACCAATACTGTATGTTGTATTGAATATATGTAATATTATGGTTACGGATTTATTATTCAAAAGCTTCAACAGTTCTGTAGGAATTTTATCAGGTCCTAGAACTTAATAATTGCAGCCAAAGAAGGGACATTTGCATATCAGACCATTGGGCATATGTACAGTTTTAGATCATTAGATTGTACTTCCAAATTGATTTCCAATTGATTTGAGTTAAAAATTTTGTTCTGCTCGAACTAAAAGTGAAGCCATCGTAAAAAATATTTTGGCCAGAGAATCCCAGTTACGGCTGGAAGTTGATATGCAGAAAGGAAATTTTCTGAGCATCATTATTGATACTTCAAATCACAAGGATACAAAGCTAATACCTTTATTAGTAAGATACTTTGACAGCAATCTGGCATTCAAACAAAATTATAACAGTTTGTGGATTTACCAGGTGAGACATCCGATCAATTACATGATTATGTATTAAATATTTTATAAAAATATGTTGTTAACAAGATTGTTGGACTAACAGCAGATAACATAAACACTAATTTTGGTGGAATGAAAATGCAACATATTGTTTTAATGTTTAACATAGTTTATTGTTTATTTTCAATGCCAAAAGGTTATGGTTGTCCAATAAAAAGATTCATTTTGTTTGTATTTTTCTACTTTTTTTTTCAAAATATATATATGGTCACCTTAATTATATACATAATTATTGTGTTACGATGACATAGCGGCGCAATATGTTATAATATATCTATTTAGGTCGGTTTTCATTGTATTCCCCATCTTACTAGTGTCGTTACTCTAACGCCATTATTCATGACGTATGCTACTCTAGCGTCTTTTATTGTTTGGTATATACCGTGTATCTTATGTGCAACTTATTCGTATATCTTATGTACATCGTTAGTATTACGTCCAAAAACAACTTGAATATTATCTCGTACCAACGTAACTTACAATACAGTACCTACGCTTTTCTGTCTGGCATATATGCAATAACACTGTAGTATTGGTAATTTTGTATGTAAGTAGAGTTGTTGGACACTCTCAAAAGTTCCATTACGGTAATCAGAAACAACTGTTTATAATATTTGAACAAGTAACTACATTATATTATAATATATCTATTCATTGAATCACACAATATAACAGAACAAACGATGACAGCGCGTTTGATCTTGTGGCATTGCCAGGAGACTGGCATTTTCTTCATTAAATTATCAAGCACATTAAACTAACAGATTTTTGGTTAAATAGTTCAGCTAAGTCATATTAAAACCACAATTATTTAATATGTTTCTGAAACTATATTATTGTGGAGTTTCTATATTATCTATTATAGTCAATATACCGTATTTTCAATTCAAATTATGGTTTATTCCCATTAAATTTAGTAGATAACTGAATTATTTATACAGTAACACAGTATAACAATGATTATGTTGAAACTAAATGTTATCCTACAGTTCCTTATTATAGAAACTACTAGATGGCTATTGCCATATTTTTGCTGTAGGTTATTCCTATAAACATAAAGAAAAAAGGTGGTTGGAGACCGTATCCCTTACCAGAAAATGTGCTAAAAATTGGAAACAACGCAAAGGACCATGGAACGAAACGTGCTAGGATTACTACTAAGCTACAAGGTTAGAAACACTGAGGTAAGGCGTAGAAGGAAGATGAAGGATATCGTGGAAGAAATTACAAAAATGAAATAGTGCTGGGTATGTTCAAAAAACAAATAAAAAATAGCAGGAAAACGCAGTCCAGGACGAAGAAGAACCTCATGGTTGAAGAACTTGCGAGATTGGTATGGTGTTGATACAAGCATGATATTTAGAGTGGCCGTGAGTAAAATTAAGATAGCTATGATGGTAACCAACGTTCGGAAAGGACATGGTACATGAAGAAGAAGATGTCACATAGCCAGATATGATGATAACAGGTGAACCTAGATAATCGTAGAATGGAGACCAAGGGAGACGACAAGAAGCATAGAAAGACCTCAAAAGAGACGGGTATATGACATAAGAGCAGTGGAAGGCAAACAGTGGCTTAGATTGGCGCAAGATAAAGAAAGATGGAAGCAATTGCAAGAGGCTTACATTTAGGAGTGGACGGCAAATGGTTGACGAAAAGAGAGTTATATCTAGACTTCTCCTCTTCGGATTAAATTATCATCTTCGTTGAAATCTTTAAAGAGCCTTTGAGTATCGTCTTCATTCTCCACTACCATGGCAGTACCGTCTGTATAACATAGTATGTTCCCGTCCACATTCCCCATTATATACATCATTTTTTGCGCAATTTCGTTATTACCTCATCCATAATGATATGTCCATCATCACTTCAATCTCTCTTAAAATTCTCTCCACATATTTCAGATATTTAAGCTGAGGTCGTCCCAGATTTTTGTTTCTGTGCCTCTCATAACATTTTTTACAGGGTAGGTACAGTAGTATTGGCTCCACACCCAATCCTCTTCTGTTAGGGTTACCATATCTTAGCCAAGCTGGTCAGATTTAAGGTGGTGGACACTCGTCTTCACCCATCCTGTTGTGGGTGGGATTTGCTATTGTCATCTACGTGTGTAGACTTGAGCATTAAGTGGCATTTATTGATAGCATCAAATTAGATGTGAATTCTGTGGCCAAGACCCATCACTAGCCACTTACCATCCTGTTTTCTCATCCGGACTTAGAACGGGCAATAGAGAAGTTGTTATTAAATGTATGCCTATATATTGCCTCGTTTTCACAAAGCTAAAATAACATACTGATATACTATGATACAAAAATAGGTAGTAGTACGGACTTCCAGCTCTGGTCTTCCTGTGTCTTCCTTATGTCTATTCCATTCCGGATACTTGTTTTCTTCACTGCTCTAAGGTTGCTCTATCTCCGACCTTATTTAAAATATACATACATATATATATATATATATATATATATATATATATATATATATATATATATATATATAGACAACATCCTTGTTTAAGCCCCTTTGTTATTGGAAATGATTCAGATATAAAGTTTCCTTCTTTAACGACACTTCTTGCATTTTTGTATATATTTGCGATAGCATCCACATACTCTCTACTGAGATCTACTTTCGTCAATGTTTGAAACAGATTTTTCAAAGGTATCGTATCGTATGCCTTTTGTAAATCTACAAACAATAGGTGGGTAGATAGATTCCTTGCCTCCCGTTTTTCGATTACCTGCTGCAGAATTGTTCTTCTATATCTTCGTATTCTGATTCTATTCTTCCTTTTATTATTCGAACGTACAACCTCTCCCCTGAGCTGATAACAGTTATTCCCCTATAATTAGAGCATTTGCGTTTATCCCCTTTCTTGAATATTGAGCTGATGTATCCAACATTCCGATCATCAGGGATATTTTGTCCCTTTAAGCATTTGTTAAATAGTTGAACCAACATCTCATGTAATATTTTTGGTCCATACTTTACCAACTAGCATAGATATATCAAGCACCCACGACCCAGTAAAGGACTGAGGAGTCAGATCAACAAAGCATCTGCACTGTCAGGATGTCTGCGGGAGATAGTCTGGTCAAATCCATATATGCGCACAGATAGTAAAATTAGAATCTATAAGACTTGCATACGACCGATCATGACATATGGCATAGAAGTGCGCGAAGACACCAACAAAACGAAACAGATGCTAAGGGTTGCCGAAATGAAAACGCTAAGAATAATAATGGTGAAAACAGGATGAGACAGAGTGAGAAATACAAACATTAGAGAGCAGTGCAAAATTCAAGATATTGTAAAATGGGGAAGGCAGCGCAAGAGGATGTGGTACAACCATGTAAGACGAATGGATGAGAATAGACTCCAAAAATTGCCTAGAAAACAATCCGCCGGTTCAAGACCCCCGGAAGACCACCTAAACGATGGAGGGATAGTTGGCAATCTACCTCCCAAGAAATTAACCAGAGGCAGCTTCAGAATTAAACAGATCGAAAGATCTACAAAAAGTAGAAGAAGAAGAAGAAGACTTTACCAACTCAATTGGGATGTCTCCAGGTCCTGCTGCTTTACCGTTTTTCGATCTTTTGAGAACATCGCTTAACTATCCGGTTATCTCAATTATTTGTGTATGTTCGGATATTTCTTCTATTTCGATCTCTTGGAATGTACATCTATCCTCTGCCAGTAAGACCTCATAATGGTGTTTCCACTATTTCAGATCTATTAACTGTATGTTTGATTTTCCCCCTCCTTTCCTTCGGAAATACTTTATCACCTTCCACGCTTGCCCAACTCTTGTTTCCCCCATCATGTCTTTTTTTAAGCTTTCTTTGTTTTTGCGATAGTTAACTATCACGTTTGTCATAAGTAAACGATGTACTGATCCACGGTATACCCTTACGTCAATTGTTTTCAACCCTCCTCCTTTATCCGGGCTTGGGACCGGCACCGGCATTTACTGAGCTACTCAATCCACCCAGGATTGGCTACTCAATCACTTACCGGATGCGTTGCATTCTTCCATTCTTGCATTCAACAGTTTTTTTGGAAGCCTCTTTTATTCAATACTAAATACATGCATTGCTCATTGAAGACGCTGTAAACGGACATAATGAGGGAAAGGTATCTATTATATATTTCATAATTGTATCTGACTCGTTAATAGATAAGGAGCATTTCCTCCACCTTTAATATATCAAATATTTTTAATTCTCCGATTTGAACAATATCTTTAGACACCCTCTATATCCCTGTCTCGACGTTTTCTTTTTTATGAGGTGTGAATAGAAATTATAAAGTTTCTTATACCGCAAGTGTCTCGAAGGATTCAAAAAACGGTAATCAATAAAAGCTCTGACATTGTAGTACATGTAATAATGTCGTTGTATCAGGCACACACTCTTATTAAGTTACGTCGGTTATATACAGCTTGCTTTTTGTGAAAGTTATATTTCAGTTATATGAAATCAAAGGTTCTCAAACTAAAAAGCAATTAGGTGGTTTTGACAGGTTTGTTTTGATGATACACCTGTACGTCTCTCGAAATGAGTTCTAAACATTCAAATGAGTATATGAAAAAGACAGGGTTAATTAACTTTTTGCAAAAGCAGTTCATTACATTCGCAATGCGTTTTATTTTTAATAAAGTCACCAAATCTGCGAAAGTGTTAGCTAATAATAAAAATAGTAAAATAAAGCACAAAAAACGATGAGAAAGTTTCTGTAGCATTTTTAAAATAGCATTACACGAATTCGTTTATCTTTGTTGATATTTTCTTGAATCCATCAAATGAACTTTGTTTCTGTTTGTGACTGAAATCTAGCACTAGCACAAAGCAAACGGCGCGTAATTGCCGCCCATGGCCCATAGATATCCTAAATGAAATTTTGTGCGAAATGGTTCTGTCATATCCTGTCTGTCAAAACAATATCAGTTTACTGATCTACAAAGTAGATTTTGTGCGTGGTATAGCTCATATCGTTACAGCATTACCAAACGATAGGATTGTTTAATAATGTTTGTACATTTTAGTCCTTTGGCTTCTCTGTCATTTACATTTCAAATATCTTTGTAATTTAATATTATTATAATTCAATATAGCTCAAAATAAGGATACAGTCTATTTCAGATATTTTGTACGTACATTACATCATAGATACACTAAAATTGTTGAAATTACAACACCACTGTTAGTAAAAGAAGCTTGACTCCATCAACATGTCTTAGCACAGGCTGTGGGTGAAAAAAAGGGTGATTTTACACTGTAATCCAGGAATTTATGTAATGTGGCATAGGTTATAAAGATCAACCTCAGGAGCAATCCCCCAGTTCATTCAACAAAAAATTTTTTGTTATTGTTTATTTATGAGCGTTTATAGGTGCAAAATACGTATTTCTTGAGTTTTTTGCATTTTTTGCCTGAAGTAAGTTGTAATGGGTAATTTCTGTATAGATTATGAAAGTACTCTAAAAGACCTTCAATTTGAGCCGGTATACGTTCAATCTAAGTTATTTGTTATTGCAAAAATGACGAATGAAGGTCAAAATTAAAAAACGTAATATTTATTGCAAAATTGCTTTTTTATTTATTTCAAATGTATGACATTTAAGCCTATAAAATTACGAATCGAATGAGCCGTAGTAGGTCTAGATACGTTAATTTGTTGCTGAGATACTTTAATTAGTTTATCTCACGACCGTCAACTTTGAAGACTCATATGATTGCCAAAAAAATTTGTAGAGGGTTAATTCTTGTTTTATTCTCTTCCTAAATCTGTAAATTTTTATATTCCACTGGAAAATAATTTTTTTAACCCGTTAAAAACAATTATTTATGAAGTTGTAAAATTGCAGTTATAAACATTTATAGCTGCAGCATCCTCTATGTACCCTACAAATTTCTAATTTGCAGATTATTGTAGCTGGCTTCGAGACGAAGATTAAAAAGAGTTTTCTACGACCAATAGGAGCCGAGTTAGCTTAACTTTTTTAAGTCACTGAGGCTTTATTAATAAAAATTAAGAAACGAATTTGGCGACACTCGGAAAAATTTGCAATATCTCGTTGAAAAATGAACCGATTTCGATGATTTTTTTTAATCTGGGTAGCTCGTCGAAATAATATTATCTGGAATCTTTCACCCTTAAAAAACCACCCCCAACCCCCCTAATTTTTTTAATATTCAATTTTTTCAATTCTTTTACTTTTACAATACTATTAAACATAATCTACTACCAAATTATTATTGAGAACATCCCCATGAAACATCCCCATTTCTAAAAATTTAATATTTTATAATATAGACTACTATTATTTCAGTATTTATCTTTTTTTTTAAATACTTACTCTGCCTCGCTGTGTAATATTTTATCAGTGAAAAATTATGTTAAAGTAAAGATCAAATGATTAAAATTTCTATTTAAAAACAATTTATTTTCCAAAAAAAAATACAAAAAAATTATTAACTTTGTTTTCAAACTTCCACAAAATTTATTTTAACTTCTATCACTACAGCTGTTTCGGCTGATTTTATTTTATCTATAGCAATAGTAGTGTTACCTTTGCCTGCTTTTGTAAACACTATGTTCTTTTCTAGTGATTTATTTTTAATTAAAATGGCTGTTTTATTCTCTTTGTAACAGGAATTTTTAGTTTCACTACACACATCTGTAATAGATTTGGCAATTATACTTTTTTCAATATTGTTAGCAGTTTTGTTTAAGCCTCTGTGATTAAAAAAAAATATGCTAACTCAGCTCCTATTGGTCATAGAAAACTCCATAAACCACCTTGCAAGGTTACAGCAAACCAAGTCGCTACTCAACTCCTTACGAATGGAAGAACTACTAACTGATATACGGACCCAAACACTAAGAGAAGATTGGATTCGGAGACAAACCACCTAGGAACTCCTTTTACACTAAAAGGAGTCCACGTCCACGACGGTCTGAACAGGTTAAAAAACGGGAAAAGTGCAGGTGTGGATGATATATGCAGTGAACAAATAAAGAATTTAGGCCAAGGAGCAAAAAACTGGATCTTGCAATTTTATAACACGTGCTGCAAAACCTGTAAAATTCCAAGATCATGGAGGAAATCTAAAGTAATAGCCTTGTTAAAACCAGGAAAGGACCAGAAGACCCCAGTAGCTACAGACCTATTTCGCTATTGTGTCACTTTTTTAAACTATACGAGAGACTCATACTCGCCAGAATAGAAAAAAATGTCGACAAGCACCTCATCCCACAACAAGGAGGATTCAGACCTGGCAAATCTTGCACCGGTCAAGTCCTCGCATTAACAGAACACATTGAAGAGGGCTTTGAAGAAAAACTTATAACAGGGGCTGCTTTGTAGATCTGACAGCAGCCTATGACACAGTAAGGCACAAAACATTGCTCCGCAAATTATACGACACTCTCAATGACCACCATCTGGGAAAGGTCGTATATTCCTTACTGAAAAATAGACGGTTTTTTCGTTATGCTGGAGGGTAAAGTAAGTAGGTGGAGAGTTAAAAATACGGCCTCCCACAGGGAAGTGTTTTAGCACCAATGCTCTTCAATATATACAAAAACGACCAACCTACTCCGACCGAAACCAAGCACTTCCTCTATGCTGACGATCTTGCAATATGTGCTCAAGGAAATAGTTTTGAAGAAGTGGAGGAGAAACTCGAAACTGCCTTAAAAACAATGACAGCGTACTACCTGCAGAATTCTCTGAGACCCAATCCCTCTAAAACCCAAGTCTGCGCTTTCCACCTTCGCACAAAGGAAGCCAAGCGAAAACTCCAAATTGTGTGGAATGGTAATGCATTAGAACACACAAACTAACCTATATATCTTGGAGTAACTCTGGACCGGTCCCTCACCTACAGACAACATTGCATAAAAACAAGAGGGAAAGTAACAACTAGGAACAGCATATTCAGAAAGCTAACGGGAAGTAAATGGGGCGCACGTCCTGGCGTTTTAAGAACAACGGCACAGGCACTGTGTTTCTCAACTGCTGAATATGCGTGCCCCGTTTGGAGCAGATCTGCCCACACCAAACAAGTTAATACTGCGCTAAATGAGACATGCAGGATAGTAACGGGGTGCATGAAACCAACTCCACTTTCAAATCTATATAGAGCAGCGGGTTTTGCAGAACCCTCAACACGCAGAGGCGCTGCAGAACACATAGAGAAAATTAAACAGATCGTGGACGATCGGCATGCCCTATACAAAGCTCGAACACCACGAAAGCGACTAAAATCTAGGAAAAGCTTCCTTGGAACAGTGCAGGATAAACCGCCTGAGTATTTTCCACTTCCCCAGGTTCAATGGACCGGCCAGACCCTAGACTTTAAAACGTGGAAAACCTTAAATAGGATAAGAACGGGGGTTGCTACAGTAAAATCAAACATGGCAAAATGGGGAAAAATAGACCAAGATGATGTGAACTGTGACCGACGTAGCCCGATATTGGGCCGAAATTTTATGAATGACATGTCCGGACACGATAAAGTAAGTATAAAAAACTCTTCTTTTTCAATCTTCATCTCGAAGCCAGCTACAATAATCTGCAAATTAGAAATTTGTAGGGTACATCGGGGCCCTTCAGCTCCAAATGTTTATAACTGCTATTTTATAACTTCATAAATAATTGTTTATAACGGGTTAAAATTTTTTTCATTATTTTCCAGTGGATTATGAAAATTTACGGCTTTAGGAAGAGAATGAAACAAGAATTAGCCCTCTACCGTGTTTTTGGCAATCCTATGAGCATTCAAGTTGAAGGTCGTGGGATAAACTAATTAACGTATCTCAGCAAGAAATTAAGTGATCTAGACATACTACTTCTCATTCGATTAGTAATTTTATAGGCTTAAATGTCATACATTTGAAATAAATAAAAAAGCAATTTTACAATAAATATTACGTTTTTTAATTGTGACCTTCATTCGTCATTTTTGCAATAAGAAATAAATTAAATTGAACGTATACCGGCTCAAATTGAAGGTCTTTTAGAGTACTTTCACAATCTATACAGAAACTACCCATTACAACACTTACTTCAGGCAAAAAATGAAAAAAACTAAAAAAATACGTATTTTGCACCTATACGCTCATAAATAAACAATAACAAAACATTTTTTGTTGAATGAACTGAGGGATTGCTCCTGAGGTTGACCTTTATAATCTAGGCCACATTATATAAATTCCTGGATTAGAGAGTACTTTTTCCCCTCAGCCTGGGCTATCTTTGTTTCTTTTTAAGAATAATCGGTATCACTAAAAATCCCAGTGACGGAAATATTCTCCCTTCCAAATCATGCATGAATTTTTCTTTAAGAAATTTATCTCTACGAGGTATATTCAATTCAGCTCTTTTTTCAACTCTGTAACATATTCTTTCTGCTCATAATATTTTCTGGAATATTTTGCTTACATCGAGCATGACAAACTGGATTTTTCTCTGGAAAATCGTCCACGATTACCATTTCGGTGTGTAGGATCAGATTTTGCTGCGGTTGCATCTAATAGCGCCGGAATATCAAAAATTTATTTTTATTTATTTCTAAAATGTCCAGATACATATACTTGATACAAATAAAATTCGAGGCAAGAGAAGTCTGAAGTTCTAAGTAAAGTAGAAGTTTTAATTTATTATATACATAATTATATTATTTATTTATTTGTTTATTTATTTAAATAATTAATTATTTTAATAATAAATTATCTATTATATACTTCCTTTTTCCTTTATTCCTAGCTGTCCTATCATTAGTTCTTACTAGAAAAATTTCATTGACTGCAGCTCGACTACTATATGGTTTGCGCATCTCAACACATTTGAGTTGCAGTAATTTTAAAAGTAACGTAATACCAAAGGAATGGCTTAACTCATAATTCATAGCTATAAAAAAGAAATCTAGTTGCCGCAAATGCGACGAATTTAGGCTCATTAGCTTAATGAGTCAGTTACTAACAATATTCTTAATGGCGCTCTATAAAGAAAGGTTCTGTTTGCGACTCAAAAACTCATTCAAAAGTGCCTCAATCGCAAGAAAAAGTATATCTCTGCTTCGTCGACTACTAGAATGCTTTTGATAGAGTCACTTAAAAATTGTTTTATGAACTATAGAAAATGAAGCTAGACGGAAAAGATCTCCGCATAATTCAAAACCTTTATTGGAACCAAGAAGGAACTTTAAAATATTCCAGACACACTAGTGAAAGCATCAGTGTACATAGAGATGTCCGAAAAGGCTGTGCCATGTCTCCATTACTCTTTAACTTTTACTCTAAATGCATATTCAAACTATCACTAGACGGCAGCATTAGGTGGCAGAATGGCGTAATGTAGCATTCAGCGATGAATCACGATTCTGTTTAGGAATGCATGATGGTGTTAAGATGTTAAGACACCGCCGTGGAGAGCGACGACAGGACAGTTAGAGTAATGATTTGGGGGGCTATTTCCTATGGTAGCCGATCACCACATGTGTTTATTCGAGGCAACATGACAGCTGCGCGTTATGTTGATGACATCTTACAAACCACCTAACTGCCTTATCTTGACGGCCGTCTAGACGTCCTTTTTCAGCAAGACAACGCGCGTCCCCATATTGCTCGTGAAACTATAAACTTTCTCCAAGAAGCTGGCGTTAAAGTTTTGCTGTGGCCGCCCCGTGCTCCGGATTGAAATCCTATCGAACATGTATGGGATATGATGGGAAGGAGACTGTTCACTTCGCACCATCCTCCAGAGACTCTGGCGCAGTTAATACATGAAGTTCAAGATGCTTGGAACGAGATGTCACAAGCAGACATCGATCATCTTATTTTGTCAATGCCTAGACGTATACTAGACCTATACTAGCCAAATAAATGCCCGGGAGAGGATAAAATGACAGTTGAAATGTTGAAAATTGATGGTAGAAAAAAGGAAGAGGTATTAAATATTTTATTTAATATAAAGTAGTCGATGAAGGAAACATTCCTCAAGAATACAATAAGAACAATATCCTTGCTATCACATTTGTATAAATTACTAACTAAAATCATAACCAATCGCCTAACACATAAGCTTGATTTGCTTATCCTCTTAAAGGCATCGAAAAAATGCACGATCATCAATAAAAATACAAAATATAGTCTTTTAAGGCCACAAAACAATGTGGAAAATATTTTGGCTGTAAGTTTTGCATTTCAGAATACCGTAATAAAAACGCATTAGGATACGACTTTCCTAGCAACATTTAGAGCATTTTAAAAAGGATACATTGTGCCAGTATGGATGGTGTCTTGGGCTGTCGTGCATTAATTACAAAGGAGATGCTAAAGAATGGTGTAAACCATTGAGGTTAAGATTCATAAATTAGCTAAGAAATTTTCAGCGTCAGTTGCAAATCTGATAAGCAATAAATTCAAATTATTATTGCAATCTGACAACGGCGAATTCAACATTCGCCCTGTTATCCTGAACAGAGGTAATATCTGTCGTGAAAACATATTTTAATAAGTCTTCCGTATTCTCACTTTAGGGATAAAATCAATAAATTAAAAGATTGCTAGACCGACAAAACTTACTGAACAACCTACTATTCCTTGACTCTAAATACCACATACTTTATTTTTTCCGTTTCCGTAATAATGTCACTAGAAAATAATGGCATCAACATTATTCATAGACCATTACCTATTGTATGCGCCCCTGCGTTTTTGAAGTATTTTGATGTAAGTGTATGCAAATATATGTAAATTATTATATTGCCCACCCAGAAAAAAGTAATTACGTCTATGTTCTATACAGCAACAGCGACAACCCTCGGAAAACGGTAAAAGTATCTTTCTCGTGTGTTATAAAACCGACTGCGATTATACAGTCTCAAAAAAACTAATAAAAGCAGTGTTTGGACAAGAACAATTTGGTTTGAAAATAATGAAAAAAAAACTGAAAAAAATGAAACGGTCAAACAGTTACTAACAATTTTTCTGCTATTTTTGGTTTGTCGCCAAATAAAATGAGTTGCCTATGTTATAATAACTTTAGTCAATAACAGCATGGGATAATATATACAGTAAGGCTTAAAAATAAATCCTTCAGCCTTCTGCTTTATTTTTCTATTTCTAAGAAATATCTCGATACGTAAGAATATTCTGCAAGCCATTATTTAACCACTTAAGAGATATTCTTTAATTTAGGTCTTTCAAGTAAAAGTACTGTATATTAACTGCTGTCAATTCACTTGTTTTCTTTATCTATAGAATTACACATTGTTTAGAAACAATCTACAGAACAATTAGATGAACTTCAAGTTATACATACCAAGAGAGAATAATTTGTTAGACAGAGGAACTAGAAACAATGAGCATGAATTGCATATACCAGATATCGTTTACCACAAAAAATTTATTCCATATTCAAGCGAACAATAACTACACTCACCGGCACGAAAAATGGAACGCTTGCATTTTTAAAACGAAAACTTATAATTTGAATTCTCTTTAAACTTTTTATATTATAATAACGTAAACACAAACGAAACAAACTATAAAAATTTACCTTTTGAACAAAGAAGTGTTTCAGTAGATAACAATTTAAAAATTAAGGAAAAAAACGTAAGTAAATGTTGTACCAAAATGATACTCATTTAATGAAAACTTACATCATGTGTCCGGATAAACTGATTTTTTTCTCCACGTGCTTGAATTATTGCCTGAATTCTCCTTGGCATGCCTAAAATCAAACGAGAACTGTCTCTATAAGTTCCCACTCCTCTAAAAGGGCTTCTTGTAACTGATTTAACGTTAAAGGGGCAGGAACACGACTTCGTATCCTTCGCACAAGCATGTCCTAAACATATTCGGTTGGATTTGCATCTGGACTCAATGCTAGCCAATCCATTACAGAAATGTTTACTTCATTTAAAAACTGTTGAGTGATTCTTGCACTGTAAGGCTTGGCATTATCATGCATCACAACGAAAGTCATTACCAATAAAATCAGCATAAGGCTCAACAAAATCTTGGAGAATCTCATCAATGTACCTGGCAGCTGCTATGGAGCCTCTCGAAACGATGTACAATTCTGTATGTGCTTCTAGAGAAATTCCAGCCGACACCATAATAGAGCCCCCTTGATAGCCTACCATAGATCTTCGCCATACTCTCTCAAGGCCATCTGGAGACCGCAAGATAAACCTGGACTCATCGGTTGTAACGATAATATTACCAAAGAGAATTGAAGTACTATAGTAAAAATAATACCTCAATCAACCGTGGGAGCTTATCGTCTATACCTTGCCTAGCTCAGTATCTCAAGGGTGATTTCATATCACCCATACCGGCTTTCAGCCGGTATGGCTTGTCTCCTTCAATTTGACCTGACCGTCTTAAGATCTCATCTTGGAGTGAGTTCATTTTTCCCAAATGCATGATTTTTCGCCGATAAAACAAAACTACCCGCCCTTATGAAGGCTTCTATATAGCAAGCGATTGGTTGACCCTAGAGCATGGGCCACCAAATGGCGGACCGCGGTCCGCATCCCGTGAACTTGTTTTTTGCGGACCGCCGTTAAATTTTAAGTATAGTAATAAAATTATAGTGTAAAATTATAATCAAATCCAAGAAAGAAATGTTCTGAAGCTTCTTTACGCATTTCCTGGACACTTGCCAAACATGTGAAGCTATTAAGTGACGCGGCTTTCTTTAAAGAGTGTTAAAGAGTGTATTCCAATATCTACTATTTCAAGCACAAGGAATACACAGGTATTGGCAGATGAAACATAGAAAATGTTAAAACAAATTTTGGCTGTTACTAAATATTTTGCTCATTACAGATATTGCAGAGTCATGCGACATTACAGATACAGCACAACTCGTCATTTTTGTGCGCTATCTGGACAGAACCAGTGAAAAGTTTGTTGAAGAACTTTTGACTATTTTGCCAATGTCAGGAACTGCTACAGGAGAAGATTTACACAAGGCTATAGTGGACTATTCTGGCAAGGATAGTGTGGATTTAAAAAAGTTATTTCAATCCCATCTTCGAGACTCGAGGTTATCTTCCTTCCTAAACGAGGTGGCGGCCTAGTTGCCTGGTTTTAACTACGTAACCAGTATTATCTCCTGGGGGGGGGTGGGTTACAACTACTGAAGGGTTTCTGGGTAACCCCAAGGAATATAATTGGTGAACCCTGTCCTAGAGGAATCTAGCATACTATGGTAGCACTACATACAACCACTTTTAACTTTCTTAGCAACAGTTTTCAATGCAAATAAATAATTCGATTTTTGTTTATCCCAGTTGGTGCTTTTAAGATACAGTTATTACAGAAAACGCGATATTCGGTGCTATTAAGACTGTATAAACAAACCCTCATGGTATTCGTTCGAAATTCTAAAACGCAAATTAAAACTTTATACACAATGGGATCTTAAATACGTGAATTAGAACTTTTACGGTTTTTTGGATTACCAAAGAAGGAATCAAAGGATCAAAGAAAGAAGCCGCTCAATAGAAACCTGGTAGCTAAGGCTATGACTGAGGGTGAGTGAATGGTTAGAAAACTGTGGAAACTTGGAACCTGAAAATAATTACATTCGCTATGAACACGGAGTGTACATAAATAGAATCACACAAATCATTCTTTTTGGTATATTGTCAAAAATAGAGCAAATTAATGTGTAGTGTTACAACTTATTAAAATATGATTCGACAGAATGCTAAAGACTGTATTCATCATCATCTTTGGCTCGATAATCCTCTGTGGATCTTGGCCTGCTCTAAGATTCGTCGCCATTCTGTTCGGTTTTTGACAACATGTTGCCATCTTCTGATTTTTAATATTCGTAAGTCGGTTTCTACTCCATCTAACCACCTAATTCGCGGTCGGCCTTTGCTTCTTTTTCCTACAGGTATTCCTGTGGTTAGCTTTTTAGCAATGGTATTTTCTGGCATTCGTATTATGTGTCCAGCCCATCTAAGTCGCTGTGTTTTAATGAACGTTATGACATCTGGCTCATCAAAGAGCTGATACAATTCAAAATTATATCTTCTGCGCCACTGCCCTTGGTTGTTTACAGCTCCAAATATTTTGCGGAGTATTTTACGCTCAAATATTCCCAAAAGTCTTTCATCTTTCTGCGTTAGTGTCCATGTTTCTGCTCCATATGTGAGGACCGGCCTCAGCAATGTTTTGTATATAATAATTTTTAGTTCTTTTTTGAATGTTTCTTGAGTGGAAATGCTTTTGGAGTTCATAGTATGCCCTATTTGTAAGATTTATTCGTCTTTTGATTTCTTTGCTTGTTTTATTGGTAGCAGTCAATAGCGACCCAAGGTATGTGAAGTTGTCAACACGTCCAAAGGTATGACTTCCAAAGACTGTTTCTCGTTCCTCATTTGCTATCGGATCCTTTGTAACCAACACGTAATTCGTTTTGTCTTCGTTGATGACTAGACCGACCTGTTTCGTCGCTGTTTCCAATTCTAGGAGATATTGCTCAACATCTCGCTTGCTACGCCCTATTATGTCAATGTCATCAGCATATGCTAAGACTTGTATCGATCTATTGTAAATAGTACCGCCATCCCTAATTCGTGTAGCTCGGACTGCCTTTTCTAAGGCAATATTAAATAGGAGGCAAGCCAGAGCATGTCCTTGTCTGAGTCCATCCTTTATCTCAAAGGATCTAGAACTCTCTCCCTGTATTCTAACAGTGGCTTCTAAGTTAGACATTGTCATTCTTGTTAGTCGGATAAGTTTCTCTGGTATACCAAACTCATGCATTGGTTGGTATAGCACTGTTCTCTTGACACTGTCGTATGCTGCCTTGAAGTCGACGAATCCAGTTGGTGCTTTTAAGATACAGTTATTACAGAAAACGCAATATTCGGTGCTATTAAGACTGTATACAAATACGTGAATTAGAACTTTTACGGTTTTTTGGATTACCAAAGAAGGAATCAAAGGATCAAGGAAAGAAGCCGCTCAATAGAAACCTGGTAGCTAAGGCTATGACTGAGGATGAGTGAATGGTTAGAAAACTGTGGAAACTTGGAACCTGAAAGTAATTACATTCGTTATGAACACGGAGTGTACATAAATAGAATCACACAAATCATTCATTTTGGTATATTGTCAAAAATAGAGCAACTATAATGTGTAGTGTTACAACTTATTAAAATATGATTCGACAGAATGCTAAAGATTGTATTATATACATAAAATTTACGAAGAAAGCACAAGAACTACTTAGAAACTGCTATAGTGTTCTGATAAATTTCGTCCTTGTATATTTTTTGTCCAGTTGTGGCATTCATAATACAAATGCAGTCGGTGTTAAAAACCTCTTGAAAAATGGCTCATAAATAACGCAAGTGACAGAAAAAGCGATAAAAACGTCTTTAAAATGAATCGGGTTACAAAGTATGAAAAATGATCTATATCATTAAAGATGGGGAAATAAAATGTTAGGGCGCTAAAAGTTTTCAAAGTGTGGTAGCCCCTGGTCTAAAATAAACGTTATCGTTACTAAATGCAATAACTGTAACAGTATATCATTTACGACCATATAAAAGTTCAAGGCGGAATAAAAAATAAAAATTTCGATTATGTGCACAGACCGATTACCTATTTTATTGCTGAAAATTTGCCAAACTTCATTGCCAATCACAATTAGACAAAGCCGTTGTACCGAGAATAATATACAAGGTTAATTCAAAAAGAAGTATATGATAATTTTTCCTTCGAGGAAAAACATTAAAGAGTGATCATTCCCCCTTTAGAGAAAATGGCACTCTAATGAGAATCAGAAAGTGCTCATTATGTTTTTACTGTTATTTTTACGATTTAGTATAGCCAGATTTTGTATAATTTCAGTAATGCTGTTATAAATATCTGCGTATTCTGTCTTCTTTATTAAGCTTCCATACATTGCCATGAAGTTATCTTTTGTGTTACAATTTGGCATATATTACTCACATAGGCATATATTACTCACATACTCACTTAGGCTCACAGATGATATCAAATGATCAGATCACTTTTATAAACAATAATTACAAACCAGCATGGTACCCTCAGAATATTGAACCGCTTGGACTACCTGAACTCAGGACCTGAGTCTCACATGCTTTACCAAGCTCTCTGCAGCTGACTTCTTATCAGCCCATGAACGCGAAGGTAAACATGCGACATGAAACTTAAATTAAATGCATTAGAGGGGGGAGGGGTGAAACTGTAGGTCTTAGGATTATTGTCCTAAGACCAAGGAGATAAGATTAAATGCTACAAATATAGACCATTTCCTGGATGTCGGTCTAGGAAGCGTTGTAACAATGGGTGAAGGGGTCCTAGATGATGTTAAAAATCACATTAGAAAGACGAATGCTGCATTTGTCCAGATTTACCTTATCTGGAGGAACAGATGTCTCGCTTTAATCAATCCTGGCTCCCGGAGGGAGTATAGTGGTCATCTTGGTGGACAAGTTGTCTAAATATGATGTATCTATTGTCAAAGAATACAAATATCTTGGCATTCTTCTTGATCCCAAACTTTTATAGTCAAAACATGTTGAATATATAAAAAGTAGGTGTGAAAAAGGTATTAATATCCTTAAATGTATCACTAATCGTAGATAGGGTGCTGACCCTAAAGTTGCAGTGATGTTTTACAGAGCCTACGTGCGATCTATTGTAGACTATGGTTGATGGTTGTATTCTGTATGGTGCCGCCAATAACACACACTTTATTAACTGGATACCGCATTCAGTTCAAATGTCTAAGAATATGCTTGGGTACCATGAAGTCTACTCCTTGCCCTGTTCTACTTGCTAAAAGTAATGAAATCCTTTTTTAAAATCGTCGAGAAATTATGGCAATTTTACATATCCTGAAACTATGATTAAATAATAATAATATTCTTAGCCAACTGTAGAGTTATCTATTGAAAACCTCTCAAATAAATACTGGTGCATAAAAAATTCTTCTCCACTTGCTGATGCTTTCTTAGAAACTAATGAGTATTCTAATATCTATGGCAAAGAAAAAATATTACCAATATATAAAGCTAATTTTTAGGTAACATTAACATTAAATAAACCAAAAGTCATCATACCAAAGTACACAGAATCCCCAAAATAAACTTTGTCTTACTTAAATCCATATTGAGTGACTATAATGATCACGTAACAATGTATACCGATGGTTCCAAAAAAGAGGATGGTGCCACAGGTTGTGCAGTTTACATTCCACATAAAAGCGAATCTTTGAAAATTAAAATTCCATCACATTGTTCAATATATACTGCTGAAGCAATAGCAATCGAAAAAGCATTAGATTGGCTAGATTTACCCAATTTAAATAAAGCAGTAATATTATCAGATTCATTATCGGTTATTAAAGGATTAAACTTACATTCAACATAAAACAAATAGTACTCGTGCTATTAAAAATAAATCATATAGTACAGTTATATCGAGGAAAATGAACTGGTTGACTAGCTTGCTAAACATGCGACCCATGTTGGACTGTATATTCCCATATTCACATTGGAGGACTTACAACAACATTCATCATCATCATTCAGCCCATACTCGTCCACTGCTGAACATAGGCTTCCCGTAGTTCACCCCACAAATTTCTGTCCTGAGCCGCCTGCATCCAATTTTGATGTGTCCGTTTCAGGTCATCCGTCCATCTTGTTGGTGGTCGTCCTCTATTCCTAAAGGCATCTTGTCTGGGTCTCCACTCAAGAATGCGTTTTGTCTATCTGCCGTCCTTCGTTCTCGCGACGTGCCCTGCCCAGTTCCATTTTAAGAAACTTTTAAGGAAATTTTAAGGAACAACAACATTACTATAACAAAATTTTTATAAATTAGAAAGAAAAATGGAAAAACAGCGAATAAAAACGAATTTAAAGGGAGTATAATGCTCTATTTCCCGCAGCTATCCTTGCTGAGACTCTTTTTCTATGTGGTTGTCAGCTGGGATTATCTGCCCTTAAGTATTTATACCCCTTTACTACTTCGAAGTTGTGATCATTAATACTGATGTTCTGCCTAACTTTTGGTCTTGGATTTTTGGTTACTACCATGTATTTCGTCTTTTCTTCATTTATTTGGAGATCCAGACTACATGTTTCCTCCTCGAGCTGTAAAAACACCTCTCTCACGTCTCTTGTAGAATGCGTGACTGATATTTATTTGTCGTACTGCAGCCAATTGGATTATTGTATATTTTGTATGTTGTAATGTGTTGAGTGATAGCGTTGTTACTAAGTTGTCACTTTACAAAGAATCACTTATTATATCCGAACAACTTACATATGGTCTATGTTAGAAAACTGAAAAGATAAGGCAAGAACGATAGATTTATGTAGCTTCCTGAGTATTTTTCTATTTCTTTAAGTAGACTACTTTGAACAATATATAAAATGCGAAGCAAAGCTTATGTTAATATGTTGTTTCTTTGTTGTTAACGTCTTTGCTTGTTGTCAGCTAAAATGTTGGGCAACCGGGATTAAATACCTATTATATACTCATGCACAGCGATACTATTATTATGCCAGACAGAAGGCTTTAATTACTGTATATATTTCTGTGTCATATAAAACCACCTTTACTTCATGTGCTAATCTACCTTCTGTGTCAATAACAAATCAAAAGCTAACTTATTTACTTTCTGTTCACATAAAAAATACGAAATCATTTATTTTCAGATGTTCAGATAAACAGAATTGTACAATAGAGATTAACAGCGTGACTTTTGGAGATGATCCATGTCCAGACACTAGTAAATACATTGAAGCGCAATATGATTGCATTCCCGGTAAATATCTGTTTACAATATTTCGATTTTTATCATTGCTCTAGCAGGTAGTAGGATGCAGCTGAATGCGGCCCGGACAAACTGTTACGAAAAACTAAATTTTGTGGGTGATTCTGAAGACGTTAGGTTAAGAGTTTCAGAAATCGAACAAATTTTTTGTATAAATAATAATGTTCTTTTTATTATCGGTATATAAAGAAATTTTATTTTATGATTAAGTTAGGACTAACAAAAATGATTCTTTGGCATACAATATTGGCAGCATGTAAAGGTACACTTCTTGTAATTCATATCACAATACCAAACTGTCGGGTTGTTCCGCAGGTGCACCCACAACCAAAACTGCAGCATCCCGGCTAGTACGAGTATGTTTGGGGATCCTTGTGCTGGTACGCATAAGTATCTCGAAGCACATTATCAGTGTTTGCCAGGTAAGTTCCATTTTGTGCAATGGTACACAGGTACAATAATATCGTAAATTTTTAGATAACTCATAAATTTCCTCATTGGTACATAAGTTTAGTTTTATTTTGCTGATCGAGCAGATTATGAATAGTTATGGAGAACTAAAAGGCTGATTGAGATAGAAATAAATATACAGATCCCTTTTAGAGTCTAGTTTGAAGTGTTGTCGCTCAACTGACATGTTTTTATCTATAAAGTAAAAAATTAGTTATAAGATGTAAATTTGTAGCAATAGAACGATTTTTTTATATATAGCACGAATATAGGACATTAACTTAAATCTATATAAGTATTCTAACAAACATGGCTTGAAAGGAAACAAAGGAAAAATCTGAAATTTTTATCATTATGATCAGTGACATTACAGCTCGTTATGAGCCAAAGTTTTTGTCTATTGACTGAGTCGTATGCGACTTTGAAATCCACGAATATGTGGTGGGTGTCGATTCTGAACTTATGCGTTTTCTCTAGAATCTGCCTGACTGTGAAAATTTGATCCGTTGTTGATTTATTGGGTCGGAAACCGCACTTTTAGTTCCCAACGATTTGTTCATCATAGGGATCAATCTTCTGTACAATACGTTGGACAATACTTTATATGCCACGTTAAGTAGGGTGATGCCTCTATAATGATCACACACCATCATATCTCCCTTTTTGTGAAGAGGGTGCATTACACTTAAGTTTCCTTCCGTTGCCAGATTTCGGTTACTAATTTATGCAAGTATTTAAAAAGGGTGTCACCATGTCACCACCATTTTTAAAGAGTTCAGCAGGAAGATTTTCCAAACCAGGGGCTTTGTTATTTCTCAGTTTTGAAATGGCTTCTCTAATTTCTTCTTCGGTGGGGGGCGGATCTTGAGCGTTTTCATCTGTTCCATGCAAAGTAATTTCTATTTGGTCTTCTTCACGACTGCCGCTAAGCAGTTCTTCAAAATGATTCGCCCACCTGTATAGTATATGGTCTTTGTCACTAATTATGGAACCATCACTGTCTTTACAGGTGTTTATCTTCTGGTAGAATTTTCGCGAGTCTATTCTATTGTAATGGTTAAAAATCTCGTTTAGAGCGTTTTCGTACGGCTCTTTCTTTTTCCTTCTAAACGCCTTTTTTTCTTCTCGTCTAACATTTTCATAATCTTCCAGGTTTAAAGGAAGAAGTCTAATTACAAAACTAATTAATGATGAAGATGAGGAAATTACTTTACATCAAAAAATGACCATTATGATTTCAATGCTACATCGCAAGTAAAAATACCAGAGATAAAACTACAAAGAGGAGTTACAGAGAGACAACCAGTGAAGGTAGACGGCAAAACCTGAACCATCTGAGATTTGCCGATGCTGTTGCGTTGATAGCAAACGACACACAAGAATTGCAGGAAATGCTATCAGATCTAAATAAAAAATCAAAAGGAAAATGATCAAAAATAAATTTAGCACAAACGAATCTCTAGATATAACTAAGGATATAACTCCGGACAATAATAATATAGAAAAGGTTGAATCGTATATATATTTGGGACAAAAAATGTAACTACAAAAGCTTAACGTAAAGACTGTTTTAAATAGATGTTCATTAACATGGGCAGAATTTGGAAGATTACAAATAGTATTTAAAACATTGATGACAATGACCGCAACATTGATGAAAAAAGTACGAGGCCTTCGAAATGTGGGCTTACCGACGTATATTACGTATATCCTGGACTGAGCACGTGATCAACGAAGAGGTACTATGCCGGATAGCTAAAGAGAGAGAGGTAGGAATAAGTATAAAGGAAAGAAAGTTGGAATACTTCTACTACAATGTAGAATACACTGCAATGTGCAATACTGTTACTGCAATGGTTCGGATTGTCATCTGCTTCAGATCTGGCGTAAACAAAGTCTGACATATACTGACATATAGAACTGAAACATGGGTTTTTAACCACAAAATAGTCCATAAACTTTAAAACGGAGAATTTTCAACGTTAATCTTAGCGATCGCAAATCCATTGAAGAAATAAGATGATCAGAAGTAACAGATGTAATCCAAAATATTGCCATGTTAACATGGAACTGGGTAGGATACATAGGAAGAATGGAAGACAATCGTTCTTCTTCTATAAGTTCCATCTTCTATCGAAGGTTGGAAATCATCATGGCTATGCGGACTCTGTCGACTGCCGCTCTAAAAAGTTCTGCACTACTGCATTCAAACCATTCCCTTAAGTTCTTAAGCCAGGATATTCTTTGTCTTCCCACATTTCGCTTTCCTCGGATTTTGCCCTGCATAATAAGTTGTAATAATGCGTATTTTTGCCCTCTCATTACATGTCCTAAGTACTCAAGTTTTCGTCTTTTAATAGTTAATATTATTTCCGCCTCATTTCCTATCCTTCTAGTTACTTCCACGTTTGACATTCTTTAAATCCATGATATTCGTAGGATTCTTCTGTAACACCAAAATTCAAAGGCGGCCAACTTATTCAGATGGACTTGTTTTAGTGTCAACTCTTCCAAGCCATAAAGAGGAGTAGAGAACACGTAACATCGAAGCATTCTCAGGCGTAGTTCTAACCTTATATCCCAACAATAAAGAAACTTTTTAAGTTTAATGAATGATGTATGTGCTATTTCAATACGTGTCTTAATTTCTTTGGTTTGGTCTACATCTGATGTTATTATCCATGTTCCTAAGTATTTATAGTTATTAACACTCTCAATTGCAGTATCTTCAATAGTCAATTGGATATTTGCATGTGCAGATTTAGTCATGATCATGCATTTAGTTTTCTTTAAATTTATTTTCAGTCCGTACTCATGACAGCGTTTATTAAGGCTCATTGTTGTTATCCGTCATTAATACTGTATCGTCTGCAAAACGTAAGTTTTGGACTGGCTGGAAAATACTGGCTGTCATTCGTTGGACGAAACGAATTGTTGAATAGCGACCAAGAGCAAATAAGGGAAGTAGAGGCAGACCTCAAACCAGATGAACTGATGACATCAAGAGAATGGCTGGTTACGAATGAATGCAAAAAAATATCGAACAGAAATGAATGGACACACTTAAGGGAGACTTACATCCGAAGATGGATGGAATAACTGTTGACCATGATGATTGAAAGACGGCTATAAAAAGTTTTGGAGAACATGCGTCACCCTGTCTGATATACTGATCGGTCTTGATTTTATTTGTGGATTCATGTTATGTTAGCGTTGTTATAATTCTGATAAGAGTTTATACCGGAAGTTTAACAATCTAGTCAATCGATAGTTGTCATGTTCTGTTTTGACTCCCTTTTTGATGGACAAAATCGTTACGACATTGTTCCTTTGCCGGGTATGACGAACTCACAAAGACAAAAATTACACAACACTATAACTTGAATACTATATACATTGTAGTTATAAATATTCCCTGGGTAATATTTGGCAACAAAATGACGGTATTAGATTTTGATTCAATACAGAGCAGCGACAAGCCGCATATACGTATTTCGACCTCTTTAGGTCTCTTCAGTACGGTATAGCCACGACAAAATCTTTTCCCGTCGTAGACCATAGTGATCAAAAATAACTATGTACAGACGTAACTACGCCATCTAAGAACAAAAAGAGAAATCATACGATTTCTACCTGGCGAAATCGAATTCAAATCTCAGCCACCGTGCTTTCTAAAACTTGTTCTGACAATTTTGACAAATGACAGATCTGAAATATCACTTACATTACATTAAGTATGCACATATATTTATATTCTAACTGTAACTATATTTAGATCTATAGTAATTTACATCATTCTCTAATATTTACATGTAAGATGTATTTAAATTTTTTTGTAAATCTTTTTTTATAAACCATACGTACTTACAACCATACGTACTGCAGGTTTATTGTATGTCTTCCTAAGTTCTAGAACTCTGCACCAACTTGTACGGGTCTAGTGGATGGTTACCATATACTTTTTGGGCTACTTAGTTTCCAAAAGTATTTTTTTCTTTTTGTTTTTTTTTTCGGTTTATACAAGATGTTTGATTTAACTATGTCTTGTATCATTACCTATGTTAATTATGTGGCGATTTCCTGTCAAATATCTTAAATTTTCCGTTCCAAAGGTTGGTTCCCATCTCTGTACTGTTACAAAATTAATGTCAGTAACATTATGAACAGTGTATAAATGCTTTCCATATTGTTTCGTGTGGTGTTAAAAATAAACATAAAGCTGGTTCTAAAGAATTCTATTGTAAGTCGAATACATTACTCTTACTTAATACGTCTATAATCAGTGCCTAAATGAAAGGTATCTTACATTTATTACATCTCATGATGCATACATAATTGTTCTCAATTATATTTTATTTAAGGCAATTTGAATAATTTTAATAGTGTATGGAGTTTTCCTTCGGCATGTATGTATTACACGTATTATTATTAGTAAGTGCCTCACCTAAACACAGCTATGAAGTTTCGTTTTTGAATAAATTCATTTTTACAACCGATATAGACATTACCATAAATATAGTATGAAGGCATTCATTTTCTATAAAGTCCTTTGTCGAATTAAATATGAAATAACTAAAAGTCTGTTATTTACAATTCGAAACGGTATTGTGTTGGAGAAATCTTATCACATCGCTAGTACTTTCACACAGCATTTCAATTTTATTGGTTATTGGACACTACCTTTTCTACCTATAAATTATATCAAATTCGCTAACAAATATTATACATTAATCAACGTACACGCCCCAACAACAACAAAAAGGAACCTGCTAAAACAGATGCAACAAAAGAGTTTGAAGGTACCCCGGCCATAAATGTACCATCAAAAACGGCATTACATTATTCGACCTATGCAGACAAAACAATCTTAAAATCAACATCAAGATGAAAAATTTCAATCTCCGGTACATTACCTCTGAAATTTTCAAATCGATCACGTCGTCATTTCGTTAGACTGCCAGAACGCCATCGAAGACTTCGAGTACGAAGAGGGACTTCGTACTTATTCCTGTTGTTGTCATTTATAGGGTCAAGTGTTCGTCTCAGTACTTTCTTTCAAGGATGTCTATTTATTTTTTTTACGCACAATAGGCCGTTAAGGCCTAGGGCATTTTTTTACAACATAATCCTAGTTACAATTATTTTAAGCAAAACTGTAACTTAAATATGTATATACAACATTCTTAACTACTCTGAAGGACCTGGTGTACAATATTTCTCCATTCGCTTCTATTTTGTGCTTTTCTTTTCCATTCCCTCACCTTTACGTGATTAATGTTTTCCTCCACTTTACTAATCCACCTCGTTCTGGTTCTACCTCTTCTTTTGGGGTCGATTAATTTTCTGATTATTACTAGTTTAGGCATTCTATTTGCTGCCATTCTTTTCACATGTCCCAACCATCTGATTATTTTTGCCTTGACGAACTTAGTAGTAGGTTCTTTGTACAAAGCCATTAATTCATTGTTGGTTCTTCTCTCCCAACCATCTTCTGTCTTTCGTCCTCCGAATATACGTCTCAATATCTTCCTTTCCCATCTTTCCTAAGTATCCTTTTCCTTCTTATTTAATGTCCATGTCTCACCGGCATATGTTACTGTGGGTCGAATTACATATTCTGAGTTTACCTTGTCTAGAAATGTATTTTGAGTTCAGTAGGGCTCTTAAACTTCCTAATTTTTTATTCCCTTTTGCTATTCTGGCTTCGAGCTCCCATTTGTCTTTTCCATTTTCATCGAAAACTACACCCAGGTATTCAAATTTGTCCACCCTTTTAAAATTATAGCTTTTACCACTTACAGACTTCGCACTAAAGTCTTCTTTTTTCCCTTCTGTCCCTCCCATGATCATATATTTGTTTTTGTCTTCATTTAGTTCCAATCCGAATTGCTGTGCTTCTCCGATGATTTTCTTCACAATTCTTCTTAATTCTTTCTCGGTTTTTGCTAGGATTTTTAGATCGTCAGCAAATGCCAAGCACTGGTGCCCATTTTTCATGATCGTTTCTTCCACCTTCATGCTGCATTTTCTAATTACAGTTTCTAACACCAAGTTGAATAATGTAATGGATAAAGGATATCCCTGTCTCAAGTCCTTTTCAACTGTAAATTGATCTGATATGTGACCCTACCATTCCTTCCGTGATTCCGCTGATTCTTTCCGTGTAGCAATTTAGTTTATTTCTCAATATTCTTGCCAAGATTTTGTATACCGTGCCTAGTAAGGCTATACCTCTATAGTTGTCACACTTCAGTTTGTCTCCTTTTTTATGCAGAGGTCATATGCGCGCCTCATACCACTCCGATGGCATTATTTACTTTTCCCATACTTGCACTAGTAGCTGATATATTTTTCTTTGTAGTTGTTCTCTACCAAACTTGATTATTTCTATGCATATGTCATTTTTACCAGGACTTTTGTTATTTTTCATTTCTTGTATTGCTGTCACCACCTCCTCCTCTATAGGCTGGCTATCAACTATCGCATTCCGTCATTATTTCATTCATCATTATTTCCATTCCGTCATTTCATATAACTACAGTGTCTTTGGTAACCGTTTCCCATCTTTTTAACTTCTTGATAGAACGACCTGACCTCTTTATTTTTAAACTTCTCTTCTAATCTCTTTTAATTTCAACTCATTGTGGTATCTCTTTTTCCTTCTACACAGAGCTTTCAATCTTCCTCGAATTATTCTATATTCTTGTTTTTCACACTCTCTATTATCTGTTAATATTTGTTGTCTGATCTTCTTCTTTTCCTTTGCTATCGCTTGACACTCTTCGTCAAACCAATCTTTGTTTGTATTTCTCTTGGAGTCGCACTTAACTATTTTTTCACTAGCAACTATTTCCTAAGGCAGATTTAATTTCTTCCCAGGCTTGATCTGTCTGTAAATTTTGGTCACATTGTTGTAGAATTTTATTTATTTCTTCTTCATATTTATTTTTTATTTCTACCTCCTTAAGTTTTTCAATATTGTACTTTCTCTTCGTTTTATTCTTCGATTTCTCTTTTTCTTCCAGCCTCCTCCCATATATGACTTTAACAAGGTAATGGTCCGAATCGATTTCAGCTCCTCTCATACTTCTTACCTTCTGAACGGTATTCATATATTTACTTTCAATCATAAAATGATCTATTTGATTCACCGTCCTTCCATCTGGGGATACCCACGTACCTTTGTATATCTCTTTTCGTTTTAGTTTTGTGTTTCTCACCTACATGTTTTTCTCAATGGCAAATCCAATGTCGAACATGTCGAACACAACATCAACAACACTCACTGACTGCAAGCAAACTGAAACGCTGATGTGATGACTGGTGCCGGCCGACGAGAATCGTAGAGACCGCTTCCACCTCTCCCACTGGGCATAACGCCAAACACTGCTTTCGGGTCATGGGGGATCAACGTAGACCGTCACATAAAAATGGCAAAATCGGGCAAAAAATTTCAAATTTAGGAAAAAAAATGCCAATGCACCCGTATAATAGCTCAAACACATTCAGAATTTCAAATAAAAAGTTTAGCCCCAGGGTTTCGCAAAAATATAATCCCATGGTGGCACTGTACGTGTTAATAAAGTAGATCATACACAGACTACATTTTAAGCACTAAAAAACTTTCGATGTACATATATCTGTTATTTAGGGAATTCTTATGACTCAGTATCGAGATCAGTACTCTGGGAAGCAACGTACAAATTAGCATAAAGAAAGAATTAAAGTTAAAAAATCGGTACAAATAAAACGAGGTATTTGTTAAAAATAGAAACGAAAATCATAGAAGACTTTAATAACACTAAGAATATCTCCCAGAGCTATTCCACATCTCCAGTACTGTTTAAAATATGCTTGTCACTGGTATAGAACTGGATAATAAATAAATAAATCAATATAAAAATTGTTTTCTAAATGAGATAAGTAAATAAAAGACGATAAAAACCAGTTTATACACAATTATTTACAGATTAGGAAGGTTATTAAAAAAATTATTGTTTTTGTATCCCGTATGATTCATGTTAAAAACAAATAATTTTTAGCCAATTAGAGGCTCACAGCATCCGAAGTATTTCCCAGAAATCTGGAATATTCCAGGTTTCTAAAACAATAAAGAGTAATCTGCGAATGTTGGCAAATAAAAGTGGAAAATATTTTAATACTTTGCTTGGACGCAACCATGTTTGTTTTAGTGAAAATTCCTGTGAAAAAGACCATTGGAGCAACCCCAACAGTGACGTGCTAACAAATAAAAAGACATCATTTCAAACACGAGTTTCATTAGCGTACTGTTTGTTTTGGTCATTTAGTCGGTTCGTTTATATTATTGTCATTCAAAACTCCACTCCACTGCTTAGGACGGGATGAAACAATTATAAAAATTGGACATTTTGCTTCGCCCGTTTTACGCGAATCTTTTTTCCGTTTTGATGGAATGCAGTTAACTTTATCACCTTGTTTTAATAAATCAAATTGATTACGCCCATTAAAAAGTCTGCTTTAAATAATATCTTTCTTTTCAACTTTGATTTATAAATTTTTATACATTTTACATTTATATCATTCTTTTCGTACTTAATATTAATGACTTTTAGCCTGTTATACTTGTCAACCGGTCTGGCTATGCTAGTAGCGGCAACTCGCGTTGACCTAAACCGTATTGTCCAATAATGTTTTCAACTTTACAAAGTGCAATTTACAATCTGCAAGGTCTGCAGACCTGTATAGAATCTTCTTCTTTAAAAGAAGTGGTAGATCAGCACAAAATCGAAAGGGCAATAAACTAGTTTTATCCGGATATACTTCTATAGAGGTTCAAAACGGCTGTATGTGTGCTTTGTCGATTACAGAAAGGCCTTCGACCGCATCAAACACGGAAAATTGATTGAGGTGCTGAAATAAGTAGGGTTGGACGGACTTGACATAACTATCATAAGTAATACATACTGGAACCACACAGGATGCGTTTGAACAGAGAACGGAACAACCAAACATCAACATAGAATGAGGAGTGCGTCAAACGTGCATTTTGTCCCCCCTATTATTTAATGTATATGCCGAATATATAATTAGAGCTTCTCTTGAAGATCGCCCTGAAGGTGCCAAAGTCAATGATGGAATCATCATTAATAATATAAGATATGCCGACGACACCGTAGTATTAGCAGAAACAGAAGACCAACTAAAAATATTGATGAACATATTATCAGAAGAAAGTCACAGGCTGGGCTTGGACATTAACTTTTCCAAAACCAAAATTCTGGTATTCCACAAAAACCCCCTTGAACAAGTTACACCAAACACAAATAAATGGTTCAGAGAACCCTTCAGAGTTCCCAAAGCTTCATATACCTGGGCATGAGCTAAATAGTCAACTAGATCACTCAAAATAAATTTGAAAATGCATTGAAATAGCAGGATCTGGTTTCATGAATATGCATAAAATGCTCTGTAACCCCAAGCTATTAGTCTCAATAAGATGAAAACACTAAAGTGTTATGTGTGGTCTCTATTACTATATGGCTATGAGACTTGGATATTAAAACAGTATGTCAACAAATTAAATTCATTTGAAATATGGATGTACCGGAGGAGAAGGAGGACTTCTATAGAAGCGAAATGACCTTCTATACAAAAAGTTATGTATGATACTACAGATTAGTATATAGTATAGATACCAAAAGCATGGGGACTCATAAGAGTAGCTTGTATAATCAAACCTTATAAAACTGGAGAGGCAGACTCTGTTTGTCTTCACCAGCTCTTCCTTTCCATACCTTCATTATAAAAGCTGTCTATTTCTTCCTCTGTACTATCAAATGTCAGTGTGTATGCTGTAATGGAGTTTATATTGCATGTCATAGCGTTTAATTTCATAGGTGTAATTTTGTTCGTTATCAGTATAAACTCTTTGACTGATTTTTCGAGTTCTTTGTTGATGAAAATAGCTACCCCATTGCGATTTTGTGGGGTGTTATCTCCAGAGTAATAAAACATATAGTTGTCTATTACACTTCTTTCGCTGTTATGCCATCGAACTGCACTACATCCAAGGATGTCTATCTTCGAGCATTTCATTTCATATATCAGCTTATGAGCTTTTCATTGTTAATATCATCATCATCATCATTCCTCAACCTTTTGCATTCACTGTTGGATATAGGTCTCCTCCATGTTCTTCCACTGTTCTGTATCTTGCGCCTTCTGTATCCAATTTCCGACTGTTTTTCTCAAGTCGTCCATCCATCTTTTTGGTGGTCTGCCTCGGTGTCTTTTGTCTTCTCTAGGTCTCCATTCTATGAGTCTTTTGGTCCACCTATTATCATTTAAACGTGCTATATGTCCAGCACATCTCCATTTGGCTTGTGCAATTTTTTCTATGACATCTGTCACTTTAGTCCTCTCTCTCACTATCATATTTGGTACCATATCTCTTCTAGTTATTCCCAACATTGCTCTTTCTTAGTTATTAGTAGTTATTACTGGCAGTATGCATTGGTTGTAAACCTTTTTCTTCAAGCAAATCGGTAGCGTTCCTTTTAGAATATCTCGCATCTTGCCAAATGCTGCCCATCCCAAGCCTATGCGACGCTGGATCTCACAAGTTTGATTGTCTTTTCCTATTCTAATTTCATGCCCTAAATAGATATAGCTAAAGACCTGATGTACTTCGTTCCCATCTACCCTCATAACATCACTTGGAACTAAATTGGTCATGGATTTTGTTTTTTCAAAGTTTATGTTCAGGCCTATTTGTTCTATTGCCTGTTTTAGTTCTTCCATCATTTTGTGAGCTTCATTTAAACTCTCGGCTATAATGACAATGACATTGTTAATATAGCCTTCATAAATTCCACGTACCTATTCTTTTATGTGTTTTAAGTCGAATTGCAGATTGTATAGGTGTTTTATGACGACCAGAGGGGTTCTGTGATCCTCGTGGTTTATGCCTCTCCTGCCGGATCTCGGACTTCGATTACCGTGATTAGTGTTGTTTACGTTTTTTGTTCTCATTGCCATGATGACTGTTCTTGGGATATCCCACTGACTTTTATGCGGTAGTTTTCCGTTGCTTTCCGCATCTCCACGCTGTTGATTATTCTTGATTTATCCGCCTTTAGAGGTAATTTCGGGGAACTAAATATCTACTAATGACCATGCACCCACAGAAGATAAGTTAGAAGAAGAAAAGGATGAATTTTACGAAAAACTGGAAGAAATAATACGGAACTGCCGTAGAAATGATATAAAATAGTACTTGGAGATTATTTCAACGCTAAAATAAGAAAAAAAAACGATTACCTACCCACCATTGGAAAATATAATGGAACACGCTTAATACACCTTGCGCCCTTAATGAATATGGTGATAGCCAGCAATGCTTCGAGCGTAAAAATGTACACAAAGGCACTTGGGTTAGCCCAGACGCTAACACAATCGATTAAATTGACCATGTTGTTGTGGACGCAAGACATTACAGCGATGTTATAAATGTACGTACCAGACGTGGAGCAAACATTGACTCCAATCACTACCTGGTCTAGGCTAAACTAAGTGCACGAATCTCTAACGCAAAAAAGGTAAAAGAAGCAAAGAAGATACATTCGAGGTGGACAGACTACGAAACCCTGAGATAGTTAGAAAGTTTGAACACAAACTTAAAGAAAAACTAGAAGGCCAAATGAGTAGTACTGTCGAAAACATAGATAATTACTGGAATGAGTGCGAAAATGTCCTGAAAGAAGTAGCAACAACAGTTTTAGGAAAGAAGAAACAAGAAAGGAAGGGGACAGAATGGTACGATGCGGAATGTGCCCAGGCAACTCAAAACAAGAATCAGGCGTATGGGAAACTTCAAAACAGAAGGACAAGACGCTAACAAGACGAGCAAACGCGCTAAAAAATACATAATAAAACCTGTTGCATCCATTTGGAGAGAAGGAAACTCGCAGACAGTTGGAATATAGGTATTATAATATCTATTCACAAGAAAGGGGATCCACTAATAGTTGACAACTATCGAGGTATTACCCTCTTACATACGGCTTACAAAGTACTGGCTTATATACTTTATGATCATTTACTAGTATATACGGGGGAAAAATAGGTGGATTCCGAAAAGAAAGGTCAACAATTGATCAGAATTTCCTTATCAGACAAACCTTAGAAAAGACATCTGAATATGGAATTGATACCCGCCACCTCGTCATAGATTTTAAAAGCGCTTATGACAGTGTAGACAGAAGCTTACTTTATAATCCTATGGCAGAACTAGATATTCCGTCGCATCTAATAACATTGGTAAAGGCAACTCTTTCGAAAGTTGAGTGCAAAGTCAGGGTACAATACAGCATAGATTTAAAACAAGATATAGATTTAAAACTCAAGTCGAAGATGATTTGAGGAATCTAGGGATCCGAAATTGGAAAGCCAGGGCGAAAGATAGGGGAAAATGGAGACTCTTGAACAGGCCAAGGCCAACCCAGGGTTGAAAAGTCAAAGATGAGTCAAAGTATTCTCTTGCTTTCTGCAGCTTCATAGCTGATGGAATAAAATTATTAAAGCGGATATTAAAGATGTCAAAAACCTCTTTAGCATCATTGAACCTTTAAACATACTGGTGAAGATGATTTTAGTTTCAGTGGTACATACACAAGTTTTTTCATTACACAAAATATAAATATTGATGTGTATAGTGGTTTCAGCGCTCGTAACAGATATCAAGTCGACATAATTTCTTTTCTTTATGGTACAATAACTTCCTGTTAGTAACGTGTATAATTTAAAGTGAAATTTTGTATAAAAGCGATTTTCCATTTAAGTATTCTTTAAGAAGTGTAATTACTTGGCTATCGATTTCTAAATAAAATTTTCATGAAACACTAAAACAGTTTCCTTACAATTTATAAACAGACGCCTTCATGAATTGATTATAAAAACCGCAAAGAAACAGAACCTTTTAGTTCTATTTATCCGATTCCATTATTTATTTTACAACGATTGCTCTTTTCTTTTTTTCACGAACCATAAGAACTTAAATTGAAAAACGGTATTTATAGTCCGGTTCAGCGGAGTAATGAAACAATTTGTTGACATTTTAGCAACCACTACAACTACAACGAGTCGACCTAGTCCACCATGGCTTATAACGTCCCAGCCACCAATGTGGAGTACCATCAAAGCGCCATCTAGTAGACCAACCCATCCAACGCCTCCTCCAAAGCCAGCAGTTATTTCGCTGCCACAAACACCAGGTAAGCTTTTTAACTAAATAATATTAAGTAGCCCCTAGTATGAAATCTAAAAAGATGTCTTCGTTATATATATATATATATATATATATATATATATATATATATATATGTGTGTGTGTGTGTGTGTTCAAATGTTCTCAATTTGTGAGTTGACAGCACCCTAATCGATGGTAGAAGGCGTCTACCACATTTCTCCATGATTGTCTAGAAATTATTCGAGATTCATCGATAATTCATTGACTTAGCTATGCAAGACTTGCTGGTTAAGTTTTGTAAACTGAATTTTTCAAGTATCTCTAATAAAAATAATCTTTAGGATTGAGATCGGGTGAACGTGGAGGCCATTCAATTCTACCTTGTCTACCAATTTATCGTCCGGGAAATATCTCATCTAAATAACGCCGAACATTTACACCAACTATCTGACGTTAATTTCTTTCGATAAAAAATAGCCCAATAAATAAGTACCTACTATAACTGACCATACATTTAATTTTTGTGGTCTTTGAGTATGGTTTTCATGCATTCAGTGTGAATTTCACACGAGTTCAGCTATTCAATACGAGTTCAACCATATGTTCACTTGATTTTATGTAGTCTGAAAGATCTTAAATACATAAAACAGTGCAAAATATGTAGATTTTAATAAATTTAAATATTTAAATGGAGAATGCTGTGATTTTGACATTTGTTTACCATTTAAATTATGAACTAAAATTATGACAGTAGTTGTGGTTCAAAAAGTTCTGCAATTTAAATTGCTTCTCTAAAATGCCGTTCTCTAAATCGTTCTCCTATTCATAAGACGACGGTACAAAAAACTATAAGGCGATTTAAGGAATCTGGAAAAGTAAAAGATAGTTACCGATCAGGTTGACCGAAACGAGTTATCAATGACAACAAAACTTCAGATATAAGCACAGTTTTGTTGAAGATCCACATACATCCCCAGGCAGGGTTGCACAGGTACATGATGTAGGTCATTCTTCAGTCTTACGTTTATTACGTAAACATAAATTTAAATCATACAAAATTAACTTATTGCAAGAATTAAGTGAAAATGACTTTGGTCGTAGATTAGAGTTTACTGAGGTAATGACGGATAAAATTGAAAATTATTAAAATTTCGTTAACAGAATATGTTTTTCCGATGAAGCAACTTTTACACTGTGTGGAAGTGTAAATCGACACAATTTAAGGTAATGGTGTGACGTAAATTCACACTGAAGACTGAATGCGTGAAAACCATACTCAAAGACCACAAAAATTAAATGTATGGTCAGATATAGTAGTTACTTATTCAATTGGGTAATTTTTTGTCGAAAGAAATTTAACGTCAGATAGTTGGTGTAAATGTTCGGCGATATTTAGATGAGATATTTCCTGGACGATAAATTGGTAGACAAGGTAGAATTGAATTGCCTCCACGTTCACCCGATTTCAATCCTAAAGATTATTTTTATTAGGGATACTTGAAAAATTCAGTTTACAAAACTTAACCAGCAAGTCTTGCAGAGCTAAGGCAACGAATTATCAATGAATCTCGAATAATTTCTAGAGAATCATGGAGAAATGTGGTAGTCGCCTTCTACCATCGATTAGGGTGCTGTCAACTCACAAATTGAGTACATTTTGAACACTTAATAACGTAACTACTATGTTAAAAAATGTTCTAAACTATCAATTGTTACGTTTTAATGTATTTGAAAATAGTTAGTATTAAAAAAATTATTGAAACAATTTAGGCGTTGCCAGACTTCGGTTTTATGTATTTATGACCTTCCAGATCACATAAAATCACAAGTGTTACATATGGTTGAACTCGTATTGAATAGGAGATTCCAATAATGACTGAATATACAGGGTGATATATTTGAAAAACCAAAGTTACTAATAATATAAGAAAAACGGCAAATATGGCAACATTGTAAATATCAAATATGGAATCTCCGTATCCCAAAATAGGCGTACCTCAAATTTTGTACGACTATGATTAACATTTTACGAGATAATTAGCCGTTTCCAGACTTTTGGGCAACTCTGTATAATGGTGGCTAGACTTATCATTACTTAGTTGCGCTGGTTTGATTGAATAAAACAACGCAACAAAAGGAAAAAATAGTTGTGCCCTATTGGATGCTGCAGCGATTCAGGTGACAGGTGCATTTGGAGGCGATGAATAACTAAGGGAGCGTAAGGGAGAGTAAGGGAGCGCTAAAAACATAAAAGAAAGAAGAGAAGATTTAGAAAAATTGATTTATATATTTCAGGACGTAGGATCAGTTAAATCTCTAACTTAAATTGGAGTATGTGCAATCGTGCACTACTACTGTTCACTCAATTGCCGGCATTTCCGTTCCAAAATACATGAGCACTACGAACATTGCTGCAGGAAGGGAAATGCCACTCGTGCGATTGGTTACTCCAAATAATATGTGCTATGTGCTATCTGTGAATAAATCTTGAATGGAATTTTTCTGCAAAAGCAAGCTTAATATTTAAGTGTAACTAGAATCCTAACCTCTGTTTTACCCTATTTATCGTTACCTCCTGGTAGTGAACTACTCCAGTTTGTTGAAAAAACCCATTCATAATTTTGAGAGACATTGTTTCACAAAAATCTATAATTTTAAACATATGATAATTTAAATTTGTTATTTTATTGTAGGTCCATCCACTTCAAGAACGAAATCTACATCAACGACGCGTTATTTTTCAGTGACGCCACCGCCACAGCTACCTGTACAGCCACACAATACAGGAGAGTTTGACGAGGATGAAAAACTGTATCACATTCCAGATGAAATTACTACACTTCCATTTACTACAGTCACTCCTATTGGGGCTGAATCTAATAAACCTACCTGTAAGTTATTTGGATATTTTTTCTTTATTTAACTATATACGAACCTTAGAAACTAACCTAAAATTGGTTACGTTAATTATTATCGAGACCATTAAATTAATTTGGGCATTGCTGTCTTGAATGTAATTCAACTCAAAACAAGAAATTAAATTGCATAGTTGATATAAACTTAAGCATCAGCAAGTAAATTGTTTTTATTTCAAGTTGGAAACTTGATGAGAATAAACTGATGTAAAACTTCTTATGAGTAAAAACATACACGTCGATATTCCTGTTATCCTGCACATTTATCCAACATAAAGATGACATGAAACTAACACTGAAAATTTAATTAATGACAAACACAGAAAACTAAGAATTTCTAGTGAAACCGTTTCTATTAAAACTTTAAGTTTGAACGATTTTTACGGTTAATAAAAACAAATTGCTTAAGATAAAACTTTAATCTTCTATACTTTGTGTACACTATGTTAGAACATGTAAAATCTTAAAGAGCGCTTAGAGAAATAAAAATTTATGTTAAAAAACCGGCAAATTTTTTTTCGATATTCCTATGAGCAGGAACACTACAGGGAAAATTAACTCAGAGTTGACAGAACAAAAAGAAACCTACGTTAATCAAAATAGTAACAGATTCATCTCAAAATTTTCCACCTGCAACTGAATGTTTTTGCGAGATTTTTTAAAAACAAAAAACGAGAAACACTCATTTTAAAAAACCGTCAACCCACACAGGGACAACACACAATTAAATAAAACACAATAAAAAACATCAAATCGAATGGGGGAAGAGTTATTTCACAGATACAGATAGGAAACAGACAAAGGTAAACCCCAAACAATCAGCTACACACACACAACTTTTGATTAAATGTTGAGCAAGATTGAGATCCTTCAAAGAACATAATACAGTCATCACCCGTTTATCAATGCAAAAAATAAAAGTGTAGTTTCACCTAAAGCTTTAATTTACAATTTTCAATGCGTACTTACATTTTTACACTTTTTGAAAGTAGTCTGTCACTTGTTTCTGCATTCACTTGACACAAGGCCGTTTTGTGGCCATTCGGCTGTGAGTCATTCATCCACCACGTACAAGCTTTTGTTCTTCTTCATCACTTTCCTCGTTTTCTCCTCGCCATTTTCTTAGGATGCCTTTATCCGTTAAATTCTCAAATTCCAGGTCGGTAGCGTCACAGTCTACTATTGCAGGTTTGTTGCGTCCAAATTCTCTCCCCCAGGAGCTGATTTCATTAAACTTGTAAGGACAGGCAGTTCATTTTCATCTTCTCCAACTGCTAGTTCGACACAATTTTCCAAGTTTCGTAACCATTTTCTCCATGACTTTACAATTGTTGAAGACTTTACAGACTCCCATGCCAATAGGATTTTGTAAATAGAGTCGAGAATACTGAATGGCTTCCAAAAGTGTTGATTTTTATCTTCAATTTTTGACAAAGAAACTTTGTTTTGTAGTTTCCCTACATAGAAGCAATGACGCAGTTTGGGGGCATAAATTTGGCAAATATTTTTCGCTCAACAGACTTAGGCATATGCTTTTCAGGGTGTCAAGGGTCGTTGTCAATCGACAACACAGTTTTTATAGCAAATTGTTTGTTTTTTTGCATCTTTCCTTTGGTTGAAGTAATCAACAGATAGTTTTATGTTCTAGTGCACTTAAAAAATCAAGCTTTTTGCCGTGCCAATCAGCGTCTTCAGTTTGTAACTTCCTGTGGCTTTGCTGCAACACATCGTGATCCGTTCTTTGTTGGATTTATGGCCCCCTGCTTTACCTTCACTTGCAAAACCTAGCGTCCGAGTTCGAAGGCATTTCCACAAGAGGCACAATTCATCTGCGTTTTAAATTTGTTCGTAGTTCAGATCATTTCAAGAAAGGAACTCTTCGAACTCACTTTTAAAATTTCTCAGCTCTCTGTTGGTCACAGCTGAACTTCTGTCCATAAAGTCCTATCTCCTGTATCCCATCGCGTTGATTAAAGCGAGTTAATGGTGCCAACCAGATGATGCATCAAAATCCCCTTCTAAGCTTAAGACGCCAAAAAAACTGTTTTGCTTTTACAACAATTATTGGACTTAATATGAGTGTATCCATGTTACTAACTTGGGCTATCCATTCTACCAACGCCGTCTCTAATTTTTTTTTCAACACAATTTTTTTTTCTTCTCTCGGACATGGTAACAAAACAATAAAAATGCACTATAGCTCAAAATAAAACACTACCACACAACAACGGCCAACTAAACGATTTGCGAACTAATACAAGCAAGTTACCAGCCCTATTTCACCACTATGCGGCAGTCATAGTTAAGGTTTTTATTTCACCACGCAGCAGACAAACAACTCTATCGTCTTTTATAACAACGAAACGATTTCTTATCCTTTTATAACAAAGAAATAATGAAATTAGTAAATCGTCTTTGTTGGTTACTTTCCATTGCAACAATAGAATATTATATTTCTGCTTATAATAATAAATTACTATGTTAAATACAAAAAAAAATAGAGAGGTTACAATAAACAAAATCTAAAAAATAAAATAAATATTTGAAGGTAAAAAAATGTAACGACGTCTATATAGCCTTACACCTTTATCAGACTTATCACTATTTTTTTACTTTTATTTTTTTTGCAGACGATGTCATGTATACTTCAGTACCCAGCATACTACCGTCCTGGGGCAAGGATTCTGAGGGCATACCTTACCATTGCAGCCCCCAAACGGTTCGTAGTATATACTGGAATTGGACAAAGGTTAACGCCACCTCCATCCAGCCATGTCCAGGAGGCACTACAGGATTCGCGAAATGGCATTGCCAGGCGTTTCCAAATTCCAAAGAACCACAGTGGTATCCGCCGAATCCAGACCTCAGCGAATGTAGGTCGGTTTGGTTAACTAGCCTAGAACAAAGAATTATTGTTGGTAGAGACCCTTTGTTGTCGATAACCAATGACTTAGCTCAAGTAACTAGCAGCAAAACACTATTTGGTGGTGATATGATGTTCACAACGAAGATCATACAGAAATTAACCGAAAAAATGAGCAAAGATATTCAAACATTCCCTGATGCTGCACAAAGAGAACAATTCGTCACAGAATTACTTTCAGACGTAGCCCTTACCGGCAGTAACTTGTTAGATGCTTCTCAACGCTCATCTTGGAAAGATCTGAGTTATAAAGAACAAATGAATGTTGCTACTTCATTGCTCATTGAGCTAGAAGAAAACGCTTTTCTTCTTGCTGAAACTGTAAACAATAAAAAGACTGTAGATCGACATTTCAAAAATATACGTAAGTATTTAGGAATAATAATTTTAATTTAATATTTATTTGCACAAAAAATATTTACAAATTATAATTACCTTTTCAGTGTTATCCGTTAGAGTCCTAGATGTAAAATCTTTATCTTATGAAGTATTCCCCGAAGGAGCAACAAAAAAGCACTGGAAAGTGAGCAATGACATTATAGAATTACCTAGAGGAGCTTTAATAGAGAATAGCGATGGTTCTTTAGTTCGACTAGTCTTCGTAGCATTTGATCGTCTAGAGGAAATCTTGCAATGGCAGCCAGAAGGGATCGACACCCCAAATCCTAGCAACAATGTGTCCAAAGTATTAAATAGCAAAGTGATATCAGCAAGTTTGGGCAAAGGTAGACATATCCAGCTAAAAGAACCCGTGAAACTTACCTTGCAGCATTTAAAAACTGAAAACGTCAGCAACCCAACGTGTGTGTTTTGGGATTACACCACCAACGCTTGGTCCGAAGAGGGGTGCTATGTGGACTATATATCCTCAAATTTAACTCATACTACATGTTACTGTGATCATTTAACTAATTTTGCTATACTTATGGACGTTCATGCGATTTACCTACCAATGGCGCATGAAATTGCTCTACAAGTTATAACATATGTTGGTTGTATAATATCCATCATCTGTTTAGTGTTGGCAATCATTACGTTCCAGTTATTTAGAGGACTCAAGGTAATTGCTTTTGGTATAATTACGTTTTTATTTATGAATTTTCATGCTGCATTTCAAATTTATTAATATAATACATCACTCGTTTTGTAGTGGCTTAAAGAGAGTGGTACAAAATGATAATCTGCATAATTTACATAACCTAACTTACCCAACGAAGTTATGGTATCCATTGTGCATCTTGGCTTATTCCGGACTTAGTTTCTGTTCCGTCCTATTATGTGCCTGGAATTTTTCCGTTTGCACTACCAATTACTTATGGTTGATGTGGAATGCTCAGAAATTTGATTTTATATAAAAAAACCTTGTTTGTATCTGTACCTGGATATTTCTTTGGTGGAGTACTGTTTCGGTGTGTTCTGAAACACAAATGATAGAAACTGCTCACAAAGATAACATTAAAGAAAACATTATTTTCATACTGTTATTGCAAAAAAATCTATGAAATACACAAATTGAATAACTTTTAAATTAATCGATGGACGATCTGAAATTTTGAGTGTCTGTTACACACTGCAACACTGTACATGACGCAATATTAAAGGTTATGGTATATCTTGACAATGCGTTTGCTTTGTTTTGTTGTTTGCAGAGGAACATATTAATGTTACAACTTTTAGATTACATTATTTTGATTCTTTTTAATATTTTAGAAGATTAAATATTCGAAAAATTTTATTTTTCGCACTTAATTGTTAATAACTGAAAAACAACAACAAATTGTCTGAAGGAAACCGGAATGTTTTCTTTCTATGGGTATAAAGTACTTACTAGATACCTGGATTATTCCAAAGTCCCAAAAAACTTATGTACTGGATTAAGATGGCAGGTATTGCGCAGCCAATGATGAGATCAACTTTGAAAATAAGGCTATTATCGAGCACAAGTTAATTAAATCTAGCCCAAGTACTTTCGCTTAAAATAGCATCTTCAGGGACATCTGAAATAAGCCAAGAAAACGTTTTTTAGATGAAGTAAATTAGTTAACTTCGATAAAAAACTCGAAGTTAATGGATGAAAAAAAGTTTTTGAGATTAACGTTTTAGACTTACTTCGTCAAAATAAGACCTATCCGGCAAGCGTAGGATGTGGAAACATTAAAAATAACATAAATTGTACAAAACACTACACTAAAACGAGGACAAACAGTTTAAAATTACTTCTACGCTACTGTAAATGTCATTTACACACTGCTTTCAATTCTGATCTAATTTTAATATTTCAATTTTATAGTCAATTTTCTTCTCATTTTGCAATATTGACAGTGCAAGGTAGACCATTTTATTGTAGTCAACTACCCACTGTCCAATAGATCGTTTGGTCTATTTCTTTCATTCACACTTTATGTACACTTCATTTAGCCTCAAACCTACAACCTTATTATTACAGACGGGTGTGAGTGTGAGATCTGGATTATGCAATCTAGTTTAAATCAAAATATTCTACATGTCATATGTCATCAGCTGATTTTTCAGTAGTAGTTCTAGTTGGACCTTTGGCCAATGACAACTTATACAGAATTTCAATATTTGCTGATCACAGATCCATAACTTTGACTGCCTGTCAAAGTTGTCATATGTCATATGTCACCGTATCATTTCCGCTTAGATCATTATCCCTCCAGAAACTGACAGAGAATGTAGCGTAGAAGTAATTTTAAACTGTTTGTCCTCGTTTTAGTGTAGTGTTTTGTACAATTTATGTTATTTTTAATGTTTCCACATCCTACGCTTGCCGGATAGGTCTTATTTTGACGAAGTAAGTCTAAAACGTTAATCTCAAAAACTTTTTTTCATCCATTAACTTCGAGTTTTTTATCGAAGTTAACTAATTTACTTCATCTAAAAAACGTTTTCTTGGCTTATTTCAGATGCCCCTGAAGATGATATTTTAAGCGAAAGTACTTGGGCTAGATTTAATTAACTTGTGCTCGATAATAGCCTTATTTTCAAAGTTCATTTATTCGAGCATTCAACCTCATTTCATTTAATGATGAGATCGTACAAACGCCCGTATCGTTGCACTTTGTCGCATCTAGGTCCTCATTCATAACAGAAAAAATTTAATTTAGTTTTAGTTTGACAAAAATTACCTCTCAATATAAAGTTCACTATAGAAGATTATGATTTGAATGCAGACACCAACGCAATTACACTACTTGATTCTAATTGATTTGTATCGAAACTATAATAATTATTTTCTTTTTTTAGAGTGATCGTACGACAATCCATTGTAATTTATGTATATGCCTTTTAATAGCCGAAGTGATATTTTTGTTCGGAATTAGTCAGACTGAGAATAGGATTGTATGTGGAGTAATTGCTGGATTCCTGCAATACTTCTTTTTATGCGCCTTCTTCTGGATGTTCTTCGAAGGTAAATATAAATATGTTAAGGCAATGTTTTCGTACATCTCTGGTGTCTTTATACATGATATATGTAATTTAATTTTATGATTATCTTCCTGACCATCTTTGAGTGAAGACTTTTTGTAAATAAAAAAAACTACTGTAATAGAACCAGCATTTAGAAGTATAGTAGTTTTATTTTCATTCATTTTTACAAATTATCGTAAAGCTAGTAATACACAGAGAAATATTTTTTTTTTATTAAACATTTTAAATAAACTCTCATGAAAATTAAAACTGGTGTGGACTGTAAATTATCTTTTTGTGAATAAATAGAGTTACATTTATTAACTTTTTACAAACTACTTAATGTCAATGTCAATATTATGTCACTTGCCGACTTGATCCCGTCAGATTGTCTGTTGGAACACAAAACGCACGGACATGTGACAGGCTCTATGTTGCCACACTAAACTAATTTTCTTATTAAACTGTATTTGGTATGAAAATGTCCTAACAGGAACCCATAATGTTTCTTGTAAATATACCATTGTTATTCATTGTAATTAATTCTTAAAATATTAAACAACGTTTCTTTGTTTGCTTTTAGGTTTTCAACTGTATGTTATGCTTATAGAAGTTTTCGAAGTTGAGAAGTCTAGGATGCGCTGGTATTATTGTATAGCTTATGGTCTTCCTTTTGTTATAATATTTATTTCCGCTGTAATATATCCTCAAGGATATGGCACTTACAGGCACTGTTGGTTGCAGACTGACAACTACTTCATATTTAGTTTCGTTGTACCGGTAGCAGTTATCATATCGGTAAGTTTATAAGCATTTATTTAATTTCAGTATAATTTTTTATTGGTAAACTGAGTTCATCCTACTGCCCTTGGTGTGTAGTCCCTTAATAAACTAGTAGGAGTTGAATTGTGAATCTTGGAAGACCTCACTACATTGAGCCTAGCTTGACTCATACCTTCTCTTTTAGTCCAAGAGGCTAGGAACGGCATTCTGTGGTACCAAACAATATCTAAAGTGAACAAACAACTCATATACAACACCATACTTAAAAGTGTAATTACATGTGGCAGTGAAGTTTGGCCAATGAAACAAAGAACATAGAAACTGCTACTAGCAACAGAAATGTACTTCTGGAGAAGAGCAGCAGGCAAATCAAGAAGAGATCGGATACCTAATGAGAGAATACGAGAATTGATGGGAGTCAAGCATACAATAGTTGATGACATAAAAACAAAACAGCTAATATGATACGGCCATGTACAGAGAATGCCAGATGACAGGATTCAGATTTTGACGTGGACACCACAAGGGAGAAGGAAAAGAGGAAGGCCGAGAAGAAGCTGGAGAGAGGGAATTGAAAAAGAATTAGAGGAAAGAGAAATCCCTCCAGGCCTATGGTTAAATAGAGAAGAATGGCAGTTAGGAGTCGGAAGGCGTCGAAGAACGCTGTAACCCGATAGTAGTAGTAGTAGTAGGCTAGGAACCTATGCAAGAGAAGCTCCTTGAGAGACTACCCTGGCTAGAACTGAAGGGCACTCCATCACACGTTTGTGTCCAAGAATGCCCAAAAAGATATCGGCCAGCTCGTTCTCCTCTATACGTGGGCATTCTGGTATCCATATCAAGTTAACCTTTTTGGCGAACGCAGCGGAGCTAGACCCTTCAAATTTTAGAACCAGCTCTAGGTTTTTATAAGAGCCGAAAGCCGACTTTAACGGAGCAGTGCTGATTTTCGTTCTACCCACTTATCACGGCTAGGAATGTAAACCTAGAAGATGGGTGTAAACTCAAAGTGATGGGCTATGCTGTCCTGTACCATGGAAAGCACTGGACAGTATTAGACGCTCCAATCACTGCCCAGGGCAGTTAAGCCAGTAGATGTCGCTGTAGTCCGGTAGCTGCTGGAGATTAGCCACGTGGGCAGGATCAGTCTAACCTAGCGATGGAAAAGAAAAGATAAAAAAATTGTGTATAAATTATCTTTTGAATGTAAAAAAAAATATTTTGATGAAACCTCAAAACTTCCTTTGCCCTTCTCGTTCTTAATAAATATGTTTATTTGTAGTTAAATGTAATATTCCTAATAATGGCCATAGTAATGATGTGTAAACACTCCAGTAATACAGTTTCCATGAAAAACAAGGAGCATTCCCGACTTGCAAGTACCAGGTAAGTTACATTTGATTTTATTTCACTTAGAGGTAGTTCACTACGTAATATTTTACTTTTCAAGTACGAGACAAGTAGATTGACTCATGTGTGTATCTCCCATTACCTAGTTAAAAATTTAACAATGTTTACATTGCATGTAGTCTTAGTGTTCAACAGTTAAAAACGTTGCATTTATGGAATTGAAAGATCTGTTGATTTATTTTTATGTATTTTTTTTTTACTTATCACTATAATTATTCCTCAAAACAAAAAATTTACACTTCATCTGTTTTCTATAATACAACAAGGAATCTAATGTTAAATAATATTGTGATGAAATAAGTATCTTCTATTGGGAGATAATTAATATCACCTTCATTCGTCACCAGCGAGTAATATACTGGTAACAGCACCAGCACCTACAAAAAGTAAGAAAACCACTTTCTCGAGTCAAATAGATCGTGCATCACCATGCTTCGTCATCGTCATTATTCGTCATCGATGGATATCATAAGTAACTGCATGTCTCTAGTTTGGTATTTAGATTTTAATTAGAGAAATGTATAGAAAAACAAAGCAAGGAACAGAACAGAATGGCGGAAAATCCTAGAACAAGCCAGGACCCAGAAAGGTTTGTCGAGCTACTGATGATGATGATAGAAAGGATGTAAGGCGTTTCTACGGGTCTGTAGTTAACGCAAATTTTCGCTGTCTGGCTTTAAATCGTCGATCAATCTCATGAGCTCCTCCCATATAACTCCATAGTGGACCATATATCATCTGCTCATAGATAGTAGATTTCAAAGGGATTGTTAGGCCTCGCAGACTTCTTCACTTTTCGACCTAAAAAGACCTTTTTTGTATATCCCACGTGCATATTTTTGAGTGTCGCAGATGCTGTAGGGCGAACTTTCAAAGTCTTGATTCAACAGGTATTTAAACCTTTTCGTAGCTGCCATGCTTTTACCTGCTCACTAGCCTTTTTGGCCATTTTCGGTATTTGCTGAGGTTCATAGCGGTTTTCCTGATCTCTTTTCAGTAGTTTTTTCATTTTCGAAAGTATGGCTGTAATGGGATCATATTTTATAGTTTCCAGATGAATGATGCTACGTCGATACTGATTTTTTGTTTATTCCTGGACTATTCTTATCCTAGGGAATAGGTGGATCACTCCTAGAGTCCTTGATGCCGCTTGAAGGCACGACACAGTAACGAAGTTACCTAATTTCTTTCAACCTTCAGTCCCACAGTTCCACCACTCTGGTAAAGACTTTCTCATCAAATTTTTAGATCTTTTTTGTATTATCTCTCAGAATTACTTATTCGGAATATTACAGATGATTCAGAGCATTGAATTTACTACATTATTCTCCACTTAGGTGTTAGAATATACCAACTCCAAGATATTGTACCTCTTTTTCGTTGTTCTGCCACAAAATAACTTTTAACCATATGAATCATCATCTTCTTGTTACCTTAGGCAAGACACTACTTAGTGTCCCAGTCTCTAATTACTCAGCGCTTCATTCTATTTTTTATAAAGACGGTCTGTGTCAGCTAAGGATCCCCACATTTAGTTTTAGGAAGTTTTTATACTTTAACAGCTTTCCTTAACATCTCTTATATCGAGGAGCAGATGGTGCTTCATCGATAAGTTTTATTAGGAGATCTGTGAACCCTATTTCATTTTTGAACACCCGAAAACTTCTTATGGATCACTGCTATCTTGATTTTTTTGGGGAGGAGGTTGTATGTTTGCTCTTTTTTGTAATTTTATCGTCGGGAGAGTACTTTTGATGGACACAATCCACTTAGCACTCTGGGTCACGTTGGTTCTCTTTAGAGAAGTAGTTTTTTGTCAAAAGTTATATCATCCTTTAACGTTGACTTCTTTTCCCGATATTTTGGGGTTCTGTTCCTTGGTGTTTTGAGAATCCCTTTTGAAAGTAGTTTTTTACATTGTGACATATTGTGGAGAGTGGTAATGCTTAACTAGTCTGCTGGAGAACCTCCAACACACACCTTTATTTTTGTCGATGTTCTCCGTCTCAGGGATAATGTAGAAATAAAGGGTTCGTACCTAAAAAGCTCCCTATGTATAGTACTTATAAGGTCTTAATATGAAGTAGACCGATTTTGACAGTCCTTTTTAGACACACAATGGCCACGCAGATTTGGCACAATATGCGTTTCCCTTGTCTGTTGTTATCCTCTTGCTCCACTGGCAGCACACTAACGCTATCACGACGTTAAAATGGAACAGTGTGATGGGCCGTATAAGTTATTCTACATACTTTCCATTTTTTAGCTACTCTAAACTCAATTCGTGCCACTCTATAGCTAACAAGATTTTAAAAAATCAATGAACATCTCATTAAAAAGATTTAACCAATAAACCGATGAATTTTCGAATATAGTGGAAGAATTTCAGCAGTCACATTGCACGTTTGCTTTGATTCCCATTAAGTGACATATCTTGCTACATCTCTAACTTCATTAATGGTGCAGTAGCAAAGACGGATCCTTAATCACAATAACTACTCAATAGAGCCAACGTAATAGTGGAATACAAGAATATTTTATAGCTCATTTTGAGTCAATAACGTACAAATTTAGCAGAAGACACACATACAATACACGGCATGAATTTTATAGATATATATTAGTCTAATGTTTCAAAGGCGGTTCGGTGTTTGTGAAATTACTCTTGTAAAATAAAAGTATTCGTTAACAATAAGTAACGACTTATTCGTTGTTACTGTAACAATTTATCATTTTACAATTATATGATTGCAACAAATATTGACAACCGCTTTTGATATTTCTAATATTGGGTATGGTTTTACACAATAATATATTACCACATTGGAGTAAATTGTACAGTGTATACTTTAAATAATTAAGACGAATGAAGTTTGTTTTAGAAAACTGCATATTTTATATAATCATTAATTATAACATACTTCACAACTTAGCCCTTTCAATGAGCTTCGAAAAGTTTAGTCTTTATTAGACCTGACTGTTAAAGTCGGCGCTATGTCGATGATTAAAGCTTTTAAACTAGATTATAGTTTCGTTCCATCATAAACTTTCTGTTTTTATGAAATTTGTAGATTTTTAATTTATAAATTATATATTTATAAAGATTTAATCTCATAAAGTGTTGGCTGAGATCGTCTTGTCCTATAACGACGAAAACTATTGTCTTGTCTGTAAAAGGTTTACGAATCCGAAGCAAAAATAATTGTACGCCACAATTTACTAAACGAAAACATCGATCAGAAAACTTTGGATGGGTGTAGACGTCAGGGCATTGTGCCAACTCTAAATTATTATTAGGACTGTAAGGAAAACTTACAAGTAGATAACTTATGTACTAATATTTGCATCATTATGCAATGAATTAGCGGAGAAGCTGACAAGAAATCTAGTTTTTTGCCGATATTAGCAGGTGTCCAAATATTGACAAAATTCGAATAAAGAGCAAATATTAAAACGGCGGATGTATCAGATAAGTTTTTGTACCTCAAACTTTCGTAAATGTGTCCAATCAAAAGTACAACGTTCTGATTAGTAATAAAATAAAATAAAGCTATGCTTAAAAAGTAAAGTATCAGTATAATTTGCTCCAATTTGTAAATATCGTGTGGTTCGGTATTAATTCTAATACTATCTTTCTCTCTCTTGCATGGCGATCTTATCCTATGGTAGTGGAAAGGAGGAAAATGCACTTCATATCAAAATAAAAGCTCATTTGTAAGAATTTTCTTTATTGTATTTAATTTTTGTTAGTAGTTTAATTTTAGTGCACGTTTAGGTAGTGTAGGCTTTTAGATATTAGTGCAAAGACTATAAAAACAATATAATTATCTTAAAAGTATATACTCTTCATATTTTAAGACTGTCCGTCTGATACAGAGGTGGCAAAATAGTTCTACTTTAAGTTTTCTGACCGTTTTTTAGAGTGGATGTAAGAATTTTACTTGTTTATATACTTCTAGTTTAATAAAGCAAAGCAGAAACTTTTATGAACGTATTTAACCAATAATTGTTTGGCCAAAAAGGTCTTGAACCTAAGGCCAAAAAAAATCTATGAACATTACCACAGCAATTAGCAAGCAGAACATCGTAATAAACATTAAATAACACCAAAGACACCAAAGCTTAGAACTTCAAACAGTCCCTTAACTTGCTGTTAGTTTGTTATTGCTGCAATTCCTTCTTGCAACGGCGTTAGAGTTTAAAATGAGCCTCCTTCTTAGAATGTCGTCTCCCTATGGAGATGGGCAGTTCTAGTTCTCTCTAGTCTTTCTTTTCTTTAATAGATTATCACTGGAAGTCGCAGATTTTTTATTTTTGTTGAAAAGGTCTTTTTTGTGTTTACCTTCTTGTTTCTCTTGGCACTGCCGTTCTTCGGCCTCTAGTTCAGCCTTGTATGGTTTGATGTTAATATAACAGTTTTGCCTTTCCTCTTGTTACTATTCCTTTTTAAACGTTCCTTTTCTTGGGGTGGGGGCATCAAAATTTTTGGTGAAAGCGGAAAAGCTGATTTGGGTGACGTAGATCCACCTGTTGAAGTAGAGGGCTCAAGAGAAGTTTCTTTATAAGCCTAAGGAGAAGCGTCGTTAGAAAGCATAGTTCCACTTGAAAAAGTAAAATGTTTTGTTCTATTGTTTGTGGTGTTAATAGTAGTGGCGCATGATATCTGCTGCTCAGAATTGTAGTTTGGTTGTTCTGTAGTATCTGACGGGACAAACACGTAATCAGGAAATACATCTGTATTGAAAGGACATATTCCTGTTTTGTCAAATCCCTTCACTACAGTTTAAACATTAACTGCTCTTGAAAAAGCAACATTCACTAGTTGTCCAATTTGATAAATTGTAATACCTTTACCAGAGTGATTAAGCAATCATTTTTTTAACCTCTTGTGCATAAATGAGACATCTATCGGTTGTAATCTATGTGTGGTGGAAAACATGATAATGTAACGTTATTTTCCCGATCAAGATGAAGGAATTCAAAACTTTTGGTATGGAACTGTGACCATCAAGAATAAGCAGACTGGTTTTTGAGGTCCGGGATTAGAAAACTCAATAAACTTTTTAAACCATACAATAAAGTTTTCTTTGGTAATCCAACCAGTCACATAATACACTGCAGATGTTCCTGGTGGGGCACCACCTCGTTCTGCTGAGGACAAACAACTAACTTGCTTTTTACCACGCAGAGCAAGGATTCTGGAAGGCTTGTTAGGTACAGTCATAATGCCGGTCTCATTTACGTTGTAGATATCATTGGGTGATAAATTCTGTTGCGAAGATTCAAGCAAATCAAAAAATTTCTTTACTGCTGCTTCTGCAGCTGCTTTCGAATCAATACTTTTTCTCGAGTTTCTTTTACTTTGCGCTCCAAATTAGTTTGTGGAATAGCGTACAGCTTCGATGCTTTTCTGTAACCCATGTTGCCTTCTAATTCTTCTTGAATCGCGGCCATAATACTTTCCTTTGACCAACTACGTCTGTCGTTTTTTCTTGTATAACGACCCATGTTGAAATCTTAAAAAAAAACATAATTATTTAGATAATTCAATGCATAAATGCTTACCCTAGTAATTTTTGTATAGACTTAGACTTTTTTCAATAATACCTTTTTTTTAAGCCCTTTTCTCTATTCGTATTGCCGAATATAGGCCTGTCCTAATTCTCGCCATTCATCTGTTATTTTTAATACGTTTCCACATAATACCTTTATATTTAAATAATTTGTCAAAAGCAGTTCTACCTAGGTACCTAGTAAAATTACTTAATCGGCATTAAAATATTCCATAGGTTAAAATGGGGACGTCCCCGTTTGAGCTACCCTTACCGTCCCCATTTGACCCGTTAATGACTTAATTAAAAAAATATGGCGTATCGAAGCTAAAATAGTAAGATTTTTAAATGAGTATTATGTGAAAATGTAGCTTAAACACAGCGAAAACAAAGGTCTATTCGCCGAAATTGATTATTTCAATGTACCTTGCTAACACCAACCAACAGTACAGGTTGAAATCGTAAACAAATCACAAAAATCTTGGATCGACTTTAGACAAAACAAACATAAGCTCACACCTAGACTACTTATTGCAAACTGGTCAGTAGGCAACTAAGAACACCCACGCTTAGTTCGGCGCTCAATTCCCCACTCTATTACTGAAATTTTGAATATTCCCATATTACCCTGCGTCCCCGTTTTAGGCGATTCTCCCCTATAAGGGCGAGCGCCCACCAAAGTGGCGTGGCAAGTAGCACGTAGCAAGTAGCACGCGTCTAGCATGTTTCTTAAAATGTAACCAATGAAAACGAATGATTCAGCGCACACCAAAATGACAGTGACGTCATTCATTCTAATCATTCGTTTTCATTGGTTACATTTTAAGAAACATGCTAGACGCGTGCTACTTGCTACGTGCTACTTCCACGCCAGTTTGGTGGGCGCTCTCCCTAAGGTGGCTCCATTGAACTATTTAGAGCAGTAACATCCTAGATGCGTATTTCCGTGATGATTGCCAACCTTCTTAGAGGAAATGGCACATGAAAAATAATATAAGAGATACACAAAAGATCTTTTAAGTCAGTGTGGCGATCAATAGGCCCCACGACTACTTTGAAATATATGAACAGGAACAAAGTTAAGACAATCAAGGATAGTCTAAAGCTAAAAATCAATTAAATATCTTATATTGTATATATAGTATAAATTGCTGAGTAGTATTCAATCAGATAAATTAAACTATTTTTTGACAGCCCTCACAACAGCTATTTTACCAATGTTTACATTTCCCCAACTTAGTTTTGTTTTTATAACCTTTGCAAGCTTAATAGTATAGAATTAAACATATAAGAGATATTAGCTATATTTTTAGCAAGCGAATCTATAAAATAATATTTTAAATGTGTTTTAGCGCTTGGCTGAAAGGAGCATTCATCTTAGTTTTTCTTCTTGGTTTGACCTGGACCTTCGGATTCTTATACCTGAACAAGGAGTCAGTAGCCATGGCGTACATCTTTGCAATATTAAATTCCTTACAAGGATTCTTTATTTTCTTATTTCATTGTATACAGAACGAGAAGGTAAGATGTTGTGTGTACAAAGAACGATCTACTCTGTTGTAATTTTTGTTTGTATCGATAATTTAAGGAGTTAAACATGTTTTTGATTACGCAGAGTATGTTCAAATGATATTTTTAAATTCTTTACATGCTCCAGTGAATTAATATTGTTACTAATTGAAGGGAATGCAATTCTCTTTGTCCATTGGAACAGAAATTGTAAACTACAGAATTAATTTATAGGAACTGTTTTGTTTAGTTTTGGCATTTAATAATAATGTACAAAATAGGAATGTGCATAGGACAATCAAATAATTGGATTAATAAATGAAACAAAATTATGTTACAAGAACATTTAAATCAATCGTTTTTCCAGTTTGTAATTTGTTTAACCATTAAATAGTTATAAAATATTCAGTATTTAAACAAAACTAATGTTAACTTTCTAAATTATCGTTTAAACTTCGATAAACATAAGATACACCGATAATAGTTACTGTTAATATTTACTAAAAAAAAACTACAACTTATCAATTACATTTTAGTAATTTCAGTGATTTTAAAACTGTTTTTAAGATATGGGTCTATGATTAAAGTTCTTTTTACATATAGTTTTTGACATTGCAGTAAGCTAGAATTATTATAAAAACTTTCCTTGCAGAATTTCAGTAATTTATATTTGGTTTTATGTCTCATAATGTAATTCGAATATTCTAATTAATTTTTTAAGTTTTTACTGTGCACATTATTTCTTTATCTTTGAGTTTTTGGATTTGTACTCTGGTATTTGATATTCCAAGACTACTACATATAAAAATATGGAGAATATCTAGCAATGGAGTGATATGTGTTTCAATTTTATATTCAAATATGTGTTTTGAATAATTTGGACAATTGCTCTTGAAAGTTCTTCTTGTTTTGTGAATTCTTGATTTTGTTTCATAGGAATGATACTACTGTTCATTTTGTTCATTTAATACTGTGCCAAGGTATCATGAATGTTGACACTCCACACAGTTGACTAGTTTAAGCCACAGCAGGTATAGGGTTCTCTAAAATATTTACTGTATTTAATCGGAATTAACCACAAGTTTTATTGAAAATACGTTTATTTTGACGTTTCGATTTCCAATTTGGGAAACAAATTTTTTTTCATATAAAATTGTGGTTAATAACAGTCTTCTTGCTACTTACAACTCTGTATGTACAAGTTAGGAATCATAAGTAGGGAGAAAACGAATATGGTGGATAGGTCTGAGGCGGAGGTTCACTGTCACAGCTATCTGAGAGATACCTTACGACAAGGCATAAAATACGTCTTTTTTGCCAGTAGGTAGGATATAAAAAACACTTTACTGAAACCAGCTCAAGAAAGTTTGATACAACATAGGTCAGAGGCTAAAAAACAGTGGATGACAGAAGAAATACTACTACAGGTGGAAGAAAGAAGGACATTTAAAGGAAAAGATCTACAGAAGTATAAAGGAATATAACGAATAATTAAGGAAAAAATCAAAACAGCCAAGGAAATCTATTTGATAAAACAATGTAAAGAGATAGAAGGACTAGAAACAAAATATGATATGAGAAATATGCACAAAAAAATAAGGGAAGTGACTGGAAAGGGTCGAAATAGACAGCAAGGTCATAAAAGACAAAAAAGGAGTACTACTAATCGATTTACCAGAGAAATTAAGACGATGGGAGGAGTACGTTAGAGAACTTTTTCAAGATGAAAGAGGTGAAATGCAGAAAATACAAGAATTAAATCCTTTAGAGAGACAGAAGATCACGATAGATGAAATCAAATATGCTATCAAAAACTCTAAAGACAATAAGGCAGTTGGATTAGATGAAATGCCAGTAGAACTGTTAAAACTGGTGGAAGAGGATAACTTGGGAGTATTGGCAGATTTATTGAATACGGTGTACAATACGGGAATAATACCACAAGAGTGGCTGAAGTCAGCATTTATAACCATTCCTAAAAAACAAGCAGCAAAAGAGTGCTCTGATTATCGAACACTGAGCCTCATGAGTCATACTTTAAAAGTACTGCTGAAAGTAATACATAAGAGAATATACGAAAGGCTAGAGGAGGATATTAGCGAGACCCATTTCGGGTTCTGAAATGGAATGGGTACTCGAGAAGGACTATTTGCCATCAACATATTGATTCAGCGATGTCGGGATCTAAACGTTGATCTACACTTGTGCTTCGTTGACTACGAAAAAGCTTTCGATAAAGTAAGACATGAAAAACTAATATCAATACTTATGAGCAAGCGCATTGACAGTAAAATCATAAATATAGTGCAAACATTATATTGGAATCAAAGTGCCATAGTTCAAATTGATGGGCAACACTTAGAAGAAATAAAGATCTGTAGAGGAGTTAGACAGGGATGTGTTTTATCGCCACTTTTGTTTAAATTATATTCTGAAGAAATTTTTCAAAACACGCTCAATAATATCGAAGCAAAAGTCACGTTGAAAATTAATTAAAGAATCTACGTGATTGGTATCAATGCAGATCGATTGATTTGTTTAGAGCAGCAAGTTCTAAAATAAAAATAGCCATTATGATTGCCAACCTCCGTAGGGAGACGGCACTTTAAGAAGAAGAAAGAAGAAATTTGGACAAGAGTATGTGGAAGAGTTCAAAATACATAACGACAGGCATCTAACCGAAAGGTAGTGTATGATCGAGTATCCGAGACACCAGTATATAAGAAGAAAACATCTAGCTTCGAAAAAGTGGATTTATTTATTGAAATATGAGGAACCCCTAGCTTACCCCCATCATATCACTCCATTTTCCTAATTCCAAACTTAAAATAAATATTTTCTTTATATTTATTGATGGTCTAGATCCTCGGAAATGTGTGTTATTATTGATTCTGACATCCTCCACATTCACGAACCCTAAATTCTTCTAACTTACTGACAAAAATGAAATGTATATCACGCTTTAGGGGTAGATATCCTGCGGATAGCTCTACATGTGAACGTCCATCTCACACCTATCTACTACATCCGTTTTCTCCCTATTTACCATTCCCAAGTCATGCACGCGGAGTTTTAATAATCTCAACTTCATATTTCTCACCAATTTTAACTACTTTGTTCACTAAATCTTTGTCCAGTGTTGGCAAAAAGGACGGTGTCATCAGCATATCTACAATTGGGATGTAGAAGTATTCTTGCTTCCATATATTGTAGGGATTTTATAGTAAGGCTTCTGTATACGTGATGAATATTTTTTTGAACCTATTCTCTATCCTTCCATTGTTGGATATAGGTCTCCCCCAGTTCTCTCCATCTTTCCTTATCTTGAGCTGTTCTCTGCCATGTGGGACCTCCTTGTTTCCTGATGTCATCTTTCCACCTCATCTGTGGTCTGCCTCTTGATCTCTTTGCATTGTATGGACGCCACTTTCCGATGGCATTGTTCCATCGTCCGTCTTGGAGACGTTCATTGTGTCCAGCCCATTTCCATTTCAGTTTTGCTGCTTGTTCTATCGCGTCTACTGTCTTTGTTCTGGTTCTGATCCACTGGTTACGTTTTCTATCTCTAAGTGATACACCCAACATTTGTCTCTTCATCGCTCTCTGTGCCTTACTTATCCTATCCAAATTGGCCTGTGTAAATTTCCATGTCTGTGCTCCGTAGGTGAGCACCGGTATTATGCAGGAGTTATATACGTTGCTTCGTAAGTTTGATTGTTTGATTGGAATTGTTTGATTGTTTGATTTTTTAGAACGTAAGAAAGTTTGCCGAACGCTGCCCATCCCATTCTTACTCGTCTCGATATTTCGGCTGTTTGATTTTCTCTGTTAGCTCTGATTGCTTGTCCTAGATAGATATACTCATTTACCTCTTCTATTTTTTTCTGTTTTTATTTTTATTGCCTCTTGGTCTTCCGTGTTTATCATTACTCATTACATTACCACATTTGTGATGAATATAAGAAATGAAAATATGATCCATGCGGAACTCGTAGAATTTTCACCTCATGTGTTCTCTCATGGTTGACTATAGCTGAAGTAGACCTTTTTTGATTATGCGTAAGTCTTTGCCGTCAATTTCATTATCTAGTAGGACTTCCACCATGTTGTGTAGAATTTTGTCAAATGTTTTTTGACCTTTTTTTTTTGGACTTATAGGTCGTGATCTGGCATTATTTCTTCTTAACGTTTCATCTGCAACCACAGCAGAAGTTATCAAAAGCGATGTTCCGCTTTTTACATAAACACTGAGTTAAAATTACAGCTTTAAACTAAAGAGATATTAAAAATCTCTTTTGAGGTAGTTGATAAAGAAAATAATATTTCTGTAAGTTTGGAACCCTTATCTTAAGAAGTTGCAACAGGAAAATACTGTTTGTTATCTTGTTAACAACTGTTTTATGAAGAAGGCAACAGTTTAGGTTTTAATAAGTATCCAAATAATAAAATATTTATTAAAATATATTGTAGAATATATTGCTATTATTTAAAAATCATTTTACACTATATTGCAGTATTTAAAATAAATAAGTCATGCGTAGTACTAATTGTAGTAAGCAACTGTACATAAAAATGTAAAAAAAAGTTTCAATAAATAACTTGAATGAAATATTTTGTAGACTTCTTTAAAATTTTCAATGAGTTGCATAAGTGAAATAAAAAGCGTTATCTAAAAGTGCGTTAACTTTTTAAATTTACTTCAATGTACTGCTTTTAAATTATTTCAAAAGTTTCTAAATGGTATATTAAGTAAATTCTCTAAATTAATGCAATAAATGCTTATTATTTTCACTGTGTTGTGTTAGATATGAGTTAGATTGCGTAGAACTGTTAGGTATATACGTTTTAATTGGGAAAGTGTACATAATTAATGTGTTAATTATCAATACAGTTGTTCCTAATTGATTTAATTAATATATTAGTAATACAATTAAAAATAATGAAATATCTAACACTTCACTTTCCGATTTTGATTTGAACTAGCACCGTATTTCATTATTTTGCTTACTTGCTCCCTTTTAAGTTACTTTTAAGTTAATTTGCCGCACTGTTTTGATTTGGTTTTCTTCTCAGGTGCGGAAGGAATATCGCAAAATAATAAGAAGACACTCCTGGTTACCGCAATGTCTGCGTTGCTCTAGCCCGAGCGGAGGATCGGGAAGCACCAGCGGCAGTTCCGGGATGGCGAAAGAGCGGCGAACCAGCCTATACGGTGGTTCCAATGGGAACCCTTCGGCTGGTACCAACTCCCATTCCACTGACAACTCTGTTCTTACACAACACGGAACTAGTGTGGGTACCAGTGTAGTCAATAACCTTAATAACACGCGTCCTACTGCACTAGTCCAGATTGTCCCTAGAACTGATCTCAACAATGCTAGTACCACCACGACGAGCCATAAGAGGCTGCATAATGTCTCGCAACAAGGTACTATTATCTGAGAAATGCTTACCAAGTGCAGCTCGTTATGTCTCATGTTAATATAATGTAACTTGTACAAAGGTGGCGTCCTTTAAATGCCGTCTCTTAATGCCATCAAAACTTCTTTAAACTGTCGTTTTGAGTTAATATAGAAAAAACGAAAAGTCATTATACATTATGGACTCTTATTTAAAATGATCATTTCATACATAATTTTTGATGGTGTAAAGAAATGGTACTGCAGAAAAATAAGCGTGTGGAAGCTTCATTTAAGCATATGTGTGGCATTATGTTCACGTTTTTGCCAATACTCCTCGTACCTTTTGTTAAATAAATAAAGATAATTGCTTTTTCCATGTACAGGATGATTTTTAATTTATTTTATAAATGCGGGAAATGTGCTTTGTCTTCCAAAAAGAAAAATTACTAAATTAATGTCAAAGTTAAGTGCCCGATCTGCTTAAAAATGGAACAAATCTTCCTGAATTCAGATTTTATCGCTCATTATGTCGTGAATTCGTTTCAGTAAAGGTCCAATTAACAAGTGTGTCGATTTATTGTAAAATATCCATTATGGCTATATAGTTTTTGATTACATGTGGCTTCGTTAATTCAGAAAATATGCTCTCGTGATTATCTGGACATAACCTAACTTTCATTGCAACTCAACTTGTGTTGCATTGTAAACCCACAAATTTAGTATCTGAATTGAAGTACATCAAAGAAAATTTAGTGGGGCCTATTTTAAGCCACATATATTGCAGTGAGATATGATTGACCGAAGATTAGATAGATAGAGTATACAGAGGGCGATTAAGTATGACTTCAGGCGAATTTTTGTTTTATTTCTTGACAAATTAAGTACTTGTCTCTTTTAAAATTATTCGATTCACTCATAAATAAGTAAAGTACGAGTTTAAAATGCGTCCCAAACTATTTTATGCATCATAAAACTTGCATTGATAATATCTCATAACGCAATTATTCAAAATGGCAGATGGACGCCATTTTAATGTTGTTAAATTATTTTGAATAGCATATTTCAAGTAATACCTCATTTAAAATCTGGTGGTATCACTCAAAATGATCCTAAATTTTTGTACCATTATGTCGTGGGCTTTCAAAATAGAGACCGTTCAACTGGCCAAAATGTAAATAAATTATGAACTAAAGTTCACCAAAAATAGCTGAAAGTCTGAAATTCTAACTGCCTGTGCGAACAATGAAGTGAGAAGAAAAAGATGTACGCGTGGGTGAACTTTAAATGTAGGTACAATCGGAGACACAAATAGAAAGAAACGTAAAGTTTGAATAGTTTCTAATAGGTTCCGTACACAATTGATATTACTGTCATTACATGTATTCAGTATATTTGTGGTATTTTTCTACAAAGTGAGATGTAAAAAAATAGATCCAACAAAAACCAATTGTGTTGCTATAAATTATGTCATTATAAACCAAAAATTATATTTTTAGTTTGACCATTTATACTTTATATTATAACCTAACAAGCGAGAGCTGGCGGGTTGTGCGTAGAACAAATTGAAAAGTGGAAGGGATTGCTCATTTCTATTGCAGTCGTCTAGGAGTTCACATCATGTATAACCGTTTAAGTACCTATACTATATACCTATAATCGCGATTAAGTACCTCTCCTATCTCTCTTAGAATAATTTCTTTTCTATTTTTGCGCAGCTCACCCGCCAGCACTCGCTTGTCGGATTATACCATTATATTGACCAAAAGGTTTCGGAGAAAAAGGGCGTAAGCAGTAGGGTAATAAAGTAGTAATAAAATCGTCTAATGCAATATACTGTGTTCATTTAATTCATTCTCATTAGTTCATTCTCCTATATTTTCTTTTTCTTCCTCCACTTCTTCTTCAGTACTGGACTCTGGGTATGTGTGAGAAGAAATTTCTTGAAGTCCATGTTCTTTCAAAAGTTTTCTAAAACAAATAAAAATAGTATTAAGTATTATAGGGCTGCAGAGAATTCATTTTCATATTTGCAAGTAAAAAATGTTAATTTTTTATGCAAAGTGAATATGAATGTTAACAATATTAAGTACATCCTTTACCTTTTTTACTTGCAAACAATTATTCTAAGAATATAAATAAATTACCTTCTTTGTAGAAAGTTAATCGAGCAAGTTTCACTAAATATTTGAAATTCAGGATCTTTACCTGAGTCGTAATCACCGTAGCTCTCAGAAATGTCACTGTTAACATCAAAAAAGCTATTTAGATTTGTACAACCTGCTTTATCTTCCGCCATCATGGACACATAACATTATTTTCATGCTTATGCATGTCTGTTACCAAATTTTAAGAAATTAATCTGGCGCCATCTATTATTCGGAGGATAAAATAAGTCAAGTTTTCTGCGTTGCCATGTCCCTTGCCATCTTTTACATAATATTTCGGGAAAAATCAAAATTTGTCCTTTACCATTGTTTACTACCGAGACCCTCAAATATATAAAGTTTATATATTTAAAATCGACCGACTAGATCCGGATATTATTGTTTTTTTAGAAAAACTACGTTTTTAAAACTGACTGAGAGTTAATCCCGGGCTTAGTCCGTCGATTTTAATAAATCTTGATGCATTTTGTTATTTTGGTTTTCTCTATGATAGTTAACCACTACTTGACAAAAAAAGATAATAAAACTTTTGTGACTAAAATTAGTCGAAAAAAGCACCAAATATCCAAATGTGTGTTTTTTTAAGAACACTATCGCGTAAGGGCACAATAAATTGCCGTTTTTGTAAACGTTAAAACTTATTTCCAGAGAATAAATAACTCATTTTTGTTTCTAGAAACGTTCTTAGTGGCAAAAGCTTTCAAATTACGTATCACGTGCCATGTCATAATTTGACTGTCAATGAAGGAATAATTCTTGACGTAAGCATGTCAATAGAAATAAATAAATTCGGCCAGGATGTGAGAAAGTGAAAAAATAAATCGACCTGTTCGACATTTTTCCATAAAAGTTGAAGGCTACCAAATTATTAGGGATAGTACATATTTTTTCCATACTGCGACAATTGAAATTTAAACAACGACAGAGAATCGTACAAAAATATAGGAAGAGAGCTGTTAAGTTAGGTATTACTTGTCATTCATAATAATTTTGCAAATTTACATTTGTTTGCCATTTTGAATAATTACGTCACTTAAACATAAAAACGGTGTACAAGTGCCTTAATTCAAATATTTAAAATCCACATAATTGGGAGCAAACTTAAGACGCTTACTATGTGTAAGAAAAAGTTTAATAGGTCCCTTAACACTAAAAAACTACACGATGCAAATACGGTAGACTATTTATTCAGTTTTGTTTTCGATCTCAACTATAAAGTTCCAGATTTTTTTTTGCCTTTTAACAAACTACTATTTAATATTTCGCCTTTATCCTGTATATTTTGCGTTTCTTGTTTCACACCATTTTATTGTGTTATGTATAATGTAAATATAAATACCGCAGTTTTTTCTGTAATTTTGTGCTATGAACTGGAAACGTCAAGCAACCTAGTACTCTTAAAGTGAAAACAAAATATTTTTCTCTCGTTACTGTTTGTTTAATAAAAAAATCACCTGTACAATATTTTGTAAGCATGGACCTTTTCTACTATTCTCGTCAATCTTAAACGTGTATAAAGTAGATAGTACTAATTAGACTAAAAGCACATGTCTAGAATTGATCGATTACATAGATTTTTCTATATATTTCAAAAAAGTAATCATAAAAATGCATTCTTACCAAATTTTTGTTATTTTAGTATATTTGGCAGTTTAAATAATTCAGAAATTTTCGGAAATTATCACTAATTTAAATAATACAATTTGTTTTGGGTTTCTAGGCTGTAGTATTAACATGTTTCGTTCTATACTGGGGCTAGTCAGATACTGGTAGAAGTGGAAGATAGACTCTTAAAGAGAAACATAATTATTTATCAAATTTCCACTTATAACGGTGACCATTTTCTCTCATCCAAAGAAGTTGAAGCCTAAAGTGGAAAATTTGACAAAGAATCCTACTTTTCTCTCCTCATCTGATATCTCTCCAGATTTCTATTATCATCTGATGGGTTCACAACATCTCTTGTGAACGAAGAAGAAACTTTTAGAGAGCAAATACGGAGATTCCTATATAAAACCATAACTTTAGTTGTATCACTGCTTATAGCAAATGCAACGAAATAACTAATATTTATAATAACGCACACCGATTTAAATAACAAAGTTTTGAAAGGCTGCTGAGCATTTTCTGGTTATTTACCTAAATTTTTCTGATCTACATAAGCCAATAACTGACAATATGCAAAGCAAATACTGACCAATCATGGGCTCTAGTTCGAATTGAGAATTTTGTCCTTTCAAGGAATAGTAAGTTGAAAACGAGTTTAAAAAAGATCTCCAGGTCCTAAGAGTCTTAGGGCTGCCGCCTTCCTAGATAATTGTCAGCAATTCGGTTGCCTTGTGACTCGTGACACTCCATTACTAACCCTGATGTGACACGTGGTCTGTTTAAGGTTAGTAGCGCTTATCTGCTATCTGTGCAGATCATTATAGTTTTCCCTGCTATATCTTTTTGGGTTATCTCTTTTTCAGTGATCTGGAGGTTTGCACCAGCTCTGCGCAGTCGCATCATTGTCAGTAACGCCACCTCTTTGACATATATATCTAGAGGCGTGATGGCAATGATTAACTCTATTGCAGCAGTTGGTGTTGTTTTCATGGCACCTGTTATATTTATGCAAGCCATCCGCTGAATATGGTTTAGTTTGTTTATCGCTGTTGCCTGTAGCACTTTTTGGTACCCAAGCAATAGCTCCATAAGTTAGCATTGTCCTAATGACAGCGGTGTAGACCCAGGCGATCACTCTGGGTGAAAGGCCCCAGGTCCGTCCAACTGTTGTATTTTAGAATTCTTGAGTGTATTAAGCCCATGATTTTTCTTTTCCTGTCAAAGAGGACCATCTATGTTTTCTTAGGATTTATAGATAGTGAATTTTCCTTGCACCATGTTTCTATTAGTCGGAGAGCAACGTGTAATCTCTCACATAGTGTGTTCTCAAACTTACCGCTTTGCAGGACAGCAATATCGTCTGCATAGGCTATTGTGTAGAAACCGTTGCTGCTGACTTGGTCAACCAGGATATCTAGAACTATGTTCCAGAGGAGTGGTCATAACACCTCTCCCTGTGGACACCTCCTCGTAACCATGCCTCTAACAGAAACGTCTTCTATATTTATGCTTATGTGCACCACCAAGAATTGGTTTTGCGACTTTCCTAGGCCATCCTTATTGGACAGGATTTTTTATAAGCAAAGCTTATTTTGTTTTGGATAGATACCGTATACCTTTCCAATTCTGTATTAGTTCCTGGAGTTGAAGCCTTTTCATTCCGCAGAGCATCTTCTAAGAGTCGGTTGTAGAGTTCTACAACCTCCTAGGGTCGCGCGATTTGTAAGGCTTTTTTCCAGACTAATATTATAGGTTAGCCAGCGGTGGTCAGACATAGAGATATCCTTCGATACTTGCCAGTTCTGAATTTTATTCCATATTTCAGCTGTTGCTAGCGTGATATCTATGACTGTTTGGCTACGAACATTAATAAAGGAAGGTTCGGTGCCTCTATTTAAGATATACAAATCTTTTCTTATAATATAGTCATAAAGAGACATCTCGAGCGTTATTATCTCTGCTGCCCAAGCCTAAATGGTAAGAGTTCGAATCGCAGCCGATAATAAGTTCTACCTTCTGACTGAGACAATGTTTTACCAGATCTTTCATTTCCTTTGTTGGTGGTAAGAAAATTAAGTTGAAAACGGATTAAATTTTCATTATAGACACCCTAAAATATTACCAATTATCCATAAAAGTTAAAATAGATACCTATGCAGATGTTTTATTGTTGTATTTTTGATGTTTTTGTTATGGGTTTTTATTATTTTTAGTTTTGGATTTTGTATGTTACTATTGCTGTTACAACTTTTAGGGCAGAAGTCACAATACCACCTATAAGATATCTTGTGTCCCTTTTCTTGCCTTCTCCTAATAATTTGATAGTTTTAAGCTTTTTGGGAAAACAGGTCTATTTATTTTGTTGAAATTGTTTTATCACTGACATCTGTCAAATATATGATGTCATCGAAAATTTTATTAAAGCACAATATATGGCATGAGCTCCTGTCGAAATTTTTGTACATCTGTGTTACATTTCAAACACTTTTTTTACTTTCAATTAGATAAAAACTGTTTTCTGTATCTAATGCCGTATTAGTGACACAGGAGCTTTAAAACGACTGATCACATGTAGGAAAAATTTCGATGACGATACATTTTTGACAGATCTCAATTGAAAAACAAATGAGTTCTACCCAAGGCGTGAAAGTGAAAAAATATCTTTACAAAAATCCATATGCAAATAGTGTGATAAAAGAGCTTTTTTATGATGTAGGTATTACTTTTATGGTTTATAAAATACTTGGGCGTCAGGACTTTGAATCTTTTTTGATTATAATTTTCAAGAAATATTTTTGATTGTCTAATTTCCTTGTTAGCTTGGTTAATGTTTGAATCTTTTGTGATATACTTCTCTTTCGATTCCATACATCTTTAAACTGTTACCAATTCCGCAAAAACCGCTGAAAACTAAGTATATCATTTTTTGTGAGAACATGCTACAACCAACGCAACGTGGATTCGTTTAAATGACACTCAAATTGAGAAAGTATCAAACTGCAAGTACTTGGGAACTTTAATAAATGATAGTGTAGACCAAAACAAATACATAAAAAGACGTATCGAAATTTCCAGGGCACTTTCATTTAGATAAAAAAATTCTTTTGCAATAGGGACATTAGTATCCCACTACCTTTAAAAATATTGACAGGATATGTATTTAACACCCTATTGTATAGAGGCCTGGATTCTTTAACCAGAATAATATTAAAATATTGAAAGCCTCGAGGTGTCAAATACTAAAGCTAAGTTGTATATATCGGTCACAAACGTTGAAGTGCTACGTCGTATAGGAAAAGAGCCGGAAGTTATTTTAACTAGAAAGGGAAGAAAACTCAAATATTGAAGCCACCTATATGCGAGGACAAAAATAGGCATTACTTCAAAGTATAATGCAGGGAAAAATTGAACGAAAAAGTAATCCAGGAATATCATAGTTACGAAATTTGAGAGAGTGGTTTGGCTGCATTACGAATGAGCAATTTAGATCACTTGTAAAAAATATCATGATTGTCTTGATAATTTTCAATCTCCGATAGAAGTGGTGCAACAATAAGAAGAATTCCGCAAAAAGGTTTCAGTCTCTTAAAAAGTATTTTGGCAATTTGGGGCACCTCCACTCCGGTATCTATCGAAATCGATAAGAGGTGTAACTAAATTTTTCTTAATTAATTCATGTAATTAATTGCTTTAAGGCATTCCCACGTTAGTTTGGAGCTGATTACATGTGACTTCAGTGCCTTGATTGTTGTTAATTTCTTCTACCTTTTGTTATTGTATATATACCCTATATACTAAAAATATTTGTAGTATATTGATGAGACTAATTTTATGTAGACAGTTTTTTAATATACATGTTAATATTCTATCTATACAGCCCTTAACATCCATCCTTGGATATAGGCCTCCTCCTCCTTCTTCCATGCCTGTCTATCTTGGGCAATTTGCATCCATTTTGACCCGGCGTGTTTCTTCAGGTCATCTGACCATCGCATTTGTGGCCTTCCCCTTTTACGTTTGTGATTCCATGGTCTCCAATGTATAATTGTTTTAGTCCATCTTTCTGCCTTAGGGTGTGTCCGGCGAACTTCCATTTAAGCTTTGCTACTTGGGTTGAGACATCTTTCACTTTTGTTTTATTACGGATCCATTCGTTTCTTTTTTTGTCTGATAGTTTAATGTTCAGCATTTGTCTTTCCATGGATCTTTCTGTCTTTGCTATTTTTTCCATATTTTCCTTTGTAAACGTCCATGTCTGAGAGCCATATGTGAGGACAGGGAGTATACATTGATTGAAGACTCTCGTTTTTAAGTATTGGGGGTATTTTGAATTCTTTAGAATATAAGACAGTTTTTCGAATGATGCCCAGGCCAATCTTATTCTTCTCTTTATTTATTCGGTCTGATTTTCTTTATTTAATTTAGTGATTTGGCCTAGATATATATACTCTTTTACTTGTTCTATTTTTGTTTGTGCCACTGTAATTATAAGTTCTTCTGGTTCTTGTTTTACTATAATTCATCTTGAGTCCAATTTTTGTCGATTCTCTATCTAGTTCTTCCATCATTCTGTGTAATTCTTCACTTCTTTCTGTTATTAATACAATATCATCAGCATATCGTAAATGATTCAGATTTTGCCCGTTTATATTAATTCCCGAGTCATCCCAGTGTAGTAGTTTAAAAACATCTAGCGCTTGGTTAAATAACTTGGGCGAGATGGTATCTCCTTGTCTTACTCCTCGGTTTATTTTAATAGGCTCCGTTTGTTTCATTAGCTTAATAGTTGTTGTTGCCTTGTTGTATATATTTGTAATTAAGTCGGTATATCGGTAGTCTATTCTGCTGTTTTGTAGGGAATTCTGTACTGCCCAGTGTTCCACACTATCAAATGCCTTCTCAAAGTCAATAAATGCCATGTATAGCGGGATATGATATTCGTTAGTTTTTTCGATTAAAATCTTCATCGTTAAAAGGTGGTCACTTGTACTGAAGCTCTTTCTAAATCCGGCTTGTTCTCTTGCCTGGTATCCATCTAATTTATTTGTTAATCTATTTGTTAATATTTTGGTTAATAGTTTGTACATCACATTTAATAAAGTTATGGGTCTGTAATTCTTTAGATCCTTTTTATCTCCTTTCTTAAATAGTAACAGTGTTATTGCTTCGTTCCAACTGTTGGGTATTTGTTTTGTCATTAAAATTTTATTCATAAGTATGTACAAAACTTCTCTAGTTGTTTTCCCACCATGTTTTAGCATTTCTACAGTCACCCCGTCTTTTCCTGGCGATTTATTGTTCTTCATCTCTTTGAGTGCTCTTCTTATCTCGTTCTTACTGATCTCTGGTTGTAAGTCGGAATTAACATTTTTTATTTTTATTTGTAGTTGCTTAAGGATTTCTTGGGTTGGTTTCTGTTTTGTATTGTAGAGGTTTTTATAATATTCTTTTGTTATCTGTATAATTTCTTCTACATTATTGGTACAGAGACCAATAATGTTAATATTATAAAAAAATTATAAAATGCTAACATAAAGTAAATATAAATGAAAAAAAAGAGGTTAGTCTTCGTAAATGGGTATATTTATTTAAAAAACCCTTAAAAGGACTACATCAATAAAACAAACGTTTTCGGACCACACAGTTCATCATCAGGTTTTAAAATCGAAAAATTGCTAGGTCACAATGTCTGAGCCACCAAAATACTAGGGTAAAAACCCTTTAAATTACATTTAGTTATAAAAGATTATACATCGTGTTGTAAAATAACTGTGATGTTCAGTATTAACTTAAATTTGGCTACAGGTTTGGCTACAGGTAACACATGGCTGAAGCGAGTTCCAGAGCCGGTGAGAGAACCTCTACACACGGAGAACAGCTGGTAACTTCTCCGTGGGTAGAGGTTCTCTCACCGGCTCTGGAACTCGCTTCAGCCATGTGTTACCTGTAGCCAAATTTAAGTTAATACTGAACATCACAGTTATTTTACAACACGATGTATAATCTTTTATAACTAAATGTAATTTAAAGGGTTTTTACCCTAGTATTTTGGTGGCTTAAGCATTGTGACCTAGCAATTTTTCGATTTTAAAACCTGATGATGAACTGTGTGGTCCGAAAACGTTTGTTTTATTGATGTAGCCCTTTTAAGGGTTTTTTAAATAAATATACCCATTTACGAAGACTAACTTATTTTTTGTGATACGTGGTATACAGCCAGCTACAGGAATTTTTTCCTTGTGGATTTTAAATATAAATGGTTTTAAGAAACAAATTGGCCTCATATTGGACCAAAATTCAATATAATTAAAAAAATTTGTTTTTACTACTGCAAATAGCAAAAATTGGTGAGAATGTGTAATTATATTGTAACTACGAGTATTATATGTTGAGAGGTCATTGTGCAGACGTATGTAGAGACGTTTAGACTTTCCGAGCTGCTTACTAACTATAGTGTTGTGGTGGTGCGCGCATTGTGTACCCGTCAAAGCATTTCACTGTCTTTTAACCCGTAAATATACAACTACTAATGCTTTCTTACTGCTGCTTTTGTTAACCAAGAACCCAAGGTGAAGGTAACCATTTTGTTTCAGTTGCACCGCGACTGGAACTCACGAAGTTGCACGAACGTAAATCGGGTATGCAAGACACCTGTACCCACGTCTACTTCGGCCAACATGGCTGCTACTCTGTCTCGGCCGATCAGAACAACACCTACAAACCTTATTCCGGATATTGAGTCTAACAACACTTCCACATTACCTTACTTCCGTAATTTCTATAAAATCTCATCTAACAATCCAAACATACCTAAATCAATTTCCACTTGGGGTCCTCTACACAAACCTTTACACTCTAAGGTGCGTAGCTTCTCTAATTTTACACATTTTTCCTCACAAAACCACTTGCATGAAGCTTAAAACTCCTCTATTACTTTGTAAATTAATTTTTTATAACAAGCACACACCCACCATTCACGATTCCCCTCCTCATAATTCATTGAAGGCAACTCTTAAGGAATATTGAATGAGGCCACTATTGCACACTCTTATAAAGAGTTTATGATGATAATAAGAAACAGAAGAAATATTACAAAAACCAAGCAAATAAACAAATTAAGGTACACGACAATATAAGTAAGACAGTTCAATAGTATCTTTACAAAAATTACAAAAGACAGATCAGGAACACCATAATACATAGACGTAAATGGTATGCCAATCAACTTGTTTAACCTGAAGAATACTAGGAATTTACACGTCTATGAATTTGATGCAATTTAACACACCGTGACTGTATATACTAACGAAACTATATACCTACCTCAAATTCAATAGAGCTCGTCTTTGGACCAAGACAACCACACGATTCTAGTCTAGTTCTTAATAAAAGAGATTAGTAACAGAAAAGTATGGAACAATATGTTGGCCTGAAATGAATGAAGCACTTACAGACCTTTTGTATACAATTGTGCTATTTTAATGCTTAAAAACTACTTAAGAATGTTTAGATACATATAAAATGTAAGTAATATGCGTTTTAAGCTTAAAATCAAATGGTTTGTGTATAATATTTTTAATTGATATATATCAAGCATGATATTTTTCTTTAATATATAACGCTAGATATTAGAAAGATACTAATAATGTATTATAGTTACTGGCTAAATTTTCCTACTTTAAATATCTAGTTTATTTAAAATTATATTAAATATTTTCATTAGAGATTATATAAAAGGGCAGTTCTAACACAAAATTATATTAACCACACAAATGTCTTAATACTCCGACTGTTAGATCTAAAAATGAACTATGCACATTTAAATAAAAGTGAAACTTTTCTAAACCGTTCTATTCGACATTCTGTATACATTATTCCGTTGAAAGTTCATTGCACGGCATCATTGACACTTCTACCTTATCACAGTTTAACCAATTGTTTATAAATAAAAATAATTCACAGATTATATTAAATAAACAAGGGGTTGAACTCCCTTTGATCGTATTAACACGTAAAGTGCCATGGGGGACAATCGTTGTCCTCCATTTGCATATCTTGTTTTCCATGCATGTGGCCCTGGGGGACACATGCTGTCCGACAGGTCAGTTCAAACTTCTAGCCGCGTCCCACTATGTTTGTTAGACAGATCTTTAACATTTAAGATATATGTAAGCGGTGAGAGCATATATTGGACAATATGGACCATTAATTGGTTTGAGTGTCAGAAAATTTTACGATAGGTTTGAAGAAGGATTTTCTACAATGAAAAAAATTTCAATATTTAGCATTTCAGAAATCTTTATTTTGAGGTAGATGCATGTTTTTTAAAATAACAAGGTAAACAATAAGATTTGGAACACGTATTGCAATACAGTTTTGTTTTTGGCAACTGTTTTTCCCGATTTTACGAGTTCTGCGTATCACAGAACAACATATTAGCTTGTTCGTTGTTCGTAAAATGCCACATTTTTAACAAAACTTGAAAGCGGTTTCTAGACAAAATATGTTTTAGTGAATTTTGATACAAATTTTTTTTTATCAGTAGGCAGAAAGGGAAGGAAGCTGAACTAATCCTATCCATATAAGGCATCCTATAAATGCTTCCACTTAATTCTCCGTGGTGTCTTTCCAAGTTTAACTCGGGAGTGTTTAGAGGTAGTTTTAGCTTTATGTTGATGTTGGGGGTCTTGATTATTACTTTGTATCTCTGATTTTGGAGAAACGTTTACTTGTACGTCAAATTTTATAACTTTTGTTACCCGCTGCCATTTTTTATCAAAACTAGGCAATCTTGTACTTTTTTGCGTCATGGAATCATCAGAATCAGAGCTTTCGTTATCTGAGGGCTCGTAGTCTCTTTCATCTGGCGAAAAATTATGTTTATCTCCAGAGAGAACTTCGTCCCACAATTTCTGCAATTTGTTCACGTTCGTTTTCACCCATAATTCACAAAATAAACTCGAAACTACTAAATTCAAAAAATAAAAACTAATAAATTCGCAAACTAACTCGAAAATATTCATAAACTATCACGTACGTATTTTATAACCTCGCCGGACTGCAGTTTCCACGATAATACCAGTCTAAACACGAAAATGCGTCAAACGCGCGTGCTTCATGGGTTGGACACGCCTATCCCCAACGGAACTTATTCATATTTTTAAAATAAAATGTTTCAAATAAATTTAAAAACTTAGCCGGCCAATATGGACAGTTTAATATGATTTCCATTGCGGCACTTTACGTGTTAAGACGGAATTGAAGCTAGCGGGCGCTATTTTTCGGCGGAAAAAATTAAAGGGTAATAATTTGAAAATTCACTTGACTGTATATAAGAAAATTTTAAAAGATCTCGTTTATGTTAGCTTTATTTATGATTTTTTATCATGAAATCATGAAATTTTCGACTTCCTTTGTCAACTAAAAACTTGTAAGCAAGCAAAACGATTGTTTTATGCCAAAACAATTACAGAAAAAGATAACTATCCCGCAGATATAACGTTACACACTTTTTAGTAAATAAATTTTAAGAAAAAGGAGAAAAAAGATTGTTGATTGTTTAATTTGGATATTTATTCTATATTACAATAATGTAGGTATATTAACAAAACAGTTTATGTTTTTTATACAAAGTTCAAGAATGACTGAATACGATATATTTAGTTAGTTCATGTCATTTTAAGCTTTTCCCCAATCCAAAAAGAAGTTCTATATAGTATAAATACATTGCATGCGTCATATATTATTGAAGTGAAAGCTTCTTTAGCGACGTTGTGCACGTAAATAAACTTAATTTATAATCATTTTACTTATAATTTAATTAACTTTATTGTCTGTGTAACAGAAGCATAAGAACGATCGGATTGTGGTTTAAAAAAATATCAGATACAATCTAAACACTTCAGTTTGGGAACAATTTTCCTAATAACATACATATAAAAAAGGATAGAATCAAATCCAATTTAGATTTCTCATCATCTACCAACACAATGTTGAATTCTTTCTAAAGAAGATTTATGCAAATTTCCATTTCATTATCTTCAAAGAATATGGTTTTCACTTTTCTCCACACACGTGGAATGCATCTCCCTTATTTTCATTGTTATAAAAATACACTTGTATGTCTAAAAATTGAATATTTTTCTGCCATCTTACTTAAAACCATTCACAGAAAATTCCATATATTTATCAGGGAAACAAGTAAAATTTCAAACAATGTTTACATTTTGCCCCCTTATTTGTGCCCACCTAGCGGAAAACACGCTCACTAAACTGTCAAAATCTTCTTCACTTATTGTCCTCCAGTTCTACATCTAGTTTATTATTAGTACATCTATGGAATAATTTTAGAATTATTTTGACATCGTATTGTCAAAATAATAAATGAAACGTATTAACGTGTGCTACTAAAAAACATTGAGAAAAATCAAATAGACTTACTGGGTATAACAGAGGCCAAAAAAAAGGGAAAAAAACACAGTTTTTAGAAAATGGACACTTCCTCATCACTAGTGGAGTGTCACTTGGCGAAAGGGCAAAAGAAGGGGTAGGCTGCCTGATACACAGTAACCTAATAAAGAATATTCAAGATTGTGAAAGTTGGACGCTTAATGATAAACCAAAATCGAAAATACAGAGCATAGAAATGAAGTTTCTTGGAAGAATAATGGGTTATACAGGATTAGAAATGAGGCAGTCAGATAACATCTTAAGGTCCAACCAATTATTAAGAAAATTGAAGAGGCCCAAATGAGATGGTATGGACACATGGTTAGAATGAATCAAGAAAGACCAGTTAAAAAAGTATGGAAAGCCAGAAGACAAACCAAGAGACCAAGGGGCAGCCCAATGAAGACATGGGATGAAAATGTAACCTTAATCCTAGAGACACGAGGAATCAGCAAAGAACAAGCAAGAAACCAAGCAAAGAATAAGAAGCAATAGAGAAAAATTGTACATGCAACTAACTAAAGACATTACACCCGACATCTTAGGGTAATATATATTGTTTTTATCATTTCATAATTCCATACATTCCAGAATTGGATGTCGTGCAATTAACTTTCGCGCACTAGTATCGTATTATTTTTCGCTTTTCGTGGTACTTTCACATTTTTCTTTAAGAAACAAAGACATAATTGCTGCTTTCTGAAAGACACAAATTTAATCAAAATATACATAAAAAAATTAATATATGTCTTACCTACAATTCTAATAAATTCGATAATTATTCCTGTATTTAATTCTTTATTTTTATTTTATACATGCCAACAAACAATCTTACCGTAATAATTATAAATCCATGTGAAAATTGTAAGTACTTTTGACAAAAATGTTATTGTTAACATTGACAGTTGGCCGTTTTCTAAGGGTTCGCTATTTTATTTATTATTCTAGTTATGCTTTCAAAATAATTTGAAAATATCAAACTGACTGTTTTAAGGAAATATTGAAAGTCTGGAAATACTACAATCTATAAGTTGCTTACATTTGGCGCAATTCAGGGATATAAACTATCAATTAGCCCATGTTATAAATCATACTTCATACATTATAAAAAAATATATTATTATTTACATAATGTTTAGCTTGACTTGTCACTCCTCTTCGTCAAAGCTTTGCTTCAAAACAAGTTTTCATTGTTGTTTCAAATTTTAGCTACAATTTTATTAAATCGTTTAATTTTTCTTTCAGAACATTTCTTTTAAATCATGCAGTCGTGATTCCGGACACGGAGGATCAGAGCAAGAGGATTCACCTAGGTCCCACATGGTACTAGTAGGCAATGCTGTCGAACCAGGACCTGGACATCTCATTACGTTAAATACCAAAGACATTCGCCATCAGATGCTACAAGAACAACCGACCGATCTCGCCGACTTTGATATATGTTTGGAACCAAATATCCATCCCAAACATCTAGCCCTACCTCAGAACTTTCACAAGAGGAAACTTCCAGGCATGAGTCATCATACATATACAGAAATCTACGATTCTCAAATTCCCAGAGGTTTAATTGAGGATGATCCTGTGTATGAAGAAATTGATAGAAGTGAGATTCAGGTTTCTGATATGAGTGATGAAGACGGTAAGCGACAAAGCGATATGAGCCGGCAATCTTCAAGATCCTATGGCGACCATCGACCTTTGATTCCGTATAGTCCTGCCAACGAAAGGAATTTCGCTGATGTAATGAAGCATTACGCCAAAGATTTCAATCATGGCCCACCATCCATCGGTATGGATACCTACAGAAGACGCAACATGGCATACCGTGTTGGGATGACAGGTGATACATCAGTTCGCTCCCTAGCAGCCGTTTTAGATGGAGAAACCGTGGTTTGTCATCTAGAACCTCCAGAGAATCAGTATCCCAACGATACGTTCGTCTCACGAACTTTAGTCCTCCCCCCTTATAGTGAGAGTTAAGAATTAGGAAACTGCCATTGCAAGTGAATATCTGTGATTACCACATGATCGGACTGTAAGGTCATACATCATCCACAGCGAATCCCAAAGTAAAGGTTAAAATACTACTTGCTTTATCACTTTTTATATATTTTTTATCATTTTGAAGTAATTAGTTTTTAACAACCACAAAACGAACAATTTTTAAATTTATATATACTTTTTAACCATTATTACTTTTTTGACTTATAACCCTCAATCAATATTTATAATCCCATTCATTATGAGATATTGTCACACTATTTTTATAGCATAAAGCTAGTTTTTTCATTTAGAAATTATTTTATTACTTCATATTAATCACTGGGTGTAGGCTTCTATAGCTGTGTTTGAAAATGTACATTGTTAAGATATAGACAGTGGTCCAGCATAATTTCTTCCTGAAGTTTCTTCTGCAACTGCAGCAGAAAGAAAGGAAAAAATAATCTAGACCATGGTCATAAAAGCAGGAAAAAAATGTTATCACGGATTACATTGTTATTAATCTTCCAACGGTCGCGCGTATTTCCTAGATACGCTAAATGCTAATTAGTTATTTTAAGATGTATGTAATGAAATATTGTAATATATTCGGTGGAAAATTGATACACTATATTTCTTAAATTTTTTTATCGAATTTCATTAAAAACAACAACGCTGTCATAAATCCCAGATGTCTCCTAGATATTGCACATTGCACATATTATTGTATCGCAGTTTTGCAGACTTGACAAATATGCTTTGAATTTTACATACAATGAATTTCTGACAAATTTCACAGCTGAAGCGCGTGATCCTTGAACGTTTATCATTTTGACAAGGCTTACATCTTCTTTTTGCTGTGGCCTCCTCTACTGTCTCGATAACTAATTCTGCTTTTCTTTTTGACATTTTTTCTTTGAGCTCATTTTGAAGGGAGTATTGTTTTCTTCGTTCGACGTGTCCTTTCACAAGAGCATTTGAAAGTAGTCGAAGTATTTTTTCGTTATTATTGGTGGAATAGATTATATAACTATTGATCGCGGCTACATTTAACATGGAAAAAATACTGCCATCTTCTGGTGTTTCTGGCAACATTGTAACAAGCACAAAGTTTGTCTACTGTATCTACACCTCCCTTTGCCTTGGGATCTACAGCTTCTATATGAGTGGGATCATTGCGATTGAAAATCTTCTTCTTATCCGTCATTTCTAAAATAAAATAAACAAAATGGAACTAATTGCCACAAATGGTCGCGTGTATATGAGAGATACAGACCTCTTATATCAACGTAGAAAGTTTTCAACACAAAAAATGCATGAAATTGCAATATGTTATCAATATTACAATAAGAATAATGTAACTATAACAAAAAAAACAGCGAAAAGCACCCGATCGCAGCGCAGCGTAAGTAATATATATCATACTAAATCTATTACCCGTGTATCTACCACATACGCGCGACCGCTGGAAGGTTAAACTGGATAGTGAATGAATCTTATAAATTGCTGATATTTCCATTTGTCTTCATTCTACAATTTCTTTTATTATAACTTATTGTGTAATTTTCATGTCATCCCAACACAAATTGCATTTGATTTCTTTAAATGAACAGTCAAGATATTTATTTACAGTTGACAGACTCTCATATTATCATTACCTACTGTGATTCTAGCATAAAGATGTGTCTGTATGCTTTATCGTTATAAATTTTCATAAACACGCTAAAAGAATTTGTAAAAAATTGCAAAAATCTGTTCTCTTATCCTCGATTCTGCATTTAATCACAATTTTGTCCCAGTGTACATTTAATCAGCAAATAAAATGTTTATAGGTTTCTGGAACCTAAAATAAAAATGGAAAAGTTTCTAGAACTATTTTTATGACAGTAGTGTTGATCAAGAGACAATTAATTGATTGTTTTGGCTATTTTTTAACTGCTAACTTTTTGTATGTACAATTTCATTGTGTTTTTACTATAAATGACATAACGACGTTTTTATGTTGACTATTAGTTGTTATAAAACTAATTTTTAATTTATTTGTTTACAAATGTAACCTTTATTCTGGGAAAAGCTGCTATACATATACTTAGAAAAGCTCAGCTTGTATGAATGATGAAGGAAAGTGATAATTTTATAATAATCAACTATTTTATAAAAACTTAAAAACTACTGTGAATTGAATGAATATATCTTAATTGTCAGATATACGGTATTTCCCAGTCTGTAACCGGAAAGAAAAAGTTGATTTTGATAATCGTTTGTAGAATATACGATTGGTTTGTGTATATATAGTAGTAGTGTGCCTTTTTTATACTCAAAAATTCTATTTTTGAATGGAAATTTAAGTTTCGTGTTAGTTTTCTCGAATATTTTATTGTACTCTGAAAAAGTATAAATGTATTGATATTTTTGGCTCCCAAGACTTCAAAAATGAGTACAATTTTATAGAAAATCATTTGCTGAAAGCCATATGAATACACAGTTTATCTAAATTAATTAATGTCAAATTTTTTCCATATTTTTGTTAGAAATCTGTTAAATGGTTCTCAAAATATTTTTTGTGGCATGTTTCACACTGGATATTTTATATTTTTGGGAAGAAACCACAATGGTCGTAATTAAACTTACATGTTTTCGTTTTGACGATTCAATTTCAAAAATATAAGCTGTTAAAGATTGATGCAATCTGTAAAATATTGTTTTCTATTTATATTTATATTTAGAACAAAATACAAACACTAGTAATGTAGGTATATGACAAACTTTAAATAGTTGCAAACAGGAAGTCTTTAAGGGTACCATTGTAGGATCTTGAGGGACACTATTCAATAATGTGGTCGATGGTTTGGTTCTCCCCACAGTCACATTGAGGAGACGGGTTCTTTCCCCATTTATGTAGCATGTATGCACATCTGCCATGTCTGGTTCGGATCCTGTTTAGAGTGGACCATGTTTTACGTGGAAGATCAAAACCTGGTGGCTTGTGGGTAATACAGGGCATGTTATTTTGCCATGCATTCCATTCTTGGGACCATGCATTCGTGATGTTGAACTCCTCATGTATCATTCTTGCCGTTTTCATTGGTGGTTTTCTAGAACGTAGACGGGTATTTCGTCCATCCTCGGTAACTTGGTCGATCGGCAGGTTTATATTGTTCATGATCTTTTTGTATTGACGTGTAAGTGCGTCAGCTCGTCGTAAATGTGGAGGTGGGATGTCTTAATACTGGAAGCCTTTGGGTGGGAGTTGATCTAATTGTACCAGCTATCATCCTCATAGTGCTGTGCAGCTAAGTGTCGACCTTTTTTACATGTGGACTGTGTATCCAAACTGGGGCACAATATTCACCGGTCGAGAAAATAAGGGCTAAGGTAGTAGAGCGGAGAGTGGAAGCCGATGCTCCCCAGGTGGTACCGCAGAGCTTCGGTATTATGTTATTTTTTGTACTCAACTTTTGGGCAGTTTTTGTTAAATGCTCTTTAAATGATAACGTTCTGTCTAGTGTTACCCTCAGCTACTTAGGTGTTTTGTTGTGGGTAAGTGTGGTATTTTCAAACCGTATGTTGAGTTCCTTTCCAGCAAGTTTATTGTTCAGACCTTCTTCAGACGTTTCGAGTGTTCTGCATCGTGTAGTGAGGGCCCAGTCATCGGCGTATCCGAACTTTCTTGATTGTGTTTCCGGTATATGTGCTAAGTATAAGCTAAATAGTAATGGAGAGAGCACTGACCCCTGTGGTAGGCCATTCTTAAGTTTCTTTGGTGGGCTGAAACATGGTCGTTGAGCATGCTATCTATTAGGCGTGCTATTGGTTTAGAGAGGATTACACGGAGAATTTTGTTACATAATGCCCTCTCTCCATACTGTATCGTAAGCTGCCGAGAGATCAATAAATATCGTTGAAGTTTTAAGTCTTCTTTGGAAACCCGCTTCGATGTAAGTGCTGAGTGACATTACCTGGTCCGCGCAGCTTCGTTCTGGTCGAAAACCGGCTTGTTCGATTGGGATCACCTGGAACAGTTCTGTACTGATTCTATTATATATAAGCCTCTCTAATAGTTTGTAGATGGCATAGAGAAGCGCAATTGGTCGGTAGTTTTTTAGGTTGTCGGCTGGTTTGCTGGCTTTAGTATGGCTATTATCTTAGAGCGCTTTAGTTCTCGTGGAATATTTCCAGTTTCCATGATGTCTGTGAAAAATCGAGCCAGCCATACTTCTATTATTACTGGTCGATGTTGGCTGTGTGGGAAATTAGTTAGAATTCTTCGTTAAAGCTCCTAGAGGTAAGTCTTTGTTGTCGGTCGATCTTTTGCATCAAACAAAAGGTACAGGCGTTCGTCCTTTGTCCATTTTATTAAAGCATTCCCATTCGCATCACTATTTTTGTACTTCCACTGTTCATGATGGCTATTGTAATCTCCAACGTATACAGCAGGGTGAGGATGTACTTGAATTGCCTGGGCTGGCCAAGACGTAGCAGGTGGCTTGTAAATGTTGGACACGGTAATGCTAGCGATTTTTGTGACCACATTATAAATACAGTCATCAGTGGAAGTAGAGTTTAGCGAGGCATTTTTAATATCTTCTTTGACATACGTGGCTGTGCCGTATATTCGGTGGAAAGTTGCGCCTAATAGTTCATAGCCCGGTATTTTGCCCCTTTTTGTAGTTGCTTCTCTGTATAGCAACTAAGTCAATGTTGCCATCTTTTAATAGTTTTGATAAAACTGACTCTTAGTTTAGCATAGCTTATGCCTTCTATGTTTATATGGCAAATTCGAACTATAGGTCCGATTGGTCTGGTTGTGCGCTCCTCACAAGGGCCGTTTATTTTGTTTATCATCTTTCGTTGGATGTGTTGTTTGGTCATGAGATCCTAAGGATTGTCTGACTTCCAGTATGTGCTAATTCATTTAGCGTTATCCAGGGTGCATGTATAGGACGCGAACTAGCTCTACACCCCTGTTTTTTGATAACTGGCAGTAAATGAAATATTGACATTGCAATTTGTCTTAAAGGCATCAGCTATTTTACACTTATAGAGCTGAAAGCCTTGAAATTGGTTGTTATTACCTCGATTAATACCAAATTATGATCTTTCTGTGGGCATTGTTAGTTGTAAGTTGTTATCTCATTAGCTTTGGTGTTTTTGTATTGCCAACTTCTGGTTTTAATATTGTTAGCTAAATCTTGCTGCATTTTTTTGATGTGTTTGCTCCGCAATTTGGTTTATTTAGTAAAATGACTGCTCCTGCCTTAATTTTCACCTTTTTACTGTCCGTTTCTTTCAAGATTATTGATGCATTTTTTCATTGGATATGTTAATTATCCCAACTAAAATCTATCAATCCTTCTCCAAGTAAAAATGGTTACATTCACAAGATATTTTATAAATATAGTTCTTTGATTTTTCTAGTTCATTGTTTGATCTGGTTTTTGATCAAACGCTGTATGCTTCGTGTTTTTGTAAAGTTATATTTATCTCCTTTCCTTTAGAGTTTGTCTGAGAAGCTTAATCCCGATATTGTTTTCTCCTCAAATCACTTTTAAGAAAGTAGTTGAGTGTGTTGCATACCTTTAGCTCTAAAAGTTTATATTTTAACATTGTATCAAATCACAAGTTATGTCAATCTCGTTATTTTTTTTTTCTTATTTGGATTATAGCACACGGGATATTTTTTTCCAGAGTGGGAAATAGAAACGTCAAAACAATAATTACAATTAAAATATTTGTGGTTGATTCCCACAATATATTCAAATATGTCATATTGGTTGACTTTACCGAAAGTACAAGCTGAATATAGCCGCAAATGTCAAAAATATTTCGGTTTGGCAGTGTTGGCATGTTTTTACAATGCGTATTTGTATGCTTCAAATATAAAGAGATAAAGCTTTTAAAACGTACATTTTGATTATACTATTTTATGAATTCTGCAAGTTTTAATTTATATGAAGCAATAACGAGTAAATATTTGTCTCTTTCGAGATTAATTGCAAACATCTGTTGTAATCTGGTAACTGCTGATTTTACGATTGCCAAATCTATCCCCTAGTCTATCAAAAGGTAATTGCTGAAAAAAATTTCTAATAATTAACTGCAATTAATCTCCACAGAAACAAATATTTACTCATTGTTGTTTTAGATAAATCAAAAATGGCATAATTCATAACATAATATAAACAAAATGTACTTTTCTAAAGCTTGATCTTTTTATATTTGAAGCATATAGGATCTACACTATAAAAACATGCCGGCACTGCTATACCGAAATTTTTTGTTCCATGTTTGACATTTGCGGCTAATATCAGCTTGTACTTTCGGTAAACTCAACCGTCATATTTATAATGGAGCTGGATTTTATAGATAAAACTTAATTGAAGTAATACCGGAACTTATAAAAAAGATTTCATAATTGTCACTACAAAAATATAACAGCAAATATGATCATTACAGTGTTATTAAACATTCAGTGTAATGTTATATTATCTATTTATTGATTATCAATGTTTTGTTATTAAATTTCTCCTAAAAAAAATGAAACTCGGAAATTCTTCCTATTAGACGATTATTTCGTCGTTGAACGTGCTCTAACCATATTTTCTCAGTTTAGCATAAATAGGTGCCATACCGAGACATATACTAATGTATTCAGATTTAATTTGAAGGTGTTTTTGCTACTCACATATTTAACTAGGAGTTATCATTTCTACAATACGTATAAATTGTTTCTTTCTTTTTAACTGTCCAAATATTGTGTCATTGGTCTGGAGGCGGTGGTCATACTTCTCCTTTTGAGAATATTTTTGTAGCTCATCCTCAAATTGTTGTAGAATAATGTACAAAACAGCTAAAATCATCCATAAAATCCAGTCAGTGTCACCATTAGACAAACAACTGAAATAAAACACATTTAACACATAGCAGTAAGTACACTAATAGTGGTACGATAGGTTTTAACTTCGTATTTCATTCTAGTACTAATTACTGTACTCTTTAATGTCTATACAATTCATTCATGGTAAAACAACATTAAAAATAGTAAACACTTGCTACATAAAAGATGTTCCGTCCAGTCTTGTATTTTAAAACCTTTTATAGTGGGGAAAGTACCGACAAAATAGTCTAGAATGTTTATGAAATCATACGTTTTAACACGTTAAATGCTATATTATTGAACTGCTATGATTAGTGTTTGGTTTGCAACCTTTGGCTAAAGTTTTGAGGCACTGATTTAGCTTAACTAATAAAGTATATCTTGTTGTTACCTTTATTTTTTTAATAAATTACAGACATGCCCGTGGGATACAAACCAGATAAAGTAGTTTTTAGTAATCTACTTACGGAATTAGTATACCACAGCAATTTAAAGGTCAAACGTATATCAAATAAAGTGTTGTAAATTGAATATTCTGGAAAACACTATTGTGTAGGTCCCATGTGGCTTTCAGCTATTGTTTTTACTTGCGGGATATTACCACGTCTATTCTTTCTTGTTAAAGACTGACATAAGTGTTTCCCTGACCTATTAAATAGTTGCAATAAATTATCTGTCTATATTTTTAATGTTAAAAAAATTGTTAATTGCATAATGTCTGTCAAACAATTTTCATATATTTCATTTGTAGTTTTGTTGATATTTTTATGCCGACATTATTAATAGATTTCGTGTAAAAAGTAGTCCTTAAAGTAAGATATTTTTACATTTATAATGCGATATAAAAAAATGGGAATCAATAGAAAAACGGTTTGTTTTGTGTTAAATTACTTATTCTTTAAAAAAATAAGAGAAACCATATTTTAAGGACGTACTTTTTACATTTTAGAACAAATTTTTAAAAAGCATTCTACAAAAAACATTTTTAAGATTGATATTACATTTTTAAGGGCAGCTAAAAGATAAATATCTTGTTTCAGTCCGGTTTCGAGCATACTCTTTTATTTTGTTTATATTATTTCCATTATTTGTAAAATTGTATCTTGATTCAAGCCCTCGTTATATTTTTAAATGTATTTAGATTGTCGTAAGTTGCTAAATACTACTAATAGGCTATATCAGACGTTACACTTGTTAAAGTTTGTTTAGATATGCAATAAAATCGCAAAACCAAACGATATCTACTAATATGTCTTGTTTTCGCGGCTTATAGGCAGTGGTCTGAAGTTGTTTCTTCCTGTCAAACAGTCTGCGACTCCAGCAGACGTGACAGGCGATGTGACAAATCGGAGCAATCTTCCTTAACTTAAGTTGGCCTCAGGTGTTACCTTCTTCTTGTGGTGCCTAAGTAGGTAATGATATTTTTTAGGTCTTTCTCAGTTCACGAGAATTCCCTTCGCCCACATTTTCCACATCATGATTAAAACTTTGTTCGGAGTATACATTTTAGAGAAAAGAAGACAATATGCATTGCTGTTGTACTCCGGGTTATATTGAAACGAGATCTGAGAACTTATTACCTATTTTCTGTTGTTTTGTTTTATTTTACCGAGATCCCAACGTTTTATTTGGCACTTTATCTTGATTTTATCAGTTTCAGTTTAATATTGTATACTAATTAGTTATGATTTAGTTGATTTCTGTACTTTGTAACCATTTGCCATTACCATTAAATATATTAAGATGTTCTACTTACACTGAGTTTTTGATTAGTCTCTCAGGGTCTTAAATATATCATTTAGCGTAATTACATCAGAATTTGTTTATAGGGATTCTTCCAGGGATCGTTTTGCTCTTTGTCCATCGAAGTGAAGATCGCCCTCGACTCCTTCCTTTTGGTTTTTCTTTTACCACTAGTCATCCCATATTATCAATAAGTGTTATATGTCCAATAATGTCAATATCTTCTAGGAATAACTTCTGGGCCTGAGAGTTATTTCCAGGTATTTCGTATTCTTGTGTTGTGAAAGTAGGAGCTTAAACTTGGACAATAATTCTGCGTAATTATTTTCCACACTTAAGAATAAGTACTATTTATGTATTTTTTAATGGCAGCTTTTACATCGATTACCGCTTTTGATGCCTTTAGTTTCTTGCAGAGAAAATGGCCATTTGGTTGAATTTAGTAATTTATAACTATGGAAATTTATTTATTTGTAATTAGTTATGTAAAATTTTATTACAATAAGGGTGCTTTTTAAGTTGTAACTTAGTCAGCACAAAACTGTAAATATAGAAATAAAGTTTCTAATATTAAATAAAAATTTCCCATCAAAACTTGTTTTTATTATTTCAATACTTCTATTGAAATCAAAAGGACAAAGAGACCAAATAATCTACGAATTGGCACTTACATCGCATCGTGGAACAAACGGAAACAGGAAGTTGTACAGGAATTGCAGCTCCATAAAATTGCTATATGTACCCTGAACGAAACAAAAAAGAAAGGGAAAGGAAGTGCCAATAGAAACAAATTTATACTCCTGTACAGCAAAGTAGATAAAAGCAAACGAGCTCAGGCAGGTGTAGGCCTCTTAATGCACAATAAATGTAGTAACAATATTCAAGAAATAAGATACATCAACGAATACGTGATGCTGGTTTGCCTTAAACTTCACCAGACGATACTTCAATATTATCCCCGTATATGCACCGGATAGGTGCATATACGGGGAATAGATTTATTAGTACACAAAAAATTACAGAAAAATATACAGAGCATTGACTGCATTTCCCCAAGAGTTATGTTATTATGTAGAGATACAATCTGAAAATAATCCAGGTATACGCCCCCACCAGCGATTACGAAGATGAAATTGTTGAAGCCTTTTATGAGGAAATCGAAAGAGCAAAAAAGCAGGAACCGGCTCATTACAATCTGATATTTTGAGATTTTAACGGGAAACTCGGAAGGAAAAAGGACGAACAAGAAGTGGCAATCGGAGATTTTGGAATCGGAGTAAGAAACGAAAGAGGCGAAATGCTTACCAACTTTCTACTGCAACACAAACTGTATGCAATAAACACCTTTTTTAAGAAGACACAGAATAGAAAATGGACGTGGGCTAGTCCAGACGGAAGAACTAAGAGCGAATATGATTATATAATAACAGACAAAAAGCAAATTATTCAATATGTCATTGTACTCAATAAACTATCAGTAGGAAGCGACCACAGACCAGTAAGAGCTAAAGTAGCGATAAATCTACAAAAAGAAAGAGCAAAGATGATAAACAGTTGCAAACGCATAGTTTGGAATTCACCAAATCATCCAGAAGCATACATAAAAAATATAGCCGAAACTTTACAGAGTAATAATCCCAAACCTCTAAATATCGTCGATCACAATAAATTAATAACAGACTCTGTTAGAAACGCACAACTCAAATTTTGCAAGAAAAATGACAATAAAAGTGAAAAGATTAGCAAAGATACCTCTCATAGAAATACGACATGAATACACTTACATCTAAAGTAAAATTCTCATTAAGCGGTGCAGGAAAATATAAACATTAAATCGTGTCCGAACCGGTATGAACCGCTGATAATGTCGCCAGACGAAATAAAGATGGACATTCCGGTTAGTTTTTAAATATTTTTGAAGAACTGTTACTTGCATTTATGCATAAAATATTCATTAATTTTATAAATCGGAGTATTTTTTCACTTACTTTGTATTCAGTGATAACATTAATTTATTTACTATGCAATAAACACGAATATTTAAGAAAAGAAAAAAAATAAAGTGTCATAATTATACTGTTACTTATCGGAACGAGTAGACTCATTGGGAACATCTTTAACAATTATCTGTTAAATTTATCGTTGTTTATATGCCCTGCACCGCTTAATGGAATAAGGTATAGTTGGACTTATCTAAAAGATTTTTCCAACAGAAACTAAAATACAAATCTTGTCAAATAACTCAAGAGACTAGATTATTAAAAATCTAATATGAAGAATTAATTTTCTATAAATAACCAAAAGATTCTTTTACAAACTCTTGAAATTTCAATCAGAGCCATATGCATTGGCCCACCCACCCATTTTTGTAGCATTCAAGTAGTTTCACCATAGATGATGAACCTGTTTGAAGGAAGACATCTACAACGCAATTTTTAACATTTAGTATCAGGATAGCAGAAAATTCAGAGGGTTGTCAATAGATCGACCTTCCACGAAATCTTTTAAAAATCAACAAGTTTTAAAATTTTGTGTCAGGAGAGCGGAAGTCGCAAAGGGTCAAACCATAGACGAACCTGTTTGAAGGAAATCGCTAAAAATCCATGATTTTAAAAATTTAGTACCAGGAGAGCAGAAATGATAAAGGATGAGTTAATAGACTGGTTGAAGGAAATCATCTAAAAATCGATCATTTTTAAGATTTAGTATCAGGATAGCAGAAATGGCAAAGGGTTAGTCAATAAATCTACCTTCAGACAAAATTTTAAAAATCAACAAGTTTTAAAATTTAGTATCAGGAGAGCAGAAGTCGCAAAGGGTCAAACCATAGACGAACCTGTTTGAAGGAAATCGCTAAAAATCCATGATTTTAAAAATTTAGTACCAGGAGAGCAGAAATGATAAAGGGTGAGTTAATAGACTGGTTGAAGGAAATCATCTAAAAATCGATCATTTTTAAGATTTAGTATCAGGATAGCAGAAATGGCAAAGGGTTAGTCAATAAATCTACCTTCAGACAAAATTTTAAAAATCAACAAGTTTTAAAATTTAGTACCAGGAGAGCAGAAGTCGCAAAGGGTCAAACCATAGACGAACCTGCTTGATGTAAACACTAGAAATCCACAATTTTAAAAATTTAGTACCAGGAGAGCAGAAATGATAAAAGGTGAATTAAAAGACGAATCTGCTCGAAGGAAATCATCTAAAAGTCCACATCTTTTGGACAAAAATCCAAGGGTACCTCAATTATAAATTTTGCAGGATTTTTTTATTAATCTAGTGCAATATTTTTAGTTCTAATTAGTTTCAAGATATAATATATAATGTGATTCTTTATCCGAATTTGGAATTGATTTTAAATTATTTTAGGGATATCTTAGGAAATAATACCATTGATTTATGAGACATATTTATTGGGAACAATATTTTTTTTACAAATTTTCAATTTATATTATTTACAATTCTTTTCATCTAATTTATGTACAATTAGCTCTCTAGCTTGTAGTCACTGCAAGATGATTCTGGTACTTGATGATGGCTTTCTAGTTATCTGCAATTAATAAAAGAGCAATTAGGAAATAACTTTATATAATTATGACTATTTTTAGATAAAAATATATGCTCTGTCTTAAATTCTACTTATCACCTCATCCCATACAAATTAATGAAGAAACTCACTACTAATATTACTAGTGGATTTGTAGCAACATATTGTAACATTAAAGAAAAAGCAGTTATATATACGCTTTGCAACTTTGCAAAATTACTTTATATTCATTAATAAAAAAGTTATAACAATTAATGTTTAAAAGTCACTAAAAACTTGCTAATAAATATGAGTAACATTCAAAATATCTAAAGTAGGTCACGGCATATGCCTCCCCCGCCATACCCCACCTAGCGTGACTTATAGCGCCACCGCCATTAAGGCCGTATGCATTTTCTTTCTTGTATCATTTCTTATATCGTATACAATTAGACCAAGCAGACATCAGAGAAAAGTGCTCACCAAAAATAACCAAGATTAGTAATATGTAATGCTAATAATAGTAATCACACAAATGTTTACAATATGTGCATGATCTCAGTAATATTTGGGTATTTTTAGTATGATATCTAAAGAAACGAGTTTCAAACTTTTGTTTAGATATGATATACATTGTGTCCCAAAAAATTTTATACAAATGAAGAAATTGTTTATCTTACATTTCACAAATAAAAGTATTCTTGATAAAATGCTCTGCATGACATGGATCATAATAGGTCAAAAATTTTATACAATAGAAGGAAAACAGAAATAATGACTTGATTAAAGTATAACATTTACCAAATAATAGATGGTAATACAATTAAGAGACTTTCATTTTAACAGATCCTACTTTGAAAACTTCATTACTGATAAGTATTTACTCTTTCAAAATAAATATTTAAATAAAGTAATAATTGTATGATTCTTACTACCATTTTAATATTTTAAATTATTCTTAATATAACAGAAACAGGAGCGACAAAATTATCTTCTTTAATTGAAAAAGTATAACATTACTAACAATTCTGAAACAATAATGAGTAGTAGATTGTAGATATTAGGTTTGTTCTAGCAAACAGACAAAATAGTCAGAAACCATCAGCAAACAGTTGGTCAGCGAGAGAAAATAATACAGTCACCAGTGCCACAGAATAATAAACAAACAGAATGCCCACTCTCCACGGAAAATTAAGTACGCGCATCTCCTTTGCGCAGACGTTCCGCCATGTTTTACGAGGATTTTAAAGGGAACCAGTGTTGTTTATGTGGTGTGCATGGAAAAAAAAAACCAGGTTTATTTGACTTACGGCAATCATAGACATACTATACAATTATATTAACAGTTTTAAATATAATATAATTAAACATAAATGTAAACAATTGCATAACCTCACAAATCATATGTTTGTGTCCTCCTAAAACATGGCGCGCGTGCTGAAAAACTTCAAAGGCGGCATCTGAGAGTGGCCCTTCTGATTGTTTATTATTCTGTGCCAGTGCTATATCCCCTCTACTCGCACTGGTCCACTATTCGCTGATGGTTTCAAACCATTTGAAACTGATGCTAGAACAAACCTATTATTAAACATCTAAAGTCCGTCACGGCACATGCGTCTCCCGCCATACCCCACCTAGCGTGACTTGTAGCGCCACCGCCATTAAGAACGGTTGGAATCGGTAAAACATATTTCCCACTTGTCCTATGTCAGTTGCACTATTGTTTGGCACTGTCAAGAGAACGTTTGGGGTGAAGGTAGCTACAAAGAACGTCCATACAACAGCGTGACTTGTAGCGCCACCGCCATTACGAACGGTTGGACTCGGTAAAACATACTTCCCACTTGTCCTATGTCAGTTGCACTACTATTTGGCACTGTCAAGAGAACGTTTGGGGTGAAGGTAGCTACAAAGAACGTCCATACAACAGCGTGGCTTGTAGCGCCACCGCCATTACGAACGGTTGGACTCGGTAAAACATACTTCCCACTTGTCCTATGTCAGTTGCACTACTTACTATTTGGCTTGTGTCATGTTGGGATGAAGGTCTATTTAGAGGTGCAACCCCAACTGATCTTATTAATACGGGCTTTACACCAACAATAAATTCACGAAGAAATTCATGAATTTATTCATCAATTTCTGTGTCAATAAATTCGTGAATTTCTTGGACGTAAAAGTTTCTTTGACTTCAAATAAATTTTTACATCAAGTGTCATTATTTCAGTAGTACCAATGGTTTTATTATTGGATGTTATTTATTGTTGTTTATTTGAATAAATATGTATTTGGATTTGGAAATATAATCAGAATCAGAAAACAATATCGTTTTAAAAAGAAAATAGTGATTAAGATTGTACAAAAAATTATGATGAATTTGGTAAAGAGTAAGAGCTTGAACAAGAGGTAAAAAGTGGAAATTACATTATAATTAGTGAAAACTTTCATTTTTAGACATAGAAGATAATTTCAAATAACTTTAATAAGGACAACATAGCTAAAGAAACAGAAAAAGTGGTAATTTGATTTTTTATATGAAAGAACAAGAAAATCTAGCATTCATTACATACTAAAAATGAACTGTAGTTAGTATAAATGTTAATCAATTCATGGTGACTTTTAGAATGATGAAAGCCTTTATTTAAATACAATACCTGCCTCAACCAAGTGGAAGTAAAGAAGAGAGAAAGCTACAATACTTTTTATAATCTTTTAACCACTATTCATAATATATTCTCAAGAGATCTTTACCTAATATAAATAGCTATGTTTATTGTTAGAATATTGAGATGTGTACAATTCTAATCACAAAGAAATATTGTAATAAAATGAATACTTAAAATAAATAAAACATGGAAATAACCAGTAATACTTTACCACTAGTTTGGGAGCTGATTCTTTACAATTTTAATGATTTGTCTTTAACATATTACAATTTGCTTTATTGAATAGTAGGGTATAGGTTAGGACTAAACTAAACAGGTGTATAAAAATACAATAATTTTTAAATATTATATAATTTAAATAATAAATGAAGAATCATAATAACAGGAATAAAAGCTAGTTTTAATATTTGTTATACACAAACAACTATGATTTTTTTCTAAATAAAAACTGTACAGATTTTATCCGTAGGATATGGAATCCTGCACTTTTAAAGGAAGATAGTTAATTTAAGAAGAAAACTATGAATAATAAAGTATGAGAATAAGAAGAATGAATAAGAAAGAACAAAATTAGTAGCAAGCCAACGGCTTCATGTAGAAAAAGAGCACAACAGAAACATGTCAGAGAAATGGAATTGTTGAAGACATGCATTGAAAAGAAATAGATTTATTAGGTTTAAAAATTAAGTTATAAAAAGAAAAAGTTAATAAAAGATAAAAAAAGTTCTATGTATATTATTGATTCTTCTGAGGTTTTCCCATAACACAAAAATATTTTATAGGGTTCTCAAACACCTTCAACTTAAGGAAGTTCAATAACATCTTTATTTAGCAATTAATCTTCAAAATTGTCTCCACTTTGATTTTTTAATTGAATCATTTCAACTATACAGCCACTTTCATTGGCTAAAATTGGAAACTTTCTTCTTCCATACACATTCTATTAAATATCTGGAATTCATTGCACAAAATTTCGGGATGTTTTAGTGGGCAGCCTGAATGTGAATTTAAAATCTAATCAATAATATAGAATTATTCATAACTGGTTCAAAAAAATAGATGAGTGGACTCAACGCAAAGTTAATTTAAAAATCCTATCAATAATACAATATTATTCATACCTGGTTCAACAGGAAAATATATTCAGGGAGTATCAGAATTTAAAATGTCTAAATTCTTTTTTTTAAGTTGCTGTTTTTGAGAATCATGAGCGGAATGTGACAGCCTAGGTATATATATCTCTCCATACTTTTCATTTTGCAATCTTATAATACTTGGCACTTCACAGAAAATCATCCTTTCCTGTTTCAGAAATCAATAGCATCCATATCTCGTGGAAAACGTTGATTAATCCATTTTTAAACTTTCGACTAGACCAAGTAAAAGATAGGAGTGAAGAAAAAGGTAGAATTTTATAATCTTTTATTAACAAATATTTACTATGTATTCTCAAAGCGTTAAATAAATAATATTTGAAAAAAACATGTAAGAAAGGGAAAAGTAAACAATATTTTAATAAAAACTAGAGTTTTCTGCCTCGAAATTTTATGTTTTTCCTAAAAAAAATACATAATATTATTTTCTGTTTTTTACTATAGAATAACTTACCTCTTTTCCATAACTATTACTTATTACTTGACACACGACTTTAAAATGCAAAGTTCAATTTGGTTCAATAATCAAAAACAAAATAATTATTATCCCTACTTCGCGCCAAATCTACACAGGTTGGTGATACTGAATTCACGTCCAATAAATGAGAAAAATAGAACATGTTCTATTTCGTCAATTTCTTCACGAAGTTAATCATGAATTTATTCACGGCAAAATTGGATGTCAAATTGTGCTTTAAGCTGGATTTATAGTTTGACGCACTGTAGACGTAGACGTACTGGAGACGTAACAAACGTACTGTAAATATAATTTCAATTTATAAATCGACGGAGTGGAATTTGTGCGCATGAGTAGAAACAGCGGCTAGAGTTGGTGACCACGATATTATAATATCATTTTATTATTTATTATTATTATTTTATAAATTCTTAACCTCCATTGTAACAAATAATCAACAAAATAAAAATTCGACTATGTTAATAAGCAACTTAACAAAATTGTGGGCGTGCCAGACAGTTCATTTTGGTTGACAGCACAAAATTCTTCCTTTTGATTGGCCAGACGCAAGTAACGCACTGTAAAAGTTGAAAGTTGACCAACTCTTCCGTTACAGTGCGTTTCGCTTACGTCCCGCCTTGCGTTTACGTTCATTTATAAATAAGAGTACACGAAAGTTTATGTTGATCTTTTTCCAGTGCGTCTGCGTCTACAGTCCGTCAAACTATAAATCCAGCTTTACACAGGTCAAATTTGACCTTGAAGCGACTTCACGAATTTCTTCATGAATTTATTGTTGGTGTAAAGCCCGTAAAGAGAGGGTAGCTACAAAGAACGTCCATAGAACAGCGTGACTTGTAGCGCCACCGCCATTACGAACGGTTGGACTCGGTAAAATATACTTCCCACTTGTCCTATGTCAGTTGCACTACTATTTGGCACTGTCAAGAGAACGTTTGGGGTGAAGGTAGCTACAAATAACGTCCATACAACAGCGTGGCTTGTAGCGCCACCGCCATTACGAACGGTTGGACTCGGTAAAACATACTTCCCACTTGTCCTATGTCAGTTGCACTACTATTTGGCACTGTCAAGAGAACGTTTAGGGTGAAGGTAGCTACAAAGAACGTCCATACAACAGCGTGGCTTGTAGCGCCACCGCCATTACGAACGGTTGGACTCGGTAAAACATACTTCCCACTTGTCCTATGTCAGTTGCACTACTTACTATTTGGCTTGTGTCATGTTGCGATGAAGGTCTATTTAGAGGTGCAACCCCAACTGATCTTATTAAGACAGAATTGAAGCAGGCTGCAACACTCTTCCCAGTGGAAAAAAAATAAGGGGGCAATAATGTGAAAATTACACTTGACTGCATATAAGAAAATTTTAAAAACTCGTTTATGTTAGTTTTATTTATGATTTTTATAATGGAATAATGAACTTTGGAACTTGCTTCATCATATTAAACTTTTAAGAAACCAAAAGTATTATTTTATTTCAAAACAATTACAAAAAAGATACCTATCCCACAAAAGTTAGAAAATACAAATAAATGAACAGATTAAAGAAAACTTGGAGCTGTTATGGAACTTTTTAAAAGAAATTATCACAAATACAGTTAGTATTTTGAATAATAATTCATATAATTTACATATAAACAGTTGAAACTATGAAGATAGTTACAAAAAAATAAATGGACTGAGTTTTTAGAAAAAAAAAATAAATAAATAAAAAACGTGAAGAGAAATATGAAATTATTTTATTGTCTTAAAATCAGGACAAAAAGAAAAAACACAAATGATAACATTGGATGGTGAAATGATTGTGAAAAGTAATAGCTTTAAGTACCTAGTATTGGGTATTACGAGTAATGGGGAAATTGATGAAGATACATGGAATAGAATTAAGGTGAAATGAAGTGGTGATACAGAAAGATTCCTGTGGAAAGGAAGATTCTACAAAACTGTCATAAAACCAGCTACGATATATGGAACTGAATGTTGGGCAGTTGAAAAGAAAGAGGAACAACAAATATATGTGGTGAAAATGAAAATTCTTTTAGATTAATGAGTGGAGTTACAAAGAAGGATAAGGGTGGCACCAATTGATGCGGCAATAAGAAAGCATAGGTTGATCTGATTGAGTTGATATGATAGTAGTTTAGACAAAAAGAATTGATGATTTATATGTTTCTATGAGGGGCAGAAGAGGAAGACCAAAGAAGACATGGAGGAGACAATAGAAACTTGACATACCACAATTAAAATAAAAAGTATTCTGTTCTAGTATAAATGTATGCAATTGCTTCATTATACCTTACAAATATAAATGTAAAAATTGAAAATGATACTATATTTTATAATATATTAGCTTATCTGCTAGATATACTATTGCATTTCTCCTGGGAAATATCTGTGTGAAAAAATTTCATTTACATTTAACAAATTAAATACAAAATATTGTACTAACCTGTAAAGTAAGTTTGAATTAACCATTAAGTTATTCCTATCATTATTAGAACATCATCACTGTCACCATTGTTTCCATTGAATTTTCCCTCTAGAGCCACAGCAGCTGTTGATTCATGAGACTTTCTTCCATATCTGCAAACAATATTGTATAATTTACTATAAAACGAATATTATATAGATATATATTGAACACCAAAAAACATAACCAAAACGAATATTATATAGATATATATTGAATAACACCAAAAAACATCTAACTTTGATTTATGCCAAAATTAAAACTGGAAATGAATGCAGATCCCTACTGGGAGAATTTTAAGCAGAACAAGAACTTGTTGTTAGCTCATGAAATGTAAGTTCTTTAAATTTTATCAAATTTGTCAAACCTAGATTAAATAATGCCACACAAAAATTAAAAAGAGAAATTCAAAAAATTAATAACGAATCAATCTACCTAAGTGAACTATCAAATAATAGCACTACTGATTACTCTTTGTGGAAGGCTACTAAATGATTAAAAAGGCCAATCTTACATTATCTACCAATTAGAAATACTAATGGTAGCTGGGCAAGAAGCAATATACAAAAGGCCAACAGGTTTGCTGACCACCTAGAAAATACTTTTCAACCAAATGAAGAACAAGAAATAATAAACTGGGAACTCCCTGATCAAGACGAAATGGAGATTAGCCTTGTAACTCCAAAAGAAGTATATTTGAAAATAAAAGAAAATATAAATCCAAAGAAAGCTCCTGGATTTGATCTAATTACTGGGGAAGTGTTAAAGCAACTTCCAAGGAAAGCTATTATAAAATTAACACATCTTATAAACGAAAACGAAATAATAATTTGTGTTATGAGAAGCTACAAATTTTAAATAAGTATAAAACTTGCCGTATTTTTTTTGTAAAATGTATATGAAGGTTTAAAATATAAGTTACTTATACGAAAATATAATTTGTATTATGAGAAGCTACAAGTTTTAAATAAGTAGAAAACAAATATTTTCTGTTACTAAATTAGCACTTTCCAAATCTTATCTATTAGGACCTTATTATTAGGTGCGAATGGTCAACCCGCTACAATGACACTAATACCCTTTTTTTTTCTGAAAAATGGCTTTGGCAGAGCCAATTAGCCAGACTTGTTTGTGTTGATTGTTAAAATCGACTGAATTATAATTATTATAGATTGCAGATTCATAGTCAAAATTTTCTTATCAGTTATCAATGTTATTACTACATATACCTAATATTTTTATAGTTACATAAATTTTGTTTTGATATATTTGAATTTTGTTTTTTTATTCTTTTGTTTTCTTGTTTTGGTTTCTCTTTTTTGTTTTGTTTTTTGTATTGTTTTTTTCTTTTTTTTTGTTATTTTTTTGTATTTATCTTTTGTTTTTGTTCTATTTCTATTTTCTTAATTCTTTTTTTTTTATTAATTTGTGGTATACGTTTTTTTTTGTTTTTTTTTTCAAACCATATTAACAGATTATGACTATATACTATTTACAACTTGTATTTACATATTTTAACATGTTTGTAAATGCAATGAAGAATTTCCATATTATTTGAAAATAGTAAAATATTAAGGTTTATTGGAAAACAACACTTAGAATTTATTAATTCCTTATAAAGTTCCTGTATTTGATGTATTTCTTATTTATACACTCAATTCTTAATATAAACAGCATTTGGTTTCATGTGCTAAAGTATTTGATCTTTGCACTAGTCTTATAGTTTATTTTTATGAACGAGAGAGTAATTAGCATAATTTTAACAGGTACCTCCGACCACTCCATGGTTGTGCTCAAGATTAATTGAAAAATTACTTTGAATAATTGTAAAAAATAAATGAATTATTTCAGTGTTATGTGTATGTAAACAAAAGTGACCTCTTTTATCACACACTATATTAGAACTGACTGGCCTACATTAAAAAGGGTTTTAAAAAATTCACATTTTTTTTAATTTTTAAAAATTACAAAAGAGAAAAAGAGTTTTTAAAACCATCTAAGGTATGTTAAATAGATGAATAAAAATATTAATATAAAACTTACAGCTACTTGTTACAAATCCAAATCAGATTCAGAAGATGAACTTTCAGAACCAAGATTTATAATAACTGGCTCGATCATTTTATCAGTAATATTGTCCAGCTTCCACGTTTTTTCCTCTTCTTTAATAGTGTGATTTACTGCCTTTTCCCAGTTTTCAGGTTTTACATTATTTACGGCCTCCAAAAACAACTGTTTAACATCATGAATTTTAAAAGTGGTATTTTTTCATGAAACTTCACTCTTTATCTGTGCCCATACCAGTTCAATCGGGTTTAATTCACAATGATATGGTGGGGATCTAAGTACTGTCATTCCACGATTTTTGGCAATTTCATCAATTTCATATTTTTTAAATTTTTCTTTATGAAGGGCACACAACGAATAAAGTTCCTTTCTTATAGATCCGGGATGGTACGTAATATTTTTTGAACTCAGCCAATTCTGCAAGTCTTTTTTTAACCACTTGGTTGTGGGCAGTCCTTCTATAAGTCTGGAGTGATAACTTGCATTATCCATTACTATTACACAGTTCTTAGGAAGAAGATCTATCATTTGTTCGAACCATTCTTGAAAGACATCAGCGTTCATGTCTTCATGGTAGTCACCGGTACGAGTTGATTCAAAAGTTAATAAACCACCTTTAACAAAACCGTCTGAACTGCCAATGTGTACTATTATCAGCCTGCGTCCCTTTCCTGATGGTGGGTTTAAACCAGTAGATAAGTTATTTACAAAAGCGTGCCTTTGTCTTGTAACAGTTTCATCCTGCCAAAATTTATTTGGTGTATGACCCTCGTTGATCCATGTTTCATCAAGATAAAATATTTTTCTAGATGGAGCCCGAAACTTTAGACCAAATGCCAATACAATTCGGTTACATTTAATTTTCATACAATGAACATAACCTATAGATATGTTTGACCTTGACGTTAACGTTAAATGTAAGCAATAAAATTAGATCTAAAATACTTATAAATATAAATATTATAAAATAAAATTATATCTTACATTTAAAATACTTATATAATAAAAACCATTAAAATTATGCTTAAGGTAAAAATTAATAGTTTAGAAACTTTAAAAACTACAGAATAAAGTAAAGTTAAAGTATGTATTGTGCTTAAGATCTATTGGTTGGTGCGTGCAACCCAGTGCAACCAGGCATTAATTTAACATACCATACGTTTAAATTCTGTTGGCGTCGGGTCACAGTTGCCATATCATCAGTTTTTTCATACTCTCACATAATATATAGAAATACATTGAAATTATATAAAAATTCATAGTTTTTAATTAAATTTAAGATAAAAATGAAAATAAACTAAACTTAAATTTATTATAAAAACTTAAACTTAATTTATCAAAGCTGAATCGACACAAATAATGTCAAAGTAAAAGAAAAATATTTAGTAATGCTGTTTTATATTTATTCCAAACTTGTAGCTTCTGATATCACAAATTAAATTTTCGTAAATGTAACTTTATATATATTTAAACATTCATATACATATTTCACAAAAAATATATATGGCAACACTGTGACGCGCTGCCTTGAGGAAAATATAGGGAGTTTTTGTAACTACCTAACGTAACGTATCTCCCTATACGTAAAGAACTAACGCATCGAAAAAGATGAACGTTAAATTGAGAGTTTTTGTTCTGCACGTAACGTAACGATGGTGTTGCCCTCATCGAAATAGTGACAAACTAATAAGTTGTCAGTGTCACTGTTGTCCTTGTCACTTAACCCTATTTTTGATATTCAAAATAATAATAAATATTTTTTTAACAATTTTTAATTTTGGTGGTGGATGCAATAATAAACTTAGGTGCTTTTATTGATGATGAAGAAAACAAGGACCTAGAAAATGCGCTTCTTCTCCAGATCTTGCACGTCCATACGGCCACTTTAATTTATACCATGTCTTATATATAATGTATGTAAAAATATTTTTCACTTTTGGATTAGATTCCACCTTTCTGGATAATCGTAAGGGTTATGGACTACGACTTCCTTCAACAAAAACAAATCATTTTCATTGCTGAAGTGAAATCGTTTTCTACTGCTTTCCATTATTTATAAAAATCAAAACAAATATACTTAACCACAAATGTGATGAAATGTTGATATTTTGGTAATCGGGTAAGATCCCCTGAGCATTCGGTTACTTTCGGCTCGATAGGGATGCGTATGAACGTAACGTATCAGCCCGTTACGTTAGGTAAGACGTATCTAGATACGTTAGTTCAACCATTAATGCGCATGCTTATATGTCAAAAAGATACGTTACGTATACGTATTTGCTTGCACAAAAACTCCCTAATATATTTGGTTTAGTGACGAGCGGAATCGGATGATTTTAAGAATCGGAATATTGCGTCTCGGAACATTTTAATAATCGGAATATTATTCCGATTCACGATTCTTTCCGCTTCGTTTACCTCTCGAAATATTTTACGAGTTTGCAACTTGCCTTGTTAACAAAGGTCAATGCTCGTAAAGGGATTTACAGAAAAACAAAACTTGATTTTAAAAATATGGGTATTTAGTATTTATATTGATTTAGTAAAAGACAGATTTTCACACAGAGATACAACCGTTTATTCAGATTTATTTGTTATAAACGTGTAGATATTATTATTTATTATTAGTTCATTAATTCAGGCAACTTCGTTATTTGCAATATATGCAAAAAACGAATAAAATACTTTGTAAGTACTACAAATTTAACTCAACATTTAACCCGGAAGCATTATGTATAATATCAAGTTGAAAAAGGCGAAATTTTAGTTCCCAAAAACAGTAATCAAACCATCCAACATTTACAAAATATAGACCAGCCAGTACCTTCAAGCAGTAGCAATAGTGATGCAAGAACAGTGGAAAAATCAACAATTTCAAGTTCTTACCAGCCAGTACCTTCAACCAGTAGCAGTAGCAACAGTGATGCAGTGACAATAAAAAAATCAACAATTTCAGGTTCTTACAGTTCTCCACCGAAAAAACGGCGCCATTTAAGACTTTTTGGAACCACGTCTAACTTAACAGACATTCAGATATTCAAAAAAATGAAATTGATCGGGACTTATTCAAAATAATTGCTACGGACTTTTAACCCATTTCGACAGTAGAAAACAGCCGATTTTTAGAATACACAGAAAAATTGAATTCTCTATACACACCACCATCCAGAAAAATTTTAACTGATCTTTTATTATCTCAGACATGTGAAGAGGTAATGTTAAAATTAAAATTAATGCTAAATTGCACCGACTATGTATCAGTAACGGTGGATATGTGGACTGCCGATACCAATACTTCATACGTGACTGCAACTTGTCATTTTATTTTTAACAAAAAAATTTACAATGCGGTATTAGCAACCAGAGGATGAACATTATACAGATGAAAATATCGCGGATGTATTAATTAAAATTTTTAATGAATGAGACATTGAAAAAAATAATGGTAACCGTTATCTCGGATAACGGCGCTAATATTAAAAAAGCCATAAATGATTATTTACTTATGTACCATCACCCTTGTGTCGCACACACTCAATTTAATTGGTAAAGATGCCTTAAATTCTGACAATGAGAAAGTGAAACAGCTAATCTTAAAATGTAGAAATTTAGTTGCATATTTTAAACACAGTGTAGTGGCATCAACTGAATTTAAAAAGAATCAAGAATTATTAGGAAAGCCAAGTCTTAAGGTTAAGCAGGATGTAAGCACTAGGTGGAATTCTACTTTAATTATGTTAGCTAGACTTCAAGAAAAAGGATTCCTTTATTTCGTCCAAAACTAGGTATTCTGAAAAGTGGGCACTTATCTCAGATTACGTTAATTTATTAAAACCACTAGAAATGATGACTGCTGAAGTATCTGGAGAAAAATATCCGACAATGTCAATAATCATTCTTTTAATACGTGGTTTACACTTCGCCATAAAATCGGTATCCACCACAACTGTATCAGGACTTCTCCTCAAAAAAACCCTGATGAATACAATCACACGAAGACTGGGTGATTTTGAAACTAATAAAATTTCCTCTAAAGCAACATTTCTTGATCCTCGGTTCAAAAAAATTGCTTTTGGAAATGAGGATAATGCAAAAGCCGCAAACAACTGGATTATAGAGGAATTAAAGAACCTAATTGATGTTGAAAAAATAGGTACTATTATATACTACTCCGGTAACAGATACTGCGAATAAAGTATAGAGCAAGAAGTAAGTGAACCAAAAACTATATCACTCTGGGCTGATTTTGATAGCAAATTAGCAAATAAAGAAGCTACAATAACATCATCTACTGGTGCAGCGCTTATAATTAGGCAATACTTAGAAATGCCTCTCTATTTAGAAAAGAAGATCCTTTATAATTCTGGGATAAACACAAATTTACATTCTCAGAATTGTTCAAACTTCATCTAAAATATCTTGGATGTCGTACCACATCAGTACCGTCAGTAGCGTTGCCGCGACCCATTTACTTAACGTACTGAACACTCTTGGTACAATGTACTGCATTTATCAAAACTGTACTAAAAGGCGGGAATTTCAAATTAAAAATAAGTTTTAGTTTTTTTTTAAACGATTTATTACATTGTAACGAATAAAATAATGATAAAATAGTCATGGTGCTAACATATGTGCATATGGTCTATAGTCTAACAAAAATAAAGTATAATAATATAAAAAAATAAACACAGTAATAAAACAAAAAACCCATTTGACATTAAAAAAATTATAAATGTTTTTAAATGCAATAGAGCTTACTACTAGGTTAGGTTAGGTTAGCTTACAACAAGCTTATAACCAACCTACTTATTTATTTGTTCTTAAAATTAATAAAGTCTTCAGTAGGCTCCCATTGGTAGCACGTATTATTACCAATTAACTGTTTAGCAAATACCGTGGAATTACCGGCAGTATTAGGAGCATTAAAACAAAGCCGAGTAGACTATAGATATACAAATTTGATAAAACATATATACAACAACGCAACAGCATCTGTTAAACTCCATGACTTTACCGATAAATATATAATTGAGCGAGGAATTAGACAGGGCGACACCATCTCCCCCCAACTATTCACTGCAGCTCTGGAATATGCCTTTAAAAAACTAGATTGGGCTAAAAGGGGAATAAATATTGATGGTGAATACTTAAGCCACTTGCGCTTTTCAGATGATATTGACATTATAGCCGAGAGTTTAAATGAAGCTCACAAAATGATGGAAGAACTAAAACAGGCAATAGAACAAATAGGCCTGAACATAAACTTTGAAAAAACAAAATACATGACCAATTTAGTTCCAAGTGATGTTATAAGTGTAGATGGGAACGAAGTACATCAGGTCTTTAGCTATATCTATTTAGGGCATGAAATTAGAATAGGAAAAGACAATCAAACTTGTGAGATCCAGCGTCGCATAAGCTTGGGATGGGCAGCATTTGGCAAGATGCGAGATATTCTAAAAGGAACGCTACCGATTTGCTTGAAGAAAAAGGTTTACAACCAATGCATACTGCCAGTAATAACATATGGTTCCGAAATAATAACTTTAACCAAACATTCTGCAAATAAATTGAGAGTAACCCAAAGAAAAATGGAAAGAGCAATGTTGGGAATAACTAGAAGAGATATGGTACCAAATAGGATAGTGAGAGAGAGAGGACTAAAGTAACAGATGTCAGAGAAAAAATTGCACAAGCCAAATGGAGATGGGCTGAACATATAGCACGTTTAAATGATAATAGGTGGACCAAAAGACTCATAGAATGGAGACATAGAGAAGACAAAAGACATCGAGGCAGACCACCAAAAAGATGGATGTACGACTTGAGAAAAACAGTCGGAAATTGGATACAGAAGGCGCAAGCTAGAGAACAGTGGAAGAACATGGAGGAGACCTCTATCCAACAGTGGATGCAAGAGGTTGAGGAATGATGATGTTTAGCAAATAATAAATTTTCGACCGTAGACGTGGAATAAGCCACAATTGTAGTTTAAAATTAAGTTTATTTGACGTTAATATTTATTTCACCAACAGGAGAATTTTACTGTCATCATTGCATGTGGTTGTCTTTTTAAAGACAAATGCTATGATTTTTCTGGCGGGTATTCTATTCAAGTTTAAGTTGATTTCATGTAATCATGTAACTATCTTCCAATAAAGTCGTCCCGTGAACGCAACTCAAAAATATTGACAATATCATTTTAAAGACATATAAGACATAAAATTCTTTAATATATATAATATATTTCTGAATTATCAATATCAATGAGTCAGATAAAATTAAATTATTAGAAGAATTTTTCACCAACTAACAAAAAACAAAATTTCATTTTTTCGTGGTTTGTATTTCAGTGGCGGCCGGTCAGGGTCGGCAGTGCCGACCCACATCTTTATAGATATTATAGATTTTTTTAATATTTAATTTAATCAGTATTTCAATAAATAATTGTGGCAGGTAATCAGTTGATGTCATTTGTTTTTGTGAAACAAAAAAAATATCTGTGAGATAATAAAGACTAAATTTTATTCATGGTTTTTAAAAGAATTCGACCAGACTAAATTTTATTCATGGTTTTTAAAAGAATCCAATCTGAGCGTTAAGTGATCCCTGCGTAGACACTTTTCAAATGGATGATTCGATATCGGAGACCCCCATCCGCCTATGTATTCTTAAAAAGGCACGTTTTGTTTTTTCGGCTAGCCGATCCCAACCTTGACTTTACTTGTAAAAATCAACGGAATATTGGTTGATTAGCAACCAAATATGCATTTCTTTCCATATGAACTTAATTACCAAATACGGCAAATTTAAATTTGCCGATGTTTCATTTGGATTGGTGATTGGTCGCGAACTGTACATTGCAAGCGTGGGACGAAATGTTATTTCATATATGTAGAAAAGATAAGTAATATTCAGTGCACGAACTAGCCTTTCTTTTTGTGATTAATTTTTATTTTCTAAAGTAATACTGTGATACGTTACGTCTGCCGTAAATAGTTTTTAAAGGTTAAAGGGTTTTTTGACATATTAGAAGTTTTTTTTAATTAAAGTGTAAACAAATTCAGGTAAATTAAACTAAAAAATGCAAGCCATGGGAGAAACTGTAAGTATTGATAAGTCTGATATTGTAAATTATATTTTGCATAATGGGTTTTCATCTATTCCATACGAAGAACAAATTGTTATTAAAAATAAGGGGCGTCCTTTGCCTAAAATGTCCCGGCTTATAAATATTAGTGCGGGTAAGGGAAGTAATAGATCATTTTCAGATAATTGGTACAGCAAGTACTCATGGCTTACCGGGAGTGAAATAAAAAACAAACTTTTCTGTTGGCCTTGCATTTTATTTTTCACAAATAGGGGCAAACATCAAAATCCGTGGTGTGAATCTGGTTACGATAATTTAAAGGAATTATTTAGGGCTTTACATAAACATGATATTTCGAAAGATCATACTTACAGCCAGATTAAATTAGATTTATTTGGAAAACAAAATATCTATGTTTCATTAGATAATGCCCAACGTGAAAATGCTATTAAACATAACGAAATTGTAAAAAATAATCACGCAGTTTTACGTCGTTTAATTGATATTGTAATTTTTTTTAAGTTGTCAGGAATTATCTTTTAGGGGACACGATGAATCGGAGCATTCGTTAAATCAAGGTAATTATAGAGAACTAATAAAAATGTTTAAAAAATACGATTTGGAATTTTCTAATTTACTTTCTGATTCGAAGACATTTAGCGGTGTATCTAAAACAATCCAGAATGAATTAATAGAATCAATTAGTTACATTTTGAGTAACGTTATTGAATCTGAGATTCAGGAAACCATTTGCTTTTCACTAGAAGTAGATGAAACTACCGACATATCATGTCATTCACAATTATCAATTGTTGTTCGATACGCGTTACGTGGTAATATCTATGAGAGGTTTTTAGGTTTTACAGACGTGAGTAAAAGCCATAAGGCAGAACATATTTTTGGTGTTTTAAAGGACAGATTAAAATTTTTTGATATCAAAAATAAATTGGTAGGACAAACTTATGACGGCGCTGCCGTGATGTCTGGTGAATTAAATGGTGTCCAGGCAAAAGTTAAAACTATTGCACCGCAAGCTTTATTTACTCATTGTCATGCGCATAGAACGAATTTAGTTTTGCAAGATACATGTAAAAAAATAAAAGAATGTCGTCTTTTTTTTGCCAGTTTAAGCGGATTTGCTTCATTTTTCTCAAGCTCGCCTAAACGGACTAATGTTTTAAAAGGGTTTGTTTCGAAAAAAATGCCAACAGTTTGTCAGACGCGATGGAATTTTAAATCTCGGTTAGTTTTTACTGTAGCAGATTTTCGTGAACAGCTTTTGGAAGTTTTTGATTTTATTATTGAATGTGACGATTTTGAAAGTGATGAAATCTCGATCCGTGAAGCAATCGGTTTGAAAACTTTATTAAATGATTACTCTTTTAACATACTTTTAAATATTTTTAAGAAAGCGTTTACCCAAACCGATTTGATATTCAATGTTATTCAAAATCAGTTAACTGACATTATTCATTCCAAAAATAGAATAACAAGACTGGTGCAAAATCTCAGAGATTTTCGTAATGATAGTAATTTCCAGTATATACGCAGTGACGTTTTGGACTCGCTTGATATTTCCGAACCCCCCAAAAAAAAGACAAAGGCATGGCACAGAAACAGATCTCGAAAAACGAGTATATTTTGAAATTTTGGATACTATTATTATGCAAATAGATACTTGTTTTTCGAATTTTGAAGATTTGCAAATTTTTGACCTCTTCGACGATTCAAAATTTAAAAGTTACGCCAAAGAATTTCCAAGATAGTTATTAGACAGGTTAATTAAAAATTATCCATAATTCTTTAATAAAATAAAATAAGAAAATGAATTAAAAGTATTATATGCTGATCCAAATATTTTCGGAAGATGGGATAAGTTACAAGATATGTATAATGTTATGTACTGCAATTCATTACAACAAACTGTTACGGAAATTAATAAATTATTGTCATTAATTCTCTCATAACCACCAACGACTGCCTCAAATGAACGAGATTTCTCTTGCCTCAAAAGAATCAAACCTTATTATCGAAAAACCATGAAACAAGAGAGAATGTCAAGCTTGTCTCAAATGTCAATAGAAAAAAAACTTTTAAAATCTCTCCAAAACTCTAATAAATTTTACGATGACGTTATTACCCATTTTGCTACTTTATTTATAAACATGTTTAGGTTCTAAATTTATAGGAAAAAAACAAAAAACAAGAAAACAAAAAATCTCCTATGATGATTGAAGTCTTTATTACACGGTATACCTATCCGAGGAGACAAAAAATACTTTGCCGACCTTACCTATCTCTCAAGCCACGAGCCGCCACTGTTGTATTTTGAGAATGATTTCCTAAGTGGAAATCAAAACGTCAAACAACCTTAATTGTAAAGTACAATTTGTGACTTTGTATTTCCATTAAAAATAGTAAATAAATATATTCATTACTAACTGTTGCACTGACAATATCCTAAATAATTATATTTTTATGAGTTCTAAACTGAGAAAATAAATTAATTATTGATACAATTTTGTGGTGATGTGTTTAAATTTCTTCACTAAAATGCACAGCACTCATAAAACTTTTACGAGTTTTAAAATCGACAATGCAACAATGCAAACGACGCTAAACGTATCCCGAGGCTATTATATAACCTCGGGTGATTAATTTTTTTCGGGGATTTACATGTCTAAACTTACAAAAATCATATTTTGTACTGAAATTAGGGCTTTTTGCCAAAGGTAGTACTGACGTGCTGAATTTACTGAAAGTGTACTGAATTCAGTACAATTGTACCGAAAGGGCAACGCTAACAGTCAGAACGAGTTTTTTCCAAGGCTGGGACTTCAAATTCCCCTAGGATATTACCCAATAAAGAAAGAAGAAGAAGATATTTTTGGTTAGATTATAGATATGTTAGGCATATGCTTATGTTAGGTCACCGGTTCCGGGTTTGTCAACAAGAAAATGGAAATTAAACAAGAAAGTGACCAAGAAACCTTTAAAATAGAAATCGAATGGGCTGAATTAGATGACTTTAAATGTGAAAAAACTGAAAAAGGTTAGTAACAATGTATTTAATTTATCCTCCCTTATTAATTTAGACCTATAAATCGGAATAACTTTTTTAACCAGCTAATATAATTTTCATCTTAAATAGCGGGTATATTTTTTTACATATTTAGAATGTTTAGTTATGAAACATTCTTAAAAACTCTTGCAGTAATACAGACAAAGATAATTTAAATACATTAAACATACAAACCACACAATCCTTAAAACATACCACAGTTGATGAATGTTATAAATTCTTTTTAAATACACCAATTGAAGTAAAATGTCAATTTAGAAATTTGATCAATGCATATTTTGAGTTGTCCAAATTAACATCGGATCTGGATGAATCAGAATTGTATTGAATAATTAAAATTTAGATTTTTTTTTTATTTTTATAAACATTTGCATTAATAGTTTTATTAAACAATAATAATTAACAACTTTATATAATAACAATTGTTTAAAGATACAATTTTTTAAACTCAACCTAGACATATAGGTAAGGACTAATCCAAGATCAATTAAACAAAACTCCAATTCTCTGCATTGATAACCAACTTATAAAATAGTCAACAAAAACCTAAAAATCTTGCAATGGAACATCTGAAGTGTAAACTCAACTACAGTAACCTAATATCACTCATAAGAGGAGGATCTGGATATTATTTTACTAAATGAAACATTCTTGAAACCCACACACAAATGCATCATCAAACCATATAATATAATCAGAAATGATGTGATCAAAGGTACAAGCATTGCTACTGTCATTAAAAAAAAAAGATTAAATGAAATAATGCACTATGAGAAACAATTTGAAACAAACAAAATTAGACTAATAATAATCAAAATACAAAACTATAATATTGTTAATATTTAATCACACCCCACTAATTAAAAAGAATTATCATCATTGACTACTTACAAGGATTCACCATAATAATGGGAGACTTCGTGGATAAAAAAATGTTCATACATAATGATGGAACCCCAACAAGACTCATCTGTCCAGGACAAAGGCGCAGTGCCATAGATCTGACTCTACTCAAGGAACAACATCTACAAATTTAAGTCCTAGCTGACATACACAACTGGCTGAATACACACAATTTCCATAAACAAAAGAGAGGCTATATGGTTTGCAAAAACTAAGAGCATAGGTACATACCCAGATAGTAGTATCAAACATCAGACTATTTCAAAAATTTATATAGGTTTATTTAATTTATATAAATTCATGTCAAAAGTTTATAGCTACCAAAAGCATCCACTTTTGGAGTTAACACATCAAGTAAACCAGGTATGTAATCACAACTTTGGTTATTGGAGACAGAAAGAGCATCCATACTTAGTAGAAGCATTAGGTTATCTAAAATCATATAAAAAATTTGTTCACAAAACAGATATGATAGCTGACATCATACAAAATTATATATGGCCAGATCCCCATAATTCAATTAAACATCAAAAAAACAGGTATCAATCATAATACAATATTTAAAATAGTAACTGAGAAATTGTCTAGAAAATATATTGTTGCTTACACTGATGCATCAAAATACAAAATTGATCAGGAAACACAAACTGGATATGGAGTGTATATCCCTAACATAGATTTTTCATTTTCATCCAAGCTGCCTTCAATTATAAATATATGTACAGCAGAAATCGTAGCCATTAATAAGGTGGTAACTGTATACCTAAATAGGGGCATCAAAGATTGTATTATCTTTAGTGATTCTAAAAGCGCTATACAAAAATTAAATTGCATAGACATTAATTCAAAAAGTGATTATATTGCACTAAAAAAAAAAATTATTGAGGCCAACTCTACTGGTAAGGACTATAGACTGTGCTGGATTCCAGGTCATTAAGGAACAGAGGAAAATGCACATGTGGATAATTTGGCAAACATTGGAAGGTGTCTTAAGATATCTCTGGAGATAAAAGTAAACCACAGAACTCTGGCCAGCTCTAAAAATAAATATAAAAAATGAACACAACACTCATTGGAAATCAAAAGTTCAAATTAAAGAAAATGGTATTCAGAAATACAATTAACGTTACCAGAAAAACCATGGTTTCATAAATTCCCATACATAGATATAAGACATTTGACAAATATAATAAGAAATCCATAAGGAAAACAATTCCTGTAGCTGGCTGTATACCACGTATCACAAAAAAAGAGAGGTTAGTCTTCGTAAATGGGTATATTTATTTAAAAACCCTTAAAAGGGCTACATAAAAAAAACAAACGTTTTCGGACTAAACAGTCCATCATCAGGTTTAAAATTGCTAGGTTAAAATGCCTTTTAGGCTAGCAATTTTAAACCTGATGAGACTGTTTAGTCCGAAAACGTTTGTTTTTTTGATGTAGCCCTTTTAAGGGTTTTTAAATAAATATACCCATTTACGAAGACTAACCTCTTTAAATATAATAAGAATGAGAACAGGACATTGTTGCAGAGGCTCACATCTATATAGATTAAGAGTATAAGATCAGCCATACTGTGAATGAGGAAAAATTAAGGATCTTGACCACATCTTCAATGTCCAATAAGAAAATTCAAACAATTTAATCTGAGAAGAGAACTTACAAAATTAGGAGTACAAAAAATTCAAATGCTCAAAATATGCTGCAAAACTGTACTTTTGAACAACTAAAGGCAGAAATTCACCACTTAAACATTAACAAACTGAATTTCCCGACCCCACATCTTTTAAACATCCTCCAATTCCCTCCTGGGTACTTGTTAAACCAAGGCAACATTTCGGTTTGTGAAAAGCTCTGCCCTTGACCCGAAGCGAGAAAAGTCTAAATTTCCTGTGTTGTGCTATTTGTTTCAAACTAATACCAGAGAACTATGAACGTAGTTCTCTGCTAATACCTCTCACCACCAGTGAAATAAATTTAGGGGCAATACGCATAAACGGGCACTCTAACCTAACCACAGTATTGTCAGAGAACTTCTCTGGTATTGTATTGATGTATTGTATATTGTATAGTGCTTAAAAAGAATCAGTAGGTTCACTTTCACTCTACCACCAATCCTTTGTTCTTCATGTTCCATTTTTTTCACGCGCACATACTCCACGCACAGATAAATTCCAGTTTTTGATACACTGCTCAATATAATTTTTAATACACTGCTCGAAAATAAATAGGAAAAGTGTGACTTGTGGCGACCTAAAATTTAATTAGATTTTCGGAATAATGAATACTTTCCTAAATTAAGCGTTTTCGACAATTATCAATAGTTTCCAAATAATTATTACTATTTGTCCTTCAAAATGTTATTAAATTTTTTGTATTCATTAGAAAATCACGCTGTATTCACTGTTACTGGTGAGAAATCTCATAAAACGAAGAGCTAATGAGGAAACTAATTTCTATAGATGAAAAAATAATAATACAATCGAATTATAAATTATATTTTGAGGATTTGAATTTTACAATACCAGTTATAATAAACATAGGATTATAAAAAACACAAGTAGCGAACTATGAATACAAGGTAGAATATATATATATATATATATATATATATATATATATATATATATATATATATATATATATATATTCACAATTACAACTTATTAATAACAAAATAATGAACTGAAAAAATGTCATATAGCATAAAGATCCCACTGTAGGATCACTACGTTCATAACGTAGTTAGTCAAGCTCATATTTTTACGTACATTTAAAATTGGGAGAATCTATTTATATAAAAGGCTAAGATGACAAGTCACACTGTTTAGTAAGGTAACTACGCCACCTAGGAAAGAAATCTGAACTACCAACATCTACCAAAATTAAATATAATTAAGTAAAAGCTGTAAAAATGCTGTTGAGACAGAAAAAATTCACATTTCGGCATTGGAGCGTGTGATACGTTAAATGAAAGGGCACTACACAGTATCTTCAATATTAATGAACATATAGCGACATACGAGATATGATAGGGTACTACTAATAAAAATAGATTTACCATAAGACAAATTTTGATTTTTTGACTTAAAGAAGGCCTCAGGTTCAGTACAAAATAAGCAACTGATTGAATCCTAACATGCGACATGGCAAATGAAAGAGGAGGATATAACGAATATCTTCAGATAAAAAAATTACCAAGGCCACTACGCAGTATTTTCAATATTAATGAACATATAGCGACTTACAAGATATGATATGGTATACACTATGTTATATAAAAATAGATTTCCTTTAAGACAAATTTTGATTTATTGACTTAAAGAAGGCCTCAGACTGAGTACAAAATTAATTGATCGAATCCTAACATGCAATATAAATCTTCTCAGCTATTTAATATTCTATTTTAAAAGGTTAAAAAAAGTTATGTATATTTCCCACAAATATCCATTAATTAGTTTTAAAAATATATGCATACCTTCAATTCTACATGTAAATGATTCCGGAGTACTCGCAAAAGTTTGTAACTTCTCCACAGGTGTGCCTACAAAATTACAAAAATTAGTTCTCTTATTATTACCCTGAAAGAAAGAACATACCTTGAACTGGAATGTTTAATCTCACAAGATGAATAGATGGTTTTGCGTTTTTTCTTCAACCTGCTTTTTAGCATTCTTGCAAAGGCTGGTTCCTCAAAATGTAAACTATATATTCTTAAGCGATCATAACAGTATTGAGCACTGTACATGGCAAGTTTTTCACATTGAACAATTTTCTTCCATTCTGCACACCTAAAAATACAACACCGATGATGATGTCAATGATATTAAATAGAGAATTTAGTTCTTACCGATTTTCATCCTTGAGAAACCTGAAGAAACTCAAGTTCAAGTTGTTATGGTGTCTGGAATTTTTTCTACATACACAGCTAGAATAAACTCTTGATTTGGATGAATTCATCATAATCCGTTGTTTTAAATAATAAAACCACTTTCCACATTCCAGAAAACTGGAGAAATATCATAGTAATATGTCATCATCATCATCAACTAGCCTCTAACGTCCACTGCTGAACATAGGCCTCTCGCATGCTTTTCCACTTGGTCCGATTTTGCGCCATCTGAATCCAATTTGTAGTCACTCTTTTTATGTCATCTGTCCATCTCGTTGGGGGTCGACCTCTATTTCTGTAAGCTTGTATTCGGGGTCTCCATTCCAAAATTCTTTTTGTCCACCGGTCATCAACTGATCTTGCTACATGACCTGCCCAGTATTCTATCACGTAGAGAAATCCCTAACATTATTCTCTCCATTACTCTTTCCGCAACTTGTTGTTTACTCACTGTTGTTCTTGTGAGCGTTAGGGTTTCTGCGCCGTAGGTCATCACTGGCAAAATACATTGATTAAATACTTTTCTTTTCAGACACATTGGAATCTTAGACCTAAAAATATCCTTCATCCTTCCAAATGCAGCCCAAGCGAGGTTTATTCTTCTTTTCAGCTCGATTGTTTGGTTGTCTCGACTTATTCTGATCTCATGGCCTAAGTATTTATAGGAGTCAACTGGCTCAATATCTTTGTCTTCTACTGAGATGTTTTTGTACAGTAATATGTATTAAATACGAAATGTATTAAATACAGTAAATGTACAGAGCATTTGGCTGATTGTTGTGCCTCTATAGCGCATCAGAGTGCTATAGGGGGGAAAGGGATGGTCTAGAGCATTGGAGCATTGTGAGGTGACTCCTGTTTTTTACTCGAGTTAACACACCTTGCTCTAGTGAATTGTTACACCCGATCGTACTACCTGGGTGAACATTTCTCATAGGCTGGGTTCAATTAAATTTCTTGCTTAAATTGCGGTGCCCGTTTATGCGTATTGCCTAAATTTAGTATATGTATATATTCTTTATTTATACGGGCCGAGTGCTCATTCTGTACACAATTACCTAACCTTATTGAAAGACTAAAGGCCGGTTCTACAATGCTAGTATATACTGAGAATAAAGTTATACTTGGAATAACTTCATTAATGGTGTTCTACAAACAAAGAATAAACTAGGAATAAGATAATCGGAATATATCTGTAGAATAACTTTATCCCTCCAAAGTTTAGCAGATATACAGAGTATAAATTTATACTGCATTTCTATTGGTCGGTCAGGGGTTGTCAAATCTGTAATATTTTAACGGTTAACCTCACTTTATGCCATTCAATGAACGATGGTTTTGTTTGTTTTTATATAAAATAAAATTTCTTATATTGCACAAACATTTTAGATTGTAAATCCAAAGGAAATTTTATTAGGCAATCCAAAGGAAAAAGAAAGCATTTATTATTTCAATTCTAAAATTTTAGGATATGTATGTAATGTAATAACATCTACACATATGACTAATATAGTATAGGTATAATCTTACAAAGCCAATATATTTTTTAATGTTTTGATAACAGAGACTGTAATTCTAGAATCTGTATTATATAAACATTTCTTTAACTAAAATTATATATTTTGTAATCCAATATTTATACTTGTTTAAAATGTGGAGTACCTATATAGATATATTTACATAATTTTGGTTATTATATAACACTAATCTCAGTTGATGATAATAAAAAATTTAAGAAGGAAATCTTACTAAGAGAAATGATTTTATATACAATATTCCAAAAATTTTACTACTTTGGCTTATAAATAAATAGTAAAATATACAATGATGTACATGGTTGTCAAAATACTATTACAAAAAGCCTGTCAAAGTCATATAAAGAGGGTAAAGCCAAGGAGTTCATAAAAGGTTTTTGATTTTCACTACAGCACTGAAATAAAAATTGAGAAACCATGGGTTAGGAAATAACTTAAGTACAGAAACAGTTGCAATATATTTGAGATACAATAAAATGTTACAATATAATATCTCTATTTTATTGATTCAACGCTAGAACCGCTTCCAGGCAACTTATCTACTATCTCCTTTAGCACAGCAGTTTGTGTATTTATTGCGGTAATCTTGTCTTGTCTGAAAATGTTTGCTGGAACAAACCTAATATAATGTGAGTCATGAGGAACTATACATACTCCTACCTCGTACGGAAACCCCTATGGGAAATAACAAGTAACCAGTAAAAAGTGCAAGGGGAACTGTTATTTTATAAAAACCTGATATTCCAGTTTGTCTAATTTGTAAAATTTTTGTTAAAGTCTTTAAAAACCATAGGTTGAGATTCTTTCATGAACAGAACAAACTATTTTTTTTAAACCGGACCTGACTTTATTTCTAGTTTAAATATGATGTTGTGACATGTTTGACCAACATATGAGACACATCAAATTTACAATTCAAGAGCTATGATGTATAGAGTCAAAATTGACAACTCGCAGTGTATGTTATTAAACAATGAGAGCGAAACTTTTTAATGGTTATTTGTAATTCCCCATAGGGTCCTCCATATAAGGTTGGACTATGTCCTGTATTAACTAAGTACTAAGTAAATATTTTACACTTTATTTCTCAACTCTTGTTTTAAAATTTGAACTTCAAACTGGCATATTGTCTCTTTGTGGTTTTCTTCAAAGACTCCCACTTGCTTCGAAGCATTTTAGCTGTCTTTCCTGTACTACAATTGGAATTAAATTTTATGGATAATTTTAACCACTCCTCATCTTTCATGGCACTTGTCGTGTCAGTTTAACTATTCCGCTGTCGATTTCACAATGTAGAACGCTCGAAAGGTTATACTTGGAATAAACTCAAGTATAAGTTATACTCAGAATAACTATTCTCCAATTTATACCTGGATTGTAGAACCGGCCCTGTAGAAAAAATACATAAATAAACTATCAATGACGTATAAGTCATAGCCACGGTTCGTAGACCTTTTACGGTTGCCTACTCCGACTAACCAATGAACATTAAGCCCGAAATTACGTCAAGAGAGTACAGTAATTTAAATCGTAACATTGTTAATTGGCGTTTTCATGTCTTTAATGTATAGAAAATAGTAAAGATAGTTATGAAATAAAGATGTTTAGTGGATTTTAATACCTAATTATGGAAAACTGTTGATATGTAAGTAGTTTGATACTTAAAATTAATCAGAAAAATGTTCCAGATTTACGTAAATCTAGCATTTCAATCTCCATTTTACACTGAAAATTTGTCGCATATACTGAATTATCAATACTGGGTTAACTTTTGAATGAATTACCGGTCCATAGAGGTTAGCTAGGATTATCTGAGTTAGAATTACTTGTATAATTTAATGTAAGAATTTAAATAATATTTAATAAATTTTAATTTGTAAAAAACATAACTAGTTTATTCCAATAGATATAAATATACACTACATAATAATTTTTTTAGTTTTTTAATATTTTTCTAATAAGTCTTAAATGATAGCTGTTTGTGTTTTCATTGCTACTCTTTTATCTCTTCTTGCTGTAGGTTCTCATTTTGTTTGTTTTTAAACATCTTGAGATTTTATGACAGAATTACATCAAGTCAACAACACTTACCTCTATCCCTTAATTTCAACGTAGGCCTAGTTCCCATTATTAGAGCATACATGTCATCCACAACATCATCTTTGAAATGATTACTACATACTCTAGCAGTTTTTCTATTTATTTTATCTTTCCTGCAACAGCGCATAACCCATATTTTTTCTAATTTTGCATTTTTGGGAAACGTGAAAAATGCTATTTGGTAATCAGAATCGGCAGACTAAATAATGAACTGAAAGATAATTACCACGAACAAACCGTTACGTCTGGTGACGTACCTCAAGGATTTAACTCTCCCCAGCCCAGTCGGAAGATCTCCCACCCCAGTTGGAAGAGGCAACCGTAGTAAGTCTACGAACCGTGTGTTTGCAGCATTGTCTAGACTAGAGCAAGACGAGCTGCAATACTACCAAATGCACTGGCAGATGCACAAGGACGCGAGCCAACAAATAAAGAAAGAAAGATGAAGAAGATATAACTTTGTACTATATTAAGTATATCAGGGTACGAATATCGTAACATTTTTTAAAATAGGAGGGCTGTGTTGATTGGACATGTGGAAAGAATGGAGGATGGCAAAAGACTAAACAAAATAAGGAAACAAGTACCAGAAGTAAAAAGTTCAAGAGAAAGACCGAAGCTGAGATAGGTACATAGAATAAATTGAAAATGATACAACAACCTTAAAAATAAAAAAAAAATGGAAAAAAAGCACTAAACAGATCAGAATGGACAAGAATCCTCGAACAGGCCAAGACACAAAAATGAATGTCGAGCCAGTGATGATTATGATCCCATAGTATTGAATATATTTTATCTTTTATGATACTTTGTAGAGACTGGTTTGTACTTCTTGGCCATTGTTAAACAAGCACATTATTTCATATTTTAAGGACAATGCTGGTACAGTCCACAAATCCTGAAGTAGACCATTCTCCTAATTCTGGTTAAAAAAGGTGACTCGATAGAAGTTGCACGGTCAGTGTAGTACCTCAGTTTGTACTACTATCTTTACATACAATATTGAATATATTGAGGTACTATGCATTAAAAGATAATAGGGCTGACTATTACACATATAGAAGACAGAAACACAGGTTGCTAAAACATATTTATATCATTTATTACTTCTGCTGTCTTAAATCCTATTATGCTTTAATTTGATTATTCTATTCATTTTTCCTGATTCTCAAATAGTTATATTATTATTTGGTTTGTTTTAGGTTATCTACAAGATGAACCCAAAATGGAAATTATGGAGACCCCAATTAAAGATTCATCTTACAAAGAAAATTATATGAGTCGACACTTTGAAGAAAAAACACTAAATGAAAATATGAAAGTTGTGACTGGACAAAGACCTTACAAATGCGAATATTGTTTTAAGGAATTTAGTACATCAAGTAATTTGAATAGACATTTGAGAGGGCACACTGGAGAAAAACCCCACAAGTGTGAAATTTGTTTAAAGCAGTTTTCTCGGGCAACTTCTTTGAAAACTCATTTAACAGTGCATACTGGAGTAAAATTGTACAAGTGTGAAATTTGTTTTAAGAAATTTTTTACATCAAGTAATGTGAAAAGACATTTGAGAGTGCACACAGGAGAAAAACCTTATGAGTGTGAAATTTGCTTAAAGCCATTTAATCAAGAATGTAGTTTGAAAAGTCATTTGAGAGTGCACACTGGAGAAAAACCTTACAAGTGTGAAATTTGCTTTAAGCAGTTTTCTCATTCAGGTAATCTCAAAACACATTTAAGACTGCACACTGGAGAAAAAGGTTATGAGTGCGAATATTGTATTAAGCAATTTAGAGAATCAAGTGATTTGAATAGACATTTGAGAGTGCACACTAGAGAAAAACCTTACCAGTGTGAAAATTGTTTTAAGAAGTTTTCTCAGTCATGTACACTGAAAACACATTTTAGACGAATGCACCTGGAGAAACATACATAAAACAAAATTAACTTTCAGTCTAAGAAGCGCAGTCAGGTGGGAGGATATTTTGTAATATCATTATATTTAAAATAAGAATAATACATGTATAAACTATATACTCCACACCTCTTACTTTTATTTTTATGATTGTCGTTTTGTGAATTAAAACACTTACTCTTTGTTCCTATTTTTATTTAATAATACCTAAATACTACTGAGAACTTATACATATTTTAATTATACAACCAAAAAATATAGACTCATATAGTAGTGTCATCAAGTGCCTTAGTCTGTCGATCAATATCACGCACTTGATGCGCATCGCCCCGTCTACCTTGACTTGGAGATTGTGTATAAATATCCACAAGGAATTTAAGTTCCTGTAGTTGGTTGTATACCATATATCAAAAATTTTTAATAAAAAGCCTTTATAAAATGTATTATTTGGCAAATATACGAAAAGGTTTCAGAATCTTAGATGCCGGCGCAGAGATCTGAGAGAGCGCGCATTCGTAGAGTAAAAGAGGGAAGACGTAAACGCTCGGTTTAGTGATAAGGTACAGTCTTCCTCAAAAAATTTTTTTAAATGCAAAAATTTAAATACTAAGAAACATTTCGATATAATACAAATTATACAAATACCTAGTATGGTGTCATTAGCAAGAAATATTTTGTTGAATTTGACGTAATCCATTAATGTCTTTTTAATCGTAATCAAGTTATACAGGAAGGTAGGTATTATTTAAAAAATACGTAAAACATTTATTTTTTATTTATTAGCTTTTCTCCTTAATGGTTTACATTTTAGATGTGTTTACAAAAATTAGGAAACAATAATAATGAGATAAAACTATAAATAAAGTAAATAATTTTATTTACAGAATAAAAACAAGTAAACATAAAAGAAGGTAATTATAACCAATAAATTTTAATAAATAACGTGAAAATATGACTACTGTTATTATTGTTTTAATGATAGATTTCAAAGCCAAAAAATTACAATGTTAGTTACAAATTTACTATAAAGCAATATTAATAAAATTACTACAGTAAAAACATATACTTTAGCTGGATTTAATAGTAACCTCACGACTATGGCAGGTTTCGAGGATATTACAGGCGCATTTGATAATGTTAACCTAGATGTTTTAACGAACAAAATTAATTTCAATTGAATTTCTTAAACAATAATTAGCGAACTTTATAACTAAATACTACTACTGTACACAAACGAACTGCATTTAAAAATAAATCAAGTAATGACTACACCTAGAACTACGAACCTTGGACCCCCCCCCCCCCAAGGCAGTATTTTAAGTCAAGTTCTGTTTTACTGCATTCAATGGATTTCAGTATTAAACTAGTAAAAGTATTATATTTACAGATTGCAAAAGTGTCGTCTTCTTCTTCTAGTTCCATGACCGTTATCGATCGTTGGATATCATGTTGGCTACCATATTCGCTATCGTGACTTTATTGACAGCAGCTCTAAATAACGATGTAGTTGATTTTCCATACCATTGCCTTAGATTTTTCAGCCATGATGTTCTTCTTCTACCAGGACCACGATTACCTTGGATCTTTCCCTGAATGATCAGATGTAAAAGATCATATTTTTCAGGGTGTCTCATAATATGACCGAAGTATTCCAGCTTGCGTTTCTTTATTATATTGACCAGTTGTGTTGTTTGGTTCAGCCGTCTAAGGACCTCCTTATTTCTAACTCTGTCGACCCAGCTTATTTTCAGTAGTCGTCTGTATACCCACATCTCAAAGGCTGTCAAGCGTTTAAGCATAGCCTCAGTTAGGGTCCACGCTTCTACTCCATACAGCAGGACAGGAAAGATGTAGCAAGATATCATACGAACTCTAAGGTCAATGCTAAGATCATGACTGCAAAGTACGTTTCTCATTTTTACAAAGGCAGCTCGGGCTTGTTCTATTCGGCTTTTAATTTCTGCGGTTGGATCCCAGCTCTCATTGATATTACTGCCGAGATACACGAGTTTCTCTACTCTGTCCAGTGTGGCATCTCCGACTTTTATACCGTCATCATGTATATAATTTTGTTTGCTAACTATCATATATTTAGTTTTCTTAACGTTGAGTTTTAATCCATACTGATCACAAGTCTGTTTTATTTTGTTCATTAGATTTTGAAGGTCTTCTCCGCAATTGGCAAGGACTAAGGTATCGTCGGCATATCTAATATTGTTGACGGTTACTCCATTCACAATAATACCTTCGGTTGTCTCCATTAAGGCTTCCTTAAATATTTCCTCCGAATATAAGTTAAAAAGTAAAGGCGACAATATACAGCCTTGTCTCACTCCTCTTTTTATATTTATTTCATCCGACAGTTCTTGTTCAACCTTTATTCTTGCCACTTGATGCCAGTATAGATTTGTAATTATTCGTAGATCTTTATCGTCCAATCCAGCTGTTTCCAATATTTCTAGCATTTTGTTATGTCGGACTTTGTCAAAAGCTTTTTCAAAATCGATTGCACAAATATACACATTTTGATTTATATCTCTGTACTAGCACCTGTATACTAAACAAGGCTTCTCTTGTACCCAAGCCACTCCTAAACCCAAATTGAGTATTGCTAATTCTGTCCTCTAACAGCGTATAAATTCTGCTATGTATTACTCGCAGAAAGATTTTCAAAACGTGACTCATCAGACTTATTGTCCGATAATCACCGCATGTCTTTGGACGATGTTTCTTAGGTATTGTGACAAATGTCGACTTTAACCAATCAGTTGGTAATATCCCAGTGTCATAAATTCTGTTAAAGAGATTACACAGAGCTTTAATTCCATTTTCTCCCAAAAACTTTAGTATTTCAGCACTTACTTCATCGGGGCCAAGTGCTTTTCCATTTTTTGCCGTTTGTATTGAACGTCTTACCTCACTTTCTGGTATAGATGGACCTGATATAGCAATCGGTGTATAGTGTTCTACTCTCTCATCTTCAAATAATTCAGAAATGTAGTTTTCCCATTCTTTTAACTTTTCATTGATGTCTAATATTCTGTGTCCGTTTCTGTCTTCTAAACTTTGGGATACTTGTTTCCATTTGTTTCCAGCGACCTCTTTCAATTTCTTGTGCAGATGAAATGTATCGTGTTTCTTTTCATATTGTTCAATTTCAATACATTCTTTACTATGAAATTGTATTTTCGCGTGTCTTATCTTCTGCCTGATTATTGCGTGGATCCTCTTGTATTCGTTTTTATCTTTATTTCTGACTTCTCTTCTTTGATCCATAAGTCTCAGTATTTCTTCTGTCATCCACCCTTGTTGAAAAGTGTCGTAGAGAGACTAATTCATCGCAAAAACGATCCACAGAACAAAACTTAAAGTCAACGTTTTTGAGCGAAGATGTAGGTGTTTGTCCTTACACCTTTGTCCTGATGGCTTTGTTTCGCGCACCAGTAATAGGTCGCTGGTTTTTTCCCTTGGGGAACAAGGTTTTTCCTTAGGGAAATAGGTTCACTTTATATATATATATTTCTTTGAAGGACCACCCAGAAAACTGGGAAAAATGAAGATTCGAAAAGAACGTTTGAACAAATATATTTAAACAAATACAATGTATTTTAAACGCCGCTAACTTGCATATGATACACACTTGTCGGTGATACAATATTGACACGAACTATATTGACTGGTTTAAAACACTAATATGCCGCTGGGGCGAGTAGAGCCTGACGCTCCTTCAGTGCTGGAATTTGAACTGATACTGATGGATTTTAACTGCGAACTCATGTCCACTCTCTTCCCTCAATCACAAACATTCCAAAATCTCCCCCTGACCCCTCGACGTATTAAAAGATATGTTTATTTTTCAAATACCTTTAACTTTCAAATCATTGATAAACTACCTGATAAGGGTATTTGTCTCTACTTGCGGAACTTTGGAATGCGTCAGAGGGTAATTTGGAAAATACTAATCCTTTCATTGTTATAATTCTATGAAGGTTTTAGAGACTTGAGTAGAAAGTTATTTAAATGCAAGATAACGGCGCTTTACAGATTATTAATTATTACAAAGAAATTTTATATATCTAAACTAATATACAGTATGATACAAAAATAAACTAAATAATATGATACAAAACTAGACTAAAAATATTAAGTATTGTTGTTACGCAACATAGTTCCCCCGTTGATGTGACCTACATCTAAATGAGTATGGGGTAAAGGACATACTTTAACAACAGATCTTATAAATGTTCCGTCTTTAGTTCTTAGTTTTACAGTTCTAACCCTGCCGTCTTTACCTGGCAGTGTTTCGATTACTCTTGCCAGTGGCCATTTTAGAGGAGGAGCGTTATCATCGATTAGGAGTACAAGATCATCGACTTTAATGTTTTCTTGGGGCAGAAACCATTTGGGCTTATTTTGGAGGCGATTTAAATAATCCCTAGACCAACATTTCCAGAAATGCTGCTGAATTTTGCTGCATTTCTGCCACAGTGATAAACTATTTTCGGATTTTGTCGAGATATCTTTTTCTGGATAGGAAGTCATGCTGCTTCCAATGAGAAAATGAGCGGGGGTTAGAAAAGAAAAATCATTTGGACTGTCTGACAATGGACAGAGGGGTCGTGAATTTAAAACAGCTTCTATTTGAGCCAAAATAGTGGTTAATTCCTCAAATGTAAAAATATTATTGCCCATCATCCTTACTAAATGATACTTGCAGCTTTTTATAGCTGCTTCCCAAATTCCACCCTGATGTGGAGATCGAGGTGCAATGAACTTCCACTCAATTAATGTTGAGGCTGCGAATTCTTTTATGGTAGGTAGAACATCCGTTCCCATAAAAAAGTCATAAAGCTCTTTTAACTGATTACGAGCTCCAAGAAAGTTGGACGCATTGTCCGAATAGATGGTTTTAGGAATACCTCTGCGTGAAATGAATCTTTTTAACGTTAGAAGGAATGCTTCGGTGCTAAGACTGGACACTAGCTCTATATGGACTGCCTTAGTGACGAGGCATACGAATACTGCTATATAAGCCTTACAAATGGGAGCACGTCGCAGTTTTGAAGATTTTATTTGAAATGGGCCCCGTAGTCGATGCCGACATTTGTGAATGGTCGAGAGACCTGAAAGCGTTCTTTGGGTAGATCGGTCATTATTTGATGAGCTGGTCTTGCGTTAAATCTGTAACAGTTCTTACATTTGTAGATGATCCTCTTGATTTCTCTCAGTCCATCAAGAGGCCAATAAGTGAGTCTAATATTTGACAATGTATTTTGAGGGCCTGTGTGCAGTAGGCGAATGTGTTCTCTTTCAAGTAACGATCTAACTACCTGGCATTTTGTAGAGAGAAGAAGTGGAAATTTTTGATTATACGAAACATTTGCGTTGCGGAGTCGTCCATCAACTCTTATTAAATTAGATGCGTCTATAAATGGATTAAATTTTAAGATAACCTTATTTATTAGACCAAAAAGATCAAAAATAGAAGAGATAATTGACAGAACTTCTTCTTTTGTGTATATTGTTTTACTAGAAATGTCAGGATGAGAGATAGAGAACATGTTAGACTGAGAATTCCAACATATTCCAAGAACTTTATTTGAAGAATTATAGAGTTTTATTACATAATTAAATTTTTGAAATTCAGAGGAAGTAGAGTCGAGAAACTCAGAATAATTAGAACTCCATTTCTGTAGTGCTACTCCAGCGGAATTTAGACTCATAAAAAGTTGCTTATAAGTCTTGTACAAGGTATAACCTAAAGAGACATATTTGTAGAGTCTAAAGCGAATTAAAATTTCGAACAAATCAGGTTGTACAGTATAAGCTTTGACCGTAATGTCGTTGAGAGACACATTTGAGATTGATTTCATTGATCTATTAAATGCAACCCTGAGTCGAGTAGTCAAGCTATCATGCTTGAAATCACAATGATGTGGGAGAAAAAACTTATGTTCGGACGATTCATTAATATTAGAAAAAGGAACGTGTTTACAATGCCCTAAAGAAACATATTCTGATATGAATTCTTTGTGCAGATTCAGTAATTCGTCTGATTTGTTAAGCCTTTTTTCAAGATTGAAAAAACGTCTTTTAGCGAAATGAAATGATTCACCTAATTTCTGATATTCATTAGGAGTCTTCAGAGGTAGGTCTACTTGAAATCTGCCACTAGGAAGATTTGTTAGCGAAGATGTGAATATGTCCTCAGCTTGCTGTTCTGAGGGAGTTAATGTTTTTTCATGAATAGAAGTGAGTGGTTTAGTCTGTTCTATTTCAGAAAATTTCTTTAAAGGAGAATCAAGATCAGCAGTTTGTACGTGTAACGAAATATTTGAATAATGTGAGTGAGCATTGTTCTTTGAAGGAGTCGCGTTGGATCCTAACATTGCATAACGAGAGTATGGGATATTTCCACCTACAATATAACCCAAATGAGTGTTTTGAAGAATAGGAAGGTTGGGGCCTAATTTTATTAAGCCGTAAGTAACTAGGTCAAAATAAATATCAGCTCCTAAAAGCATGTCTACGTTCGACGGGGTACAGAAATGTGGGTCTGCAAGTTTTATATTTTTTGGTATTTTTAATAAATTTAAATCCAGCGCGACTTGTGGATGCTGGCACGTAATGCTTTCGAGGACAGCACAGGACAGATTAAAGTTTTTACCAGGATATGTGTTTGAATAGATTTTAAGGTCTACCATCTTGTTTGAAACAGAAGAAGTTTGAGCTATACCTGATATTTGAAGATTTCTGGTATAGGGTGAATAACAAATTCTTTTGGCTAACCTGTCTGTTATGAACGAAACTTGGCTACCGGAGTCTGTTAAACAACGAACAGAGATGGGATTGTTTTCAACATCGTAAACAGTTACCAAAGCAGTTGCGAGTAAAATTTGCAGATTGTTCGAATATACAGAGTGGGACGAAATATTGCTCGGCCCTGGAAGATTTTGCGTATCTGGTAAACCTTGCGGAATTGCATTTGGAACAGAGTTGTTCTGCGAATTTGCATGAATATTCTCCGAAGTGAATTGAGACGAATGCTGATTTGGACGTTGATGACGTGAATTCCGAACAAATTGATTTTGGGCGGATTGACTTTCAGAATTCGATCTATACGAACTTTGCCGTGAAATATTTTCCGACGCGTGGGGAATGTGAAGCAAAGAGTGATGTCTTTTATTGCAGGTTTTGCAATTCGAAGATGAGGAACAAGAATTAGACATATGACCACTAGCAAGGCAATTGAGACAAAAACCTTTGTTTTTTACTTTTTGCATACGCTCTTGAGCGGACAAATTTAAAAATTGTTGGCAAGAGTAAACTTTATGTGAGTTAGAATTGCATACGAAACATTTAAAAGATGTATCTCTATTATTTATAGAAATATGAAGAGACGGTTTTGATTTATAAACTGTTTTCTCTTCAAAGATCAAATTTTCCAATATTTTACATTTCTTTTCAATAAAATTCAAAAACTCATCTATTGTAGGAAGTTCGTTGAAATCTCTTTCGGATTCAAAGGATCGTTTCATATTAAAATCTAATTTTTGTGTGAATATATGAATTAAAACTAAATCTGCAAGATTGTCGGAGATATTTAAATTATTTAGCGCACTTAAATTCTTTTTTATGTGAGTTAAGAATTCTCGCAAGTTTTGAGCAGTATTTTTTGTTAATGAAGGAACGTTCAAAAGTTGTTTTAAATAAGTGTTAATTATTAAACATTTGTTTTCAAATCTATTCTTAAGTGTATCGAGCGCAACGGAAAAATTTGGGCCTACAACTTCCAAATTTTCAATTAGTTGTAGAGGCTCGTTCTTGAGAATTGATTTTAAATAAATTAGTTTTTCAATATCTGAAAGATTTAAATCATCAACGATAAGTTTGTTAAACATCTCGATAAAACTAGGCCAATTTGCTATATTTCCATCGAAATGTGGAATTTTTATTTCCGGTAGGCGGATATGATGGTTATTTGAATGATTTTGTTGAGCTGAGGTGCTCACAACAGAATTTACTGAAATTGTATCAATTTTATTCTTTAGAGCTGATTCTAAGGTTAAAAATCTGTCTTCTACGTCTGCCATGTCAACAGAAAATTCATCATCTATTATCTCTAATTCATTTTGAACCTCGAGATATTTGTCAAAAACTTTTGATAAATAGTCTTTTCTAGAAATTAGTTCATTTTTTGAAATATTAATTTTTTCATTTTCTTTAAGCCAATTCTCCAATCTAGTTATCGAAGCTTTACTACGACCTCTTGCTTTAACAAGGTCATCTTTTACTTTAACAATATCATCAACCGTTTTATTCATGATTAGCTAATTGAATTAGATAAATATTTAATGAGCGAGAAATATGTGAAAGAATTTGATCTTTAAATTGAAAAACAGAAGAATAATAATAAACACAGAGAGATAGCGAAAATATGAGAATTTACACTAAAAATCGAAAATATAAGTAAAATATATATGTATATCTTTATATATTACTTGGAATATAAGTAAAAAGATCTAATAATTATAAAAAGAATAGCGAAATAACGAAAATGTTCAATAAATGTTCAAAAAGAGTTTATACGAGTAGTATGCACTTCACAAATGTTACTGAAATTAAAAAACTTACAGTTTGTTGAGTGTGATGCTAGGCGTTAAATCAGCTACCAGGATGAAGTAGTCTGGAGGCGTCCTACTGGAAGACCCTGAAGATGCTGCGTTGATGTCTAACTTGAAGATGGGACGTGCGAAGATCTCTGATTCGAAGTTGAAATGTGAAGAAATCCGGTTCGAAGGAACATGAGCGAAGATGTAGGTGATTGTCCTTACACCTTTGTCCTGATGGCTTTGTTTCGCGCACCAGTAATAGGTCGCTGGTTTTTTCCCTTGGGGAACAAGGTTTTTCCTTAGGGAAATAGGTTCACTTTATATATATATTTCTTTGAAGGACCACCCAGAAAACTGGGAAAAATGAAGATTCGAAAAGAACGTTTGAACAAATATATTTAAACAAATACAATGTATTTTAAACGCCGCTAACTTGCATATGATACACACTTGTCGGTGATACAATATTGACACGAACTATATTGACTGGTTTAAAACACTAATATGCCGCTGGGGCGAGTAGAGCCTGACGCTCCTTCAGTGCTGGAATTTGAACTGATACTGATGGATTTTAACTGCGAACTCATGTCCACTCTCTTCCCTCAATCACAAACATTCCAAAATCTCCCCCCTGACCCCTCGACGTATTAAAAGATATGTTTATTTTTCAAATACCTTTAACTTTCAAATCATTGATAAACTACCTGATAAGGGTATTTGTCTCTACTTGCGGAACTTTGGAATGCGTCAGAGGGTAATTTGGAAAATACTAATCCTTTCATTGTTATAATTCTATGAAGGTTTTAGAGACTTGAGTAGAAAGTTATTTAAATGCAAGATAACGGCGCTTTACAGATTATTAATTATTACAAAGAAATTTTATATATCTAAACTAATATACAGTATGATACAAAAATAAACTAAATAATATGATACAAAACTAGACTAAAAATATTAAGTATTGTTGTTACGCAACAGTTTTATCGGCCACGTATTTCTTAAGAACTGCCCATACTAATTCTATGGGGTTGAGATCTGGATGATACGTAGGCAGCCGTAGTACCGAATGACCACTATTACCCAGTATTCTGTCAATTTCAGACACCTTAAATCTGGGTTTATAGATTTGTACAATGCTGTAAAGATCTCTACTTTTAACATATCTTCTGAAAAAGGCAGATTGCGTTGTCTTAGCCACTCTTTTATGAAATTTTTCATTGAACTCGTATTAGGACACTTTTCAACGTGCACGTTGTGATAAGAAGCATTGTCAACAACCAGGATACCACGTGGAGGAAGATTGGGAATAAGCATTTCCTGAAGCCATTTTTTATAATTTTCGTAATTCATTTCACTGTGGTAGTCACCTGTTTTTGTGTTTGATTTAAATTTCAAATAAGTATTTTTCACAAACCCGTTTTCACCACCAGCATGCACTATTATCAGTCTCTGACCTTTTGAAATCGGAGCACGTAATCCCTCATTGGAATTGTCGCTCCAACTTTTCGAGTGAGTATGGGAAGAATGAATGTAGGTTTCGTCCATGTATATGATAGGACGCTTCTCTTCTCAGTGTTTTTTAATATCTCGAAGAAAGTTACGTCTCAACTGTTGAATTTCCGGTTTTTCCATTAAAAGTTTTTTATTATTTTTTGTTTTTCTCCAACGAAACCCTATATCCCTCATTGCTTTTCTCAACGATTCAGGCGAACCATTGTAGTTGTACTCAGTGGCAAATTTTCTATGTATTCGTCGTAAAGCCGACTTATTTCTTTTTTTATTTGGAGTACAAATCTTGATGCAGTACTATCTTCGATGCACTATCATACGTCGCCATGTTACAAAATCTACTGGTAACTTTAACATCACAATAATTAATAACACATAATGTAAACTAAATTTAAACAAACAGTTTTACCCACATGTTTAATGGCTACATACATGTATACCTAGACACTGATGATGGAATATGGATTCGGAAAACGTTTTGTGATATAGCCCGATTGTGTTTTTAAATTATATACCTTTTATAAAGGATTTTTAATAAAAATTGTTTGTGTATAAATAATTGCACGATTTTCAAGTCGGGATCAGTCGTTAAGGCCGTATGACACTGTGCATTTTCTTGTATAATTTCTTATATCGTTTCTGATATAACAAAAAAAAAGTATAGTGTCATACAAGCGTATAGTTCTTATATCAGAAACGATACCAAAGAATTTGTGTCCGCTGCAGTTTCTTGTACAAGAAATGCGCCAATTTGTGCACAAAAACGTAAAACTTCTGTCATAATGGCTCCTGAACTTTGATATACAATTAGACCAAGCAGACATCAGAGAAAAGTGCCCACCAACAATAAATAAGATTAGAACAGCAGTAGCCAAATTGAAAAACAATAAATCACAGGGATTGGATCAAATGGCATCGGAACTACTAAAAGTAGGAGGAGATGTATTACTAAAAACAATAGGTACCTACATGACCGCACTAAAAATTCGTGATGATTTTAAGGCTCATCCTCGATAATCCTAACGGTAAATTTCAGTTTGCTATCTCTATTTCAAAAACTTCTTTCTTTACGAAAACAAATCTGTCATGAAGTAATATTCTAAACTTCGTATCTCTCTCAAGCCCAGGTCAAAAATGCGTTTACCTTTTACTCGAGCCGATTATACACCGAGACAACCCCTGCAGTGACAGGTTTTGGCTTACAATCAGACCATAAATCTCTTTAGTGGTCTTTTGAGTAAATATAATAACAGATCAAAGTAATATAATCTATTCATAAATTTACAATGTAACAAATGTACATACATAATTTATTTGTTATTTTTTTTACGGAAAAATTGGCTGTCTGAAGTTTAACGTAGAATAAAGTTTACGGAAAACAAAAATTATAAAAAAATAGTACATTGTTTACCGGGTAGGAAAAGCTTAACATTCCTGGACGACTGTGAAGATTGCTAAGTCGAGGCGCAAGCCGAGACTTAGCAATACAGAGTCCAGGAATGTGGCTTTTCCTACGAGGTAAACATACTATTTTTCCGCAAATCGTTTAAAATTCGACAGATATTGATTGATTTAAAAAAAAACGCGATAATTTTATTCCCAAATAAATGGTGCTTTGAAATTCCTAATAAAATTACTTGGGTTACTATGGAAACGTATTGAGGTTGAATTGTCAAACTTGACGCTTATAAATTTAATTGCTGGTTAACACTAACAACTCTACGGAAATATCATTTCCTTACGATAAGGAAATGACATTTCCTTACAGTATGGAAGTCCTGACTTTTTCTTCAAGAAATTTTGTCAGGAATGTCAAAATTTCCTGGCGATTTGCGGAAAAGATTATTATTATATATCATAAAAATTTGATTAGTATCGCGATCATTAAAATTGATAAAATGAAACGATATAAATATAGAATTATGTCTAATGTTTCTTCAGAAACAATAGACATAATTCTAGTAATAGAAATCAGTTCTTTTTAAAATTTCTTGAAGGAAGGAATAATTTAATTACGCTATCATTTCCAATTTTGATTTTTGATATTAAATTTGATAGGTTGTGATTTATTACACCAAAATCTAATAAAATATACCATGACACAAGAAATAGTTTCAGAATAAGTTTGATGTGTTGTTTATTATCATTCAGTAAGAGGCTAATTTACTTCTTACAATGCTAATCTAACAGACAATTATTATTGTCAAATGAAAGAAATAAGATAATTTACTTGTGTGCTTGTGGTTAGTAAACGTCGGCCCTATGCAACTAATTGTCGATAAAGAACGGAGTACAAAAGTTTAGATTTATGAGATTTATGAGGAGCATTAATGAAACTTAGATGTATACTGAGTACTTATTTCAAAAATTTACAACTAAGGATTTAATTTGTTATATGTAAATATACTCCTAGATCTAGAGAAAATGGGAGTGCGACAATGGGAATTACTGGCACAGGACCGACAAACATGGAAGGCAATAGTAACCGCGGCAAAGACTTACGAAGAGTTGTAGCGCCATTGATGATGATGATGATGATGAAATATACTGTATAACTATTTATATGGATGTGAAATATGGATCATGAAGGATAATGTGATGGACGTTTTAGGATGTACGTTGAAAAATTAAGGCAAATATCGAGCACAGATTTAATAATCAAATCTTGCAAAAGTACTTTCGCTTTCTACAGCATCATCAGGGGCATCTGAAATAAGCCAAGAAAAGTTTTTTTTAAATGAAGAAAATTAATAAACTTCGATAAAAAACTCGAAGTTAATGGATGATAAAAGTTTTTTGTGATTAACATTTTAGACTTACTTCGTCAAATTTGGGCTATCCAGCAAGCGCAGATGACCCTGATGATGCTGTAGAAAGCGAAAGTACTTGGGCAAGATTTGATTATTAAATTTGTGCTCGAAATTTGCCTTCATTTTTTAAAGTTCATTTATTCGAGCATTCAACCTTATATCAATAATTTAGGATGTGACTCAGGTATATGATAAAGTATGGCAAAGACGCCAAAACTATAAACTAAGACTACATTTACCAAAACGATACTCTCAAATAATTGACTCCTGCATCTTGGAAAGATATTTCAGAATTAAACAGGAAGAAACATACATGGAATTGACAGATATTACAGCAGGGCTGCCACAAAGAAGTGTCTTTACCTTTTGTATACGTGTTGTATTATTGTCCTAGAAAATATACAATTGCAACATTTACCGAAGATATTGCTATCATAGCAATGTGCAAAACCAGCAAGGAAGCGACAAAAAATTACACAGATGTTAATCAAATATATACTCCAGGGAAATAAGCAAAAAATAGACCATGTTCGTGACACTCAATAATCCAGGTCGCTGACAAATTTTTTAGTTATTTTAGACCTCTAGGAAAAAAACCTACTTGTTTCTTGCCTTGAATCTGGAGCTGTTTTTTAATTATTGACAATTTAATGCAAAAATCGCGACTGTTTCTATGATTATTGATACTAGTATTAAAAAAAATAGATTTTTGGAAGAAAATTGTTTTGCACGAATTGTTTAAACAAACTAGACTATTTATTAATTAATTAATATATAAACAAATTACTAATTCCTAATGTACGTAGAAATTACATACAAATTAAAAAAAAGAATGATCAAAATCCATTGAGTAGATCCGAAAATATAGAAAATTTTATTAGTTTGAAATTGCTTGTTCGGTATGGATTTGTAGGTTCTTCCTAGTCACCATTTGAACTACATTTTTGAAAATTCGTAGAGGGTCCTGTAAAGGTACAATGTTTGTGCAAATTTTTTAACAAAAAATACAAATCCTATTCCTTAACATGGCAAAAAATGAGGTTCCCTAATTATTATAATCAAATTAGCTGTGAATTATCATCTTTTCTTTGACTTGATCTACACTTGTTGTAATTGGTCGTAAAACACTTCCCTTGTTGTTTGAGGCTTATTATTTTCTGGGCCGTATACTCCGATAATGTTCAGGTTTTCCTTCTCCATTCTTATCTTTGATGTTACTATTCTTTCTGATATGTATTGACACTCTTTGATGTAATTTTGATACCTTTGGTGTATTAGTAAGGCTACACCTTCTTTGGCCCTGTTTTCTTTTGCTACTCCACTGTAGATTAGTATGTATTCACCTAATTTTGATTGACCTTTTCCTTTATTTTTTGTTTGCAGTAGAGCACAAATGTCTATTTCTTTCTCTTTCAACACTTAGGTTATTTCTTGGTCCCTTGAGTTGAGTGATCTGATATTCAAAGTAATTCTCATCTGGGTTTTGGATGTTTTTCGCTTGTCCTTATTTCTTGCCGTAGTCGTCTTCATAGTATCAATCCGGTTCCGAGACTGTACATTGTTTCTTTGAGCAGTATTTGATTTTACGATTGGTAGGTTGCTGAGCAATAAATATAAATAATTAAATTTCATATTCAAATACTGCAAAATATTTGGTTATTACTCTGAGCTCATGTAAAGAAGAAAAGAAAATAATAATTCTGATTGAAATACAAAAAAAATGTACTGGATGATTGACCAAAACTCTACGCTGTTTCTATATAATAAATTATTATTATATAAGCAAATACTGAAACAATTGTATTATTATAAAAACAGTATAAATATTTAGAAGGAAAATGGAAAATCAACAGAAAATATTTCTATTCATATAAAAATTTAATAAAATTATAGGTACTTACTGCTTATTTATATAAAATTTCCTATTTTAAATACAATAAACACACTGGTTTGTCAAAAGTCGAAATAAGCCCTAATAATGTTATTCAACTTTATTTATCCTCCTCCGAGGGTTTTACCTACCTGTCGAGAATCCAGAAGCTACCGACAAGGACACCCTGTGCTGACGGAGAGAAAATTGCATTTAGCAGAAATTTGAAATTTTTTAGAAGTTTATATCAAATAGCTGCTTTGTGTTACACTTGATGTTAAAAATAAAAACAGATTCGGAAAGTGGGTCAAATTCTGTAGTGCCCTATTTCAAAAAAAAAAATTTTACGTTTATTTTAACCAAAAATATTTGAAAAAAAAATATTGTTTAAACAATTTTTTAATTTACAACCAAATAGTGCACTAGAACTTTTTTAGACCTTCCATATAAAAAAAGAATCATCTCAATATCTGCCATAGTTTTTGCGTTATTTGATATAAACTTTTACATTGGAATTTACCTATGCCCAGAATCGCGAGGATCGGCCTTAAAGATTATTTTATATCTCCAAATAAGAGAGTAGAATTTCAAGAGCATGCCATTCAAACACATAATTTGTAAAAAAAATAAATTAGGTATTACAACCAAATTATTTATTATTTCTGTCTTTTGTTTGTTTACGTTTGTTGTTTTTCGAATATTTTTAGTTTTATAATACCTTTATAGAAACTGTAATAATATATTGTGATAGTGCATAATAATGGTTTCTTGTTCACAACGTAGTTGCAGTAGTAGAAGCAATGTTAATAAAAAATCTTCAGGAATAACGTTGTACAAGTTAGTATACAAATATGTAAACAAAGTAATGGCTCGTACTTCATAAAATAAATTAATAGTATTTGACTGTATTAATTTATCTGTATGTATAATATATCGTGTTTTTAGTGTTTACCGCGGGATAAATAAATCATAGTTTATTAAAAATGTATTGCACTTTTTTAGATTACTATTAAATCTTCTAAATAACTATAGTATATATTATATAGTAGTTTTAATATTATTGAGTCCGGCCATGATCCCGCCGCCATATTGGTATTATCGTTAGCCACACCTACCTACGCCGTTTTACACACGTTAATATGCTCATAGCCAATGACGTATAATATATAGACCCGGTGAACGCTTTAAAAAGTGTCCACAACATGATAACCTTTGTTATTGTTTTGATACGAAGATGCACGAAGTTCATGATTTCTTACGAAGCATCACGAAGTTGATCATGTGTTTGGAAACATTTTCTCCATTTTGTGTGTTTACATATTTTATGTGACAAGCAAATTTTATTTTAAATTGTTGAGAGTTATTTACTTACTATTTTAGTAAAATGTCATACTATTTTATCAAAATAATTATTTCTCTTATAGACGGGTGTTATATACTTGGCAACACAGGTAGGCAACACCGCTCACTGACACAACGGAATGAAGTTAGTTAGTTATTAGGCAATAAAGGTTAATGATGTAAAACCACGTTTTATTATTAATTATTACCTTATTTAAGTAAGAAATACCAAATACACAACAATTGGCGACGAGGATGGGATACATATGATGGTAATTACGACTACTACCATTGCTACTTCAACTTCAAGTACAGTTATTTACATTATTATTATACTACATCCCCAATTATGTCTACACAAGTATCTACATTTCAATTTTCCGTTGAATCTTTCAACCAGTCTGCCACCAAATGGTCCAGGTGGGTAAAGAGGCTGGAAGGTGCTTACAAGGTATTTAAAATTCCAGACGAAATGAGATTACCTTATCTACTACACTACATGGGTTCTGAGGCCTACGACACCCTATGCGACAAGTTAGCCCCAGAAGTCCCGGAAGACAAGTCATACGACGACATTGTCAATTTAATGGATAATTTTTACAACCCTGCACCCCTGGAAATTGCAGAAATCTTCAGATTCCAATCAAAAAGGCAAGCCGAAGGAGAAACAATACAAGAATACCTTCATTCACTACAAAAGTTGTCAATTAACTGCAATTTCTCTACATATCTTAAAAGTGCTATAAGAAACCAATTTGTTTTTGGCCTACGATCGAAAAGAATACAAGCTAGACTTCTAGAATCAAAAGGACTGGACCTAGATAGAGCTGTTGAGATTGCCACAAGCATGGAGGCATCAGAAAAGGACAGTAACCAATTTTTTCATAATCAAAATTATAATAATTCTAGTGTCAATATGTTAAATGCAAAAGCAAGGAGTGCAAATAATAATAGGATGCAATTTCAGAATAACTCTGCTGCAAATTCTTCAAACACAAATAGTAATGTATGTTATAGATGTGGAGATCCTTCACATTTAACAAATTCTTGTTCAAAAAAACATTTAACTTGTAATTTTTGTAAAAAAGTTGGACACATTCAAAAAGTTTGTTTCAAATTAAATAATGTTAGGTCTAACCAAGTAACTTCAGTTTGCTCAGTTCAAGAAATTTTTAAGGTTAGTACTGTAAATTCAAAAGACAAATTTTTTATAAACTTAAGAGTAAACAACAATATTTTAAAATATGAAATTGATTCAGGTGCTGCTGTTACCATTGTAAACAAAAATGTATTTGACACATATTTTTCTACACTACAATTACAGAAATCTGATGTAAAATTAACTACATACTGTAAAAATCATTTAAATGTTTTAGGGTTAATTCCAGTGGAGGTTGAGCACCAGGGAATAAGGCAAATGTTAAAGTTGTATGTGGTGGATGGTGAGGGTCAATCACTAGTTGGAAGAGAATGGATACGTGCCCTTGGAATTAAACTACATGAGGTAAATACAATATCACATGAGAACTCTAAAGTTTCAAGTTTATTAGATAAATACAAACATTTGTTTGAAAAGTCAATTGGTGAAATTATAGGTTTAGAAGCTGAAATTCATTTAAAACCTGGTAGTATAGCAAGGTTTCATAAGGCTCGCCCAGTTGCTTTTGCATTACGTCCTAAAGTGGAAGCTGAGTTAGAGTCGTTAGTTGATCAGGGTGTTTTACAAAAAGTAGAGTTTTCAGATTGGGCAACCCCAATTGTCCCAGTTGTCAAACACAATGGGGACATACGCATTTGTGGGGATTTTAAAATTACTTTAAATCCCTGTATTGAAGTGGACGAATATCCTTTACCTACCCCTGATGATCTTCTATCTCAGTTAGCAGGGGGCGATAAGTATTCAAAAATAGACATTACAAAAGCTTATTTGCATTTACCTATAAAAAGTGAAATGAAACATTTACTTACACTTAATACTCACAAAGGTCTGTACCGCCCAAACCGTTTAATGTTCGGTATTGCAAGTGCTCCTGCCAAATGGCAACGTTTAATGGAACAAATGTTACAAGGAATAGATGGTATTTCTGTGTTCCTAGATGATATAAGAATTACTGCCCCAAATACTGATATACATTTACAAAGACTTGAACAAGTGTTACAAAAATTATCTGAACATAATTTACATATAAATTTAGACAAAAGTGAATTTTTAAAAGATGAAATTGAATACTGCGGATACAAAATAAATAAATTTGGTATTACTAGTAGCTCAGATAAAGTAGATGCAATTGTAAATGCTCCAATACCAGAAAATAAAACTCAAGTCCGAAGTTTTTGTGGGTTAGTTAATTATTACAGACGTTTTTTACAACATACCTCTACAATATTAAGACCTTTAACAAATCTACTTAAAAATCATGTTGAATTTGAATGGTCCCGAGATTGTCAAATGGCATTTGATAAAGCCAAAAGGCTTATTTCTTCTAAAAATGTTTTGTGTCACTATGACCCAAATTTGCCATTAGTTCTTGCAACTGATGCATCCCCTTATGGTGTTGGTGCAGTACTGTCCCATATTTTTCCAGACGGTACAGAAAGACCGATACAATTTGCTTCTCAAATGTTAACTCTTACACAGCAAAAGTACTCTCAAATAGATAAAGAGGCATACAGCATTATTTTTGGTGTGAAAAAGTTCTTCAATTACCTATATGCTAGAAATTTTATTTTATACACTGATCATAAACCTTTAATTCAGATTTTTGCACCAGATAAAAGTCTACCAGTTTTAAGTGCTACAAGAATGCAGCATTATGCAATTTTCTTACAAGGTCTAAAGTATGATATTCGATACAAAAATACAGATTCTCATTTTAATGCAGATGCTCTTTCACGTTTACCTATTAAAAATGAACAAAATTATACTCATGATGAACCAGACATATTCGAACTTAATCAGATTGAAAATTTACCTACAGATGTTAACAGTTTATCTTTTCATACCAAAAATGATGCTACTTTACAAAAGTTACTATTAGGTTTACAAACTGGTGAGGTTGTTGAAAAACAATTTAGATTTAACGTAGATCAATCAGAGTTTTCACTACAGTCTGGAGTCATAATGAGAGGACAACGAGTTTTAATACCTATGAAATTAAGAAATAAAATTCTGCATGAATTACACACTGCGCATTTTGGTATGGTGAGAATGAAGTCTTTAGCCCGGAGTTACTGCTGGTGGCCTTTCATAGACAAGGATATTGAATCTTTATGTAAAAATTGTTTTCATTGCAACAAGCACAAAAACAATCCTGTTAAGGACAATTCCCACATCTGGGAAACACCTAAATTTTGCTTTGAAAGAGTACATGCTGACTATGCTGGACCTTTTAACGGAGGCTATTACTTCATTTTAGTTGATTCTTTTAGTAAGTGGCCTGAAATACATTTCACGAAAGACACTACTACAAAAACTACAATCGAAATTTGTAGAAAAATCTTCACTACTTTCGGAATACCCACAGTATTTGTTACTGATAATGGTAGACAATTTGATTCTCATGAATTTAGAGAATTTATGAAGAATAATGGTATCACACATAAATTTACTGCACCCTATCACCCAGCCACGAATGGCCAGGGGGAGAGATATGTCCAAACACTAAAAAATTGTCTGCGAGCCATGCACAGTGAAGAGAAAGACAGAGAACTTGAATTGTGCAAGTTACTAATGCAGTATCGTAGAACACCTCACACAGTAACTGGCAAAAGCCCGTCTGAACGTATGCTAGGAAGGCAGATTAGAAATAGATTAGATTTACTTAAACCTTTTACTCATGACAAAAATGCTTACACAGACCAGAGTCTTAGAAATGTTGCTATAGATACCAGAGTCTCAGTGCGAGATTACTTTAATGCCAAATGGCAATTTGGCAAGGTTATACTAAGGTTAGGATTATTACATTATTTAGTTGAGTTAGATGATGGTAGGACGTGGAGACGTCATATTGACCAAATTAGAGTAATTGGGCAGGATACACCTATAGAATATAACCCAACTTGTTTCATTCCTGCTACAGTTACACATAGTATAGTTCCAAGGGAGGTATCTGTCCCTGAACCCAATTCCGTTTCACCACCTACAAATGTACAAGAACTTCTAAATGATACAATAGAGCCAACAGTACCTGAGGCTCACACTGAAGCTGAACCAGTGTTAAGACGTTCAAGTAGAGTATGTAAACCTGTTCAGAGGATGAATTTGTAAGTACACCTTTATTTCAATCTGTATTTATGAATTTTGGTCAAGAGAGGAGGTGTTATATACTTGGCAACACAGGTAGGCAACACCGCTCACTGACACAACGGAATGAAGTTAGTTAGTTATTAGGCAATAAAGGTTAATGATGTAAAACCACGTTTTATTATTAATTATTACCTTATTTAAGTAAGAAATACCAAATACACAACAACGGGAACAAAAAGAAATCATAAATATTTAATTTTAATTAAAAAAATAATTATTGTTATTAACATTTAAATGAGCACGCCGCTGTTCTGGTAAACATACCTTCAACCTTGAGCGTAGATCTTTTGGACACTCGATTATATAGCGAGAATAGGGGACTGCTTAGTCTATATATTATACGTCATTGCTCTTAGCTTCTCCATAGATTCGAACTCGATGAGTCAACTCTATTTTTATAGGTGTCAAAATTCGACAATCATGAGCCGAATCACATACAATTTCTGATAAAAGAACTTGCATAGTGTCGTACAGAGCACAAATGTACGTACAAGAAACGATACAAGAAAACATAAATAACTTTCTATATAAGAAATGATACAAGAAAATGCATAATGTCATACGGCATTTAGACCATGGCTTCAGCACAGAATAATAAACAAACAGAATACCCACTCTCCACGGAAAATTAAGTACGCGCATCTCCTCCGCGCAGACGTTCCGCCATGTTTTAGGAGGATTTTAAAGAAATTAGTGTTGTTTATGTGGTGTGCATGGAAAAATTAACCAGGTTTATTTTACTTACGGCAATCATAGACATACTATACAATTATATTAACATTGTTAAATATAGTAACATAAATATAATATAATGAAACATAAATATAAACAATTACATAACCACACAAATCATATGTCTGTGTCCTCCTAAAACATGGCGCGCGTGCTGAAAAACTTCAAAGGCGGCATCTGAGAGTGGCTCTTCTGATTGTTTATTATTCTGTGGCTTCAGCTAGAGGCCATGGAATTCATTGTACCATGAGTTTAAATGGTGTCAGGTCAGAGTTGTCACATCATTTTTGCCAGTTTTTGCATACTCTCACATAATATAGAAATGCATTGACATTATATTATAAAAATTCATAGTTTTTAATTAAATTAAATATAAAAATGGTGATAAACTAAACTTAAATTTATTTTAAAACTCAAACTTAATTTATCAAAGCTGAATTGACACAAATAATTTACAATGTTATACTGTAGTTAAATTAAAATATTAATGAATGCTGTTTTATATGTATTCTGAACTTGTAGCTTCTCATAACACAAATTATATTTTCTTTAAAGTAACTTTATATATTTTTAAACATTCATATACATATTTCACAAAAAATATATATGGCAACACTGTGACGCGCTGCCTTGAGGAAAATATATTTGGTTTAGTGATGAGCGGAATCGAATGATTTTAAGAATCGGAATATTGCGGTTCGGAACATTTTAATAATCGGAATATTATTCCGATTCACGATTCTTTCCGCTTCGTTTACCTCTCGAAATATTTTACGAGTTTGCAACTTGCCTTGTTAACAAAGGTCAATGCTCGTAAGGGGATTTACAGAAAAACAAAACTTGATGATTTTAAGAATATGGGTATTTATTTAGTATTTATATTGATTTAGTAAAAGATATATTTTCACACAGAGATACAACCGTTTATTCAGATTTATTTGTTATAAACGTGTAGATATTATTATTTATTATTAGTTCATTAATTCAGGCAACTTCGTTATTTGCAATATATGCAAAAAACGAATAAAATACTTTGTAAGTACTACAAATTTAACTCAACATTTAACCCGGAAGCATTATGTATAATATCAAGTTGAAAAAGGCGAAAGTTTAGTTCCCAAAAACAGTAATCAAACCATCCAACATTTACAAAATATAGACCAGCTAGTACTTTCAAGCAGTTGCAATAGTGATGCAAGAACAGTGGAAAAATCAACAATTTCAAGTTCTTACCAGCCAGTACCTTCAACCAGTAGCAGTAGCAACAGTGACGCAGTGACAATGAAAAAATCAACAATTTCAGGTTCTTACAGTTCTCCACCGAAAAAACGGCGCCATTTAAGACTTTTTGGAGCCCCGTCTAACTTATCAGACATATTAAAAAAAAAATGAAATTCATCGGCCCTAATCGAAATAATTGCTACGGACTTTTAACCCATTGCGACAGTAGAAAACAGCGGATTTTTAGAATACACAGAAAAATTGAATTCTCTATACACACCACCATCCAGAAAAATTTTAACTGATCGTTTATTATCTCAGCTAAATTGCACCGACTATGTATCAGTAACGGTGGATATGTGGACTGCCGATACCAATACTTCATACGTGACTGTAAGTTGTCATTTTATTTTTAACAAAAAAATTTAAAATGCGGTATTAGCAACCAGAGAAATAAAAGATGAACATTATACAGGTGAAAATATCGCGGATGTATTAATTAAATTTTTTAATGAATCAGGCATTAAAAAAAAAGTAACGGTAACCGTTATCTCGAATAACGGCGCTAATATTAAAAAAGCCATAAATGATTATTTACGTATGTACCATCACCCTTGTGTCGCACACACTCTCAATTTAACTGGTAAAGATGCCTTAAATTCTGACAACGAAGAAGTGAAATAGCTAATCTTAAAATGTAGAAATTTAGTTGCAAATTTTAAACACAGTTTAGTGGCATCAACTGAATTTAAAAAGAATCAAGAATTATTAGGAAAGCCAATTCTTAAGGTTAAGCAGGATGTAAGCACTAGGTGGAATTCTACTTTAATTATGTTAGCTAGACTTCAAGAAATAAAGGATTCCTTTATTTCTTCCAAAACTTGGGATTCTAAGAAGTGGGCACTTATCTCAGATTGCGTTAATTTATTAAAACCACTGGAAATGATGACTGCTGAAGTATCTAGAGAAAAATATCGGACAATGTCAATAATCATTGTTTTAATACGTGGTTTACACTTCGCCACAAAATCGGTATCCCCCATAACTGTATCAGGACTGCTCCTACAAAAAACTCTGATGGATACAAAACTGGGTAGTTTTGAAACTAATCAAATTACCTCTAAAGCAACATTACTTGATCCTCGGTTCAAAAAATTTGCTTTAGAAAGAAGATCCTTTAGAATTCTGGGATAAACACAAATTTACATTCCCAGAATTGTCCAAACTTCATCTAAAATATCTTGGATATCGTACCACATCAGTACCGTCAGAACGAGTTTTTTCCAAAGCTGGGACTTCCAATTACCCTAGGATATTACCCAATAAAGAAAGAAGAAGTAGAAGAAGATATATTGGGTTATGTTGAGTCACCGGTTGGGCGTTGTCACCAATAAAATGGAAGTAAAACAAGAAATTGGCGAGGAAACCTTTAAAGTTGAAATTGAATGGAATCAACTGGATGATGGTCTTTGGGATGATTTAAAAAAATGTGAAATTAAGGAAGAATCTAGTAGGCAAAATACACATGACACATGTGACTATTTAGACTCCAAGAAATGTCCTGTAATTATTAAAATCGAACATGAAAATAAAATTGGAGAAAACCAAAAAACTGAAAAAGGTTAGTAACAATGTATTAAATTTGTCCCCCTTATTAATTTAGACCTATAAATCGGATTAACTTTTTTAACCAGCTAATATAATTTTGATCTTAAATAGGCGTTATTTTTTTTACATATTTAGTATGTTTCTTCTGCAAATCGGGGAAACATGAGGCAACAAATGTCCAGAATATGAATGGCAATGTAATATAAAAAAAAACACATGGTCTACCAGAACTTAAACCATTGCAATCTCCTACATTCTAAAACATACCTACCAAACTCTTCTTCAGATAAAAATGAACAAACATATCATTTTTTCCTAACAGAATTTCCTTGACTCCAAAACAAAACACAACAATCAGACAATAATATATGCAGGTTCATGAAAGATCCTCAATCTCCAATAATAGTAGCTTAGGGAAATCAAAAAGAACATTCTAAAGCTTAGCCACAGTTACTACACCTACACCTCCTCACAACACAAAAAAAAACAAGTTTTGACAAAATATCTCACAACAAATTGCTAATAGCACTGAATGTAAGACAGGAACAATCAAATTATAGACCTCAGTAGTTATGAAACATTCTTAAAAACTCTTGCAGTAATACAGACAAAGATAATTTAAATACATTAAACATACAAACCACACAATCCTTAAAACAGACCATAGTTGATGAATGTTATAAACTCTTTTTAAATACACCAATTGAAGATCAATGCATATTTTGAGTTGTCCAAATTAACAACGGATCTGGATGAACTAGAATTGTATTGAATAATTAAAATTTACAATTTTTTTTATTTTTATAAACATTTGCATTAATAGTTTTATTAAACAATAATAATTAACAACTTTATATAATAACAATTGTTTAAAGATACAATTTTTTAAACTCAACCTGAACATATAGGTAAGGACTAATCCAAGATCAATTAAACAAAACTCCAATTCTCTGCATTGATAACCAACTTACAAAATGGTCAACAAAAACCTAAAAATCTTGCAATGGAACATCTGAAGTGTAAACTCAACTACAGTAACCTAATATAACTCATAAGAGAGGAGGATCAGGATATTATTTTACTAAATGGAACATTCTTGAAACCCACACACAAATGCATCATCAAACCATATAATATAATCAGAAATGATGTGATGGAAGGTACAAGCATTGCTACTGTCATTAAAAAAAAGATTAAATATGAAATAATACACTATGAGAAAAAATTTAAAACAAATAAAATTATACTAATAATAATCAAAATACAAAACTGTAATATTTTTAATATTTATTCACAGCCCACTAATAAATTAACTCAAAAAGAATTATCATCATTGACTCCTTACAAGGATTCACTATAATAATGGGAGACTTCGTCGATGAGAAAAATGTTTATACATAATGATGGAACCCCAACAAGGTCATCCGTCTAGGACAAAGGCACAGTGCCATAGATCTGACTCTACTCAAGGAACAACATCTACAAATTTAAGTCCTAGCTGATATACACAACTGGCTGAATACACACAATTTCCATAAACAAAAGAGAGGCTATATGGTTTGCAAAAACTAAGAGCATAGGTATATACCTAGATAGTAGTATCAAACATCAGACTATCCCATACAAAGAACAAATAAAATATTTGGGTGTAATTCTCACAGAAAATTTAAATTCGAAACCACATATTGGCAACATTAAAGTAAAGCCAGTAAAGGAATCAGTGTAATGAGGTCCTTCTGTAGAGTTTGGTGGGGTGGAGAACCTACAACATTGCTTATAGCCTATTATGGACTGGTAAGATCTCATCTTGACTTTGGTAGTATATTTTTAAAGCAAGCAAACCCTACAAAAATTAGACACTATACAATATCAAGCACTAAGGCTAATTCTAGGATGCATGAAGTCAACCCCCACTACAGTCCTGTTAGCAGAAACAGGGGAGGTGACCCTAGAATTTAGAAGGAGGTGGCTAGCAACTAAATTCATGTCAAAAATTTATAGCTACCAAAAGCATCCACTTTTGGAGTTAAAACATCAAGTAAACCAGGCATGTAATCACAAATTTGGTTATTGGAGACAGAAAGAGCGTCCATACTTAGTAGAAGTATTAGGTTATCTAAAACCATATAAAAAAAATTGTTCACAAAACAGATATGATAGCTGACATCATACAAAATTATGATACCTTATATGTTCAGATCCCCTAATTCAATTAAACATCAATAAAACAGGTATCAATCATAATATAATATTTAAAATAGTAACTGAGAAATTGTCTAGAAAATTTATTTTTGCTTACACTGATGCATCAAAATGCAAAATTGATCAGGAAACACAAACTGGATATGGAGTGTATATCCCTAACATAGATTTTTCATTTTCATCCAAGCTGCCTTCAATTATGAATATATGTACAGCAGAAATAGTAGCCATTAATAAGGTGTGGTAACTGTGTACCTAAATAGGGGCATCAAGATTGTATTATCTTTAGTAATTCTAAAAGCGCTATACAAAAATTAAATTGCATACACATTAATTCAAAAAGTGATTATATTGCACTACAAATAAAAAAAAGTATTTTTTTGAGGCCAACTCTACTGGTAAAGACTAGACTGTGCTGGATTCCAGGTCATTAAGGAATAGAGGGAAATGCACATGTGGATAATTTGGCAAACATTGGAAGGTGTCTTAAGATACCTCCGGAGATAAAAGTAAACTACACATAACTCTGGCCAGCTCTAAAAATAAATATAAAAAATGAACACAACACTCATTGGAAATCTAAAATTCAAATTAAAGGAAAATGGTATTCAGAAATACAATTAACATGCCCAGAAAAAATTCAATCTGAGAAGGGAACTTACAAAATAAGGAGTACCAAAAAGTTCAAATGCTCAAAATATGCTACAAAACTTTACTTTTGAACAACTAAAGGCAGCAATTAACCACTTAAACATAAAAAACTGAATTTCTGATAAATTTATCCCCACATCTTTTAAACATCCTCCAATTCCCTCATGGGTACTTGTTAAACCAAGGCAACAAACATTTCAGTTTATGAAAAGCTCTGCCCTTGCCCCGAAGCGAGAGAAGTCTAAATTTCCTGTGTTGTGCTATTTGTTTCAAACTAATACCAACTAATACCTCTCACCACCAGTGAAATAAATTTAGTACATGTATATATTCTTTATTTATGCGGGCCGAGTGCTCATTCTGTACACAATTAGCTAACCTTATTTAAAGACTAAGTAAAGTTGTTATTTCTCTATGGTAAAGTAGAAAAAGAAAAAATACATAAATAAACTATATCAATGACGTATACGTCATTGTAAACAATAACAAAACTTTGACACTTTAGTTTTTTTAGTGTTGCAGCCATGTTGCAGCCAATGACGTATAATATAGTTGCAGCCACGATTCGTAGACTTACTACGGTTGCCTACTCCGACTAACCAATGAACATTAAGCCCGAAATTACGTGACGAGAGTACAGTAATTTGAATCGTAACATTGTTAATCGGCGTTTTCATGTGTTTGAAGTATAGAAAATAGTAAAGATAGTTATGAAATAAAGATGTTTAGTGGATTTTAATACCTAATTATGGAAAACTGTTGATATGTAGGTAGTTTGATACTTAAAATTAATCAGAATAAAGTTCTAGATTTACGTAAATCTAGGATTTCAATCTCCATTTTACACAGAAAATTTATCGCATATACTGAATTATCAATACTGGGTTAACTTTTGAATGAATAAACGGCCCTTAGAGGTCAGCTAGGATTATCTTAGGTACAATTCCTTGTAAGAATTTAAATAATTAATAAAGAATATAAATAAATTCCAATGTAAGAATTTAAATAATATGTAATAAATTTTAATTGGTAAAAAACGAAACTAGTTTATTCCAATAGAAATAAATATACACTACATAATAAATTTTTTCAGTTTTTTAATATTTTTCTAATAAGTCTTAAATGATAGCTGTTTGTCTAGAGCAGTGATTCATAACCGGGGGGCGATTGTAGTATTCATAACTAATGAAACCTGTCTAAGGGGGCGATCATGGGAAAAAGGTTGGGAACCACTGGTCTAGAGGAAGACGACCTGCAATACTACCAAATGCACTGGCAGATGCACAAGGACACGAGCCAACAAATAAAGAAAGAAAGAAGTAGAAGATACAACTTTGTACTATATTAAATATATCAGGGTACGAATATCGCAACATTTTTTAAAATAGGAGGGCTGTGTTGGTGGGATATGTGGAAAGAATGGAGGATGGCAAAATACCGAACAAAATAAGCAAACAAGTACCAGAAGGAAAAAGAACAAGAGGAAGACCGAAGCTGAGATAGGTACATAGAAAATGATACAACCTTAAAAATAAAAAAAAATGGAAAAGAAGCACGAAACAGATCAGAATGGACAAGAATCCTCGAACAGGCCAAGAAACAAAAATGAATGTCGAGCCAGTGATGATTATGATCCCATAGTATTGAATATATTTTATCTTTTATGATACTTTGTAGAGACTGGTTTGTTCTTCTTGGCCATTGTTAAACAAGTACATTATTTCATATTTTAAGGAGAATGCTGGTACAGTCCACAAATCCTGAAGTAGGCCATTCTCCTAATTCTGGTTAAAAGAGGTGACTCAATAGAAGTTTCACGGTCAGTGTAGTACCTCAGTTTGAACTACTATCTTTACACACAATATTGAATATATTGAGGTACTATGCATTAAAAGATAATAGGGCTGACTATTACACATATAGAAGACAGAAACACAGGTTGCTAAAACATATTTATATCATTTATTACTTCTGCTGGCTTAAATCCTATTATGCTTTAATTTGATTATTTAATTCATTTTTCCTGATTCTCAAATAGTTATATTATTATTTGGTTTGTTTTAGGTTATCTACAAGACGAACCCAAAATGGAAATTATGGAGACCCCAATTAAAGATTCATCTTACAAAGAAAATGATATGAATAGACACTTTGAAGAAAAAACACTAAATGAAAATATGAAAGTTGTGACTGGACAAAGTCCTTACAAATGCGAAATTTGTTTTAAACAGTTTTCTAACAAATATTATTTGAAAACACATTTGACAGTGCACACTGGAGAAAAATCTTACAAGTGTGAAATTTGTTTTAAGCAGTTTTCTCGGGCAGGTTCTTTGAAAACACATTTGAGAGTGCACACTGAAGAAAAATGTTATCAGTGCGAATATTGTTTTAAGCTATTTAGTACATCAAGTACTTTAAATAGACATTTGAGAGTACACACTGGAGAAAAACCTTACGAGTGTGAAATTTGTTTAAAGCAATTTAATCAAGGAAGTAGTTTGAAAAGACATTTGAGAGTGCATACTGGAGAAAAACTTTACAAGTGTGAAATTTGTTTCAAGCAGTTTTCTCAGGCAGGTTCTTTGAAAACACATTTGAGAGTGCACACTGAAGAAAAATGTTATCAGTGCGAATATTGTTTTAAGCATTTTAGTACATCAAGTAATTTGAATAGACATTTGAGGGTGCACACTGGAGAAAAACCTTACGAGTGTGAAATTTGTTTGAAGCAATTTAACCAAGGAAGTAGTTTGAAGACACATTTGAGAGTGCACACTGGGGAAAAAGGTTATCAGTGCGAATATTGTTTTAAGCAATTTAGCGAATCAAGTAATTTGAATAGACATTTGAGAGTGCACACTGGAAAAAAACCTTACAAGTGTGAAATTTGTTTTAAGCAGTTTTCTCAGGCATGTCATTTGAAAACACATTTCAGGCGAATACACACTGGAAAAAAATATATAAATCAAAATTAACTTTCAGTCTAAGAAGCACAGTCAGGTGGGAGAATATTTTGTAATATCATTATATTTAAAATAAAAATAATAAATACATTAATAAACATATATCTATATACCTTTTACTTTTATTTTTATGATTGTCGTTTTGGGAATTAAAACACTTATTCTTTGTTCCTAGTTTTATTTAATAATACCTAAATACTATTGAGAACTTATACGTATTTTAATTATACAACCAAAGAATATAGACTCGTATAGTAGTGTTATCAAGTGCCTTAGTCTGTCGACCAATAGCACGCTCTTGATGCGCATCCACAAGGAATCTAAGTTCTTGTAGTTGGCTGTATACCATAATATCAAAAAACATTGTATTAAAGATCCTTTATAAAAGGTATATCATTTAAAAACCTAATCGGGCTATAACACAAAACGTTTTCGGATTCCATATACCATCAGCAGTGTCTAGGTATACATGTATGTAGCCACTAAATATGTCGGTAAAAACCCGTTAAAATTGTTTGTTTAATTTTAGTTTACATTATGTGTTATTAATTATTATGATGTTAAAGTTACCAGAGAAAACTATATGACAGCAACTTTGCTTTCATCAAGTCCTCGTAGACACACCTGTCTCAGGACTAGCAACTTCATGTGGAGTCATACGTCGTCATGTTACCAAATCCACTGGTAACTTTAACATCATAATAATTAATAACACATAATGTAAACTAAATTTAAACAAACAATTTTAACGGGTTTTTACCCACATATTTAGTGGCTACATACATGTATACCTAGACACTGATGATGGAATATGGATTCCGAAAACGTTTTGTAAAATAGCCAGATTGTGTTTTTAAATTATATACCTTTTATAAAGGATTTTTAATAAAAAAATTTTGTGTATAAATAATTGCACGATTTTCAAGTCGGGATCAGTCGTAAAAGTAACTTTATATATTTTAAACATTCATATACATATTTCACAAAACAATATATATGACAATACTGTGACGCGCTGCCTTGAGGAAAATATATTTGGTTTAGTGATCAGCGGAATCGAATGATTTTAAGAATCGGAATATTGCGGTTCGGAACATTTTAATAATCGGAATATTATTTCGATTCACGATTCTTTCCGCTCCGTTTATCTCTCGAAATAGTTTACGAGTTTGCAACTTGCCTTGTTAACAAAGGTCAATGCTCGTAAGGGAATTTACAGAAAAACAAAACTTGATGATTTTAAGAATACAGGTATTTAGTATTTATATTGATTTAGTAAAAGATATATTTTCACACAGAGATACAAACGTTTGTTCAGATTTATTTGTTATAAAAGTGTAGATACTATTATATATTATTAGTTCATTAATTCAGGCAACTTTGTTATTTGCAATATATGCAAAAAACGAATAAAATACTTTGTAAGTACTACAAATTTAACTCAACATTTAACCCGGAAGCATTATGTACAATATCAAACTGAAAAAGGCGAAATATTAGTTACCAAAAACAGTAATCAAACCATCCAACATTTACAAAATATAGACCAGCCAGTACCCTCAACCAGTAGCAGTAGCAATAGTGATGCAAGAACAAATCTGATAATTCATGAAGAAAAGGATGATGCTTCCTTTGGCATTCTTCTTTGTTACATTTTACAGGATACTTATAGGGCACTTACTTACTTTGTTTCTTTAAGCAAAGCCTACATAAATTTAAAGCTTTAATAGTATCCCATCTTTGAGATAATGAATATATTTGAAATTCTGAACAACCCGCAATCTTTTTACAATCTCTCTGATTACACAGTTTTCAATTATGTGTTTCACTGGAAGTATTTGGTTCATGTATATTAGCATGCACATGATTATTAAATTGCCTTTTTTTATTACTTTGGTGATTCTAAAGGGCTAGTCTAGGTAGAGCAGAACAAACATTTGTTGCTAGATTGTACAACCAATCAGCAAGTTCAGTTAATCTCTGAAAATTTTAAAAAGCACTGCGATATATCGTCGAACTAACTTTAATTTGTGAAGGTAGTTTTTCTAATAGTTCATGCATAAGGGTATGGTTAATAAGGTAGTCTTTTAAATTGGATGCTTACAATAAAACACATAAATTTTTAACGGCTAAGGCAAATTCTACCAGAGTTTCAAGTTTTTCTGGTTTAGGAGGCGGTAATCTACGAATAGAATTTATATGAGCTTCAATAATTTGCTCAGATCTTCCAAAAAGAATTTTTAATGTAGTTATAATTTGGGACACACATTGAGGTAAAATTAAAAAACTTGAAACACCGACTCTTGCTGGACCTCATAAACATTTTTGTAATCTTAATAAATTCTCATGATTATCTACTTGACATAGCTGAGTAGATCTTTCAAAATTACTAATAAAAACAGGGCAGTCATGTGGATTGCCATTAAAAATAGGAAGGTCTCCAGGATCGCTCCTTTTATACAATATACCTGAACTTTTATCGTTATACGTTGGCAGAGGATTACCAAGTGTTGGAGTTAAAGGAGCAACATTGTCGATAAAGGGCTTATATCTATATTTAAAGAAAGGAATTTAATGACCAAAGGGTTAGTTTTAATTATTTCCTCTTCATCGATGTCCTGACTATCATTCGAGCACTTATCTTCTTATATAATTCTCCTAGACTCCTTGCTTACCTTTCTTTCTTGACATAATAGATCTCGTTCTTGACGTAATAGTAAAAAAAGTAGAGTAGTCAAAAAATTAGCAATAAACCTGCATTGGGAAGAAGCATTTTAAATGAAAACAAATACAAAAAATTCTAAGGCACAAGAGTGTAGTAACAGACATAAGATGTAGCCAATAAAAGAGAAATGAATAATCAAACTGGAGAATGTGAAAATTACATACCTATACTAATCCGTTGCAAAGAGAATTCAGGTCAGTTAAGGCCGTTTTCATATTTTTTATGTGTACATATTTTAGAACTTTTTTATGTGTATATTCTTTATGATATGTTAAATATATTTTACCATTTACCATTTTTTTATACTTGCGCTCTGCTAATATTTTCATTCCATTTTGGTATCCATATCAGCATTTTAGTTTAGCTCTTCGTTTTACGATTTTTTTATTTCCGTTTGTTTTTTATTCAAATATTTAAAAACAGTGGCCTACTGCCTATTGAAAGTATTCACATCTAGTAGGCGAAAAGTGGCAACATTGCGGTCACATGATCAATGAAATTATTCTGTGTTCTCTCTGTCAGTTCAGAGTATATACATATACATGTACTCTGTGTCAGTTCAGTAAATAAAGAGTGAGGTTATTTTTGTTTTTTCCTTATAAATTTGTTTTTAATTCAAAATAATTTTTGAAATCATGTGCTGAAATAATTTAAATTTACTATTCGAAATATGATCATTGTAGAATGGAAAGTGAGCACCAAGAGAAATCTTCTTTTTGGAAGAAGAATGTAAAATCAGTAGCTGGAAGGTAATAATTAAACCTATTACAGATACTTAAAAGCAACATTAGTTTCGTAAATGTTTTCTTTATATTATCTCGAATTTTCAGTGGTATCTATATTTCCAAGTACTATAATATTGTAACCGTTTTCTTGACTTTTAAATTCATCCACCTAATTTTCCCAGAATCTAAGCCTATTAGTTTTTCTTCTTCATGTAGAAATCTTTTCTGTTGTCATATTTATCTATATATTTTTTGCTGTTGAAGCATGCCCATACTATTTCAGCAATTTATTTTTTATGGGTTCTACTATTTCTGATATCATAATTGTTTTTTTTATATATCTTTGTTTGGAATTTTATTCTTTATTGGCATCACACAGCTTACTCCATACAGTAGACAGTAGTAGATCCTAAAAGAATACCATACCAGCTAAATATCTTTTTCTTTTTATAATAATATAACTATTTTGCAGTGATTTGTATCTTCCCAGTCACTGTCTTATTTTCTTTGCTTAGACTCATCTACTTCATCTGTTCATGAACATCTTAACTTGCTTCTCTTAATATCATAACATAATGTGTATTCAGTCATTTATACTGTATTATTTATGTTTTTAGTTGAAACTTAATTGTATTCAGTCAATTCAAGGATAGTTCTCCCCTCACTGGAAATTATCATTCTTTAACAAAATATTTTGTGTTTCTAATTAGAAGCACATATTTTCCTTGAATCTAGTGACATTACTTCTACTCATCCAAACTATAAAATGCTCTTTTGCATTTAACATAAAATATTGAGTCTATCTAAATATTGAGCCTTAAGTTTGTAGAGTTTTTAGTAATTATATACTCTGGCTAATGCTTTCCACATTGGATATTTAAGAATGTAGTCCCTTTTCAGATTATAAAACTACTGAGAATATTACATTGCTTTCAGTCAAAAATAAAGATCTTTTTCTATCTTATTTTTTTTTAATATTTCGATACATTTTTGGCAAAGTAACGTAAGTGACATTTTTGGCGCAAATCATGTTTTTCAATTAAACTAACACTATTATTGTTAAAAAGGTACTGCCAAAGTGTAGTAAGCCTAGAATTACTTTAAACCTTTTTTAGGACAAGTAGGACAAGTTTTTTCAGTCATAATTTAAATAAGTTTAACCAGGTTGAATTAAAAAATTGTTTTTTCTAAAAATCGTGTTTGGTTACTTACTTTATTTTGCCAAAAATGTATCAATTTGATAGGATGAATAGCGTTGATATAATGGTATGAATTTCATTCTTATATACTCATGAATGTTTAAAATTTTATATTGTAGTAAAAACATAATTTACTGATCTATTTTAGACCAAGTCCAAAGCGGGATGTAAAGGACATTAAGAAAACTCCAGGTTCAACCTCATTTCAAGACTTTCAAGCATCAGTTAGTGATGCTTGGGATTTAGATGATGATGAGTTTTGCATTATATCAGGATTAGAAAGTAAGATAATTTAAAGTAATATTAAAACTCTTATAAATTTGGAATACTTTTAGATACAAAAATATCAAAGAAAGTAGCACACTCTGCAGCTTTAAATGTACTGAATAGTCATAGAAGTACGACTGAATCTGAGGCATCCACTGAAAAGAAACATAGTAAGCGGATGAATATTTCTGAAACCGAATCAATTAAAATTAGTCGAATACCTGGTCGACCAAAACCAATTCGTAGATTGCCTTGTGAACAAGAAGGTGTTGAAAATAAATTAGAAAGATTTCAAAATATCCTAGGTAAATATAATTTCGTTTTTTTTAGTATAGGTATTGCTATAACGGGTATATTTATCATACTTTTTATATTACTTAATATTTTTAGTTACCTTCATCATCATCAGTAGCTCAGCAACCCTTTCTGGGTCCTGGCTTGTTCTAGGATATTCAGATCATTCTGTTTGGTTCCTTGCCTTGTTTTTCCAGTTGATAATCTTAAGTGTTTTCAGATCTTGTTCCACTTTTTCCATGTATATAAGTTTGGGTCTTCCCTTTGACTGTCTCCTTATTGGTGTTTGCCTCATTATATGTTTTGGGGTTTCAGTCTCCAATATCCGTTCAACATGGCTCATCCAGCTCAGATGTCCGATCTTTATGGATGTTATGATCTCGGGTTCATTGTATGCTGTGTATAGTTCAAAGTTATATCTTCTGCGCCATATGTCATTTTCCTTTACCCCCATAAATATGTGTCTAAAGATTTTTCGTTCAAATGTACCTAATAGGTTCTTATCACTTTTCGACAGTGTCTATGTCTCTGATCCATATACAAGGACTGGTTTTATCAGGGTCTTGTATATTTTGTATTTGGTTATTATTTCGTTAATGTTTAGGCCACCGTTTTGTGTCGCTTTTTCTATCGCATTAAATGCTACTCTCATCTCTCTTTCGCTTCTAACTATGATATTAACATCATCTGCAAATGCCAATATTTGTACACTTTTTGTTATTATTGTTCCTTCTTCCTCTGGTGTTGACTTTTGACTCCTTAATTATTTTCTCTAATGTGATCTTGAATAGAATACAGGATAGGGCATCTCTGTCGTAGGCCCGTTCTCACATGGATTGTATCGTGTTTTTTTTACTATATCAATGAGTTCAGTTTGAATATTAAACTCTTTCGGTGCATGGATCAGAAATTCTCGATGGATACTATCATAGGCACTCTCAAAGTCAATGAAAAGATGATCTGTGTCTATATTAAATTCACTAGCCTTTTCCAAGATTTGCCTCAAGACAAAGATCTGATCTATTGTGGAGTTCTGCCTACGAAAAGCACATTGATATCCCCCAACTATTTGTTCCACATATGGTCTGAATCAGTCATACACAATATTTAACCATATTTTATATGCCACAGTCAGTAGCTTTATTTCCCTGTAGTTTTTACATTGAAGCTGATCTCCCTTTTTATGTAGTGGTATAATTAATCTGGTATTAAAGTCTTGTGGCAGTTGTTTATTATTCCTTATGTTCACTATTAGTTCCTATATCGCATTCAATAGGGAGTCTTCACCTTCCTTTATTAATTCTGAATATTGTCTAATCCAGGTGAGTTGTTGTTTTTCAGCCTGTTAACTGCTTCTTGCATTTCAGCTACTGAGAATTCTAAGAATTCTGTCCATCTTTGTAGTATTTCACTCTGTTGAGTTACTATATATCCTTCTTTGTCTCTACACATCATTATTCTTGGTTTAAATTATTTTCTGCTATTGTTAAGTTTTTGGTAGAATTTTCTGGTTTCTGATGGTTTATTTAGTTCTTCCATTTCTTTTTCTATGTGTTATCTTTTCTTTCTGCGATGTATTTTCTACTCTTCCCTCCTTAGCATTCTATATTCCTCCACTGCCTTTCGTGTTCTATGTCGTTGTTGTAGTCATTGATATTCATAATTTTTCCTCTTTGTTATGTTACGACACTCTTCATCGAACCACTGTCCTTCACTTGATTTGAGCTTTTTTGTAGACCCAGGGTCTCTTTGGCCGCGTCCTGTATGTTTTTACACGCTTCCCATTCTCTGTTTATATCCTCGTGCTTTTGTCTGTTTTCTAGCCTTCCTTTTATATATTCTTTGTATTTTGCCTTTGCTATTGTCTGCTAAGTTTTTTATTTCATATTTTTCAATTATGGATCCCTTTTCTTTTTTAATGTTTGAGATTCTGGCTCTTATGACCAGACTGAAAACAACAAGTCACCTGGATTAGACAACATTAGCACAGAATTAATAAAGAAAGGTGGAGACTCCCTATTGAATGCGATATACAAACTGATAGTGAACATATGGAACAAATAGTTGGGTTTGGGGGATATCAATGTGGTTTTCGCGGGCAGAACTCCACAATAGATCAGATCTTCGTCTTGAGGCAAATCTTGGAAAAGACTAGTGAATTTAATATAGACACACATCATCTTTTCATTGACTTTGAGAGTGCCTATGATAGCAACCATCGAGAATTTCTGATCCATGCACCGAAAGAGTTTAATATTCAAACTACTTCTACATAAGCTAGAACATTTCGGAGTTCGTGGTACTTTGCTTCGTTGGATAGATGATTTCCTGACAGATCGATATTACAAAGTTCTCACAGGACAGGTTAGTGGAAAGTGGAGTGCCTCAGGGTTATGTCCTTGGACCTCTGCTTTTTACGGTTTACACCAGCGATGTTCCTTATTATGTCTCAAGTAAAATATCGTTCTACGCTGACGACACAAAAATATATGCCAATCCAATCACAAACCAGCTAACCCTCCAAATGGACTTAAACTCTATTTTAACTTGGTGTTCCCAGTGGTTACTACCCTTAAACGCGGAAAAATGTGTAGTGCTTCGAATTGGTACAAATAACCCACTTTTGCCGTACTTTGTTAACGGGCAGCCATTAGAATCTGTTTTTCGAGAGTTTCAATGCAATCATTGTGTAAACTTTACACTGTGTACGTAAGACCCATACTTGAATACACTGGACCAACGTGGTATCCTGATCTGGTTCGAGATAAGACTTTGTTGAAAAACGTTCAAAGAAAAGCCACTCGAATTTCTTTGAGACCGAGAAGACCTTCTTATGCAGAAAGACTTAGTATGGCTAACCTAACTTCTTTTGAACTTCGCATTTTCTTCACTGTCTGTGTACCTCTTACGACAAAACCAGGGCTACGAAAAAGATTATTTTCATCTTCACAGTTTAGAGAAATCATGATTATCAATACTGGCTTTTTCTTATTTGTTTCACCGCCAATACCGCGATAAAATTATAATAAAACTATGTATACAGTATTTAGAGTTTCTCTGCTTAATTCACCGTGGTGAATATTTCAGTGAAAAATATTTTTTCAACAGCAGCAATGTTGCCAAGCCCATTAGAATAATATTAAAGATAGAAAATATCCAGTAACTAGTAATAGTTTATTTTTGTCTGTTTTAGAAACTTCAACAACTTTGCAAGAATTGTGTCAGCTCAGTTGGTCTGGTATACCAGGAAAAGTTAGGGGTATCACATGGAGACTGCTTTCCGGGTATCTTCCAATGAATCTAGAAAGAAGAAATGAAGTATTAGAACGAAAGAGACACGATTATTGGTCTCTAGTAGAAAAATATTATTATACGGAACATGATGAAACAAATCGTGATATTCAACACCAAATTAATATCGATGTGCCAAGAATGAACCCTTCAATACCATTATTTCAACAAAAGACAGTTCAAATAATGTTTGAAAGGATATTATTTATTTGGTCAATACGTCATCCAGCCTCTGGATATGTTCAGGGTATAAATGATTTAGTTACGCCGTTTTATATAGTGTTCTTACAAGAATATCTAAAAGAAGATCAACCGTTTGAGAAGTGTTTCGTTGATGAATTGACTGAGGAACAACGCAGGGTTGTGGAAGCAGATTCATTCTGGTGTTTATCCAAATTTCTGGATAGTATACAAGATAATTACGTTTTTGCACAAATAGGTATTCAAAAAAAGGTGCTTCAACTTGAAGAATTAATAAAACGAGTTGATGAAACGTTACATAAACATTTAAAAGAACACAACGTGAGCTATCTTCAGTTTTCCTTTAGATGGTTAAATAATTTATTGACTAGGGAATTGCCATTGCGCTGCACTATTCGGTTGTGGGATACATACCTAGCTGAAAATGATTGTTTCGCGACGTTTCAGTTATATGTCTGTGCTGCCTTCCTCCTTTACTGGAAAGATGACTTGATGCAACAACATGACTTCCAGGGACTACTTCTGTTGTTGCAGAACTTACCCACTCAGTCCTGGACTAGTTCTCAAATAAGTTTAATGGTTGCAGAGGCCTACAAACTGAAAGTTATGTTTGCAGATGCTCCCAACCACCTTTTAAGTAATAACTCCGGTGATAGTTAAATCAGTTAGATTTTTATTGATATTATAATGTGTCCAATGTTATATTTTTTGTATCGGGTTCTTTAAAGTACATTGTTAAAGTACACTTTTGGCTTTTATTTTCGTTATATATATATATCCCTCTAAATCTTCATCCTATTGTACTTACATATTACTTCCGGGTTTATATAACGTGGTATTCCAGAACACCTCTTTTAAACCCGGAAAACAATGTATCAGTACAGAATACCACTGCCACACTACTTATAGATAAAGCTATTTACTTTTTATAAGTCGTCAACTGGCTAGCCTGAAAATAAAGTGATCTAAAACCACTTTTTCGAGAAAATTAAAAAAATACATTTTAATGTATAAAGTGGTTGGTACTAAAACCAAAATTTTTATACAAAAGTTTAATTACGGCTACCAAAAATCTTACAAACATAAAAAAAATTCTTACTGATAACTGAACTTAATTTTGTTAATTTTTTATTTAAAAATGTAACATAGACCATTTTAGAATTATTAAAAATAGCTAAGTAAACTTATTCATCCAAATCTTCATCTCGAAATAGTGATAGTATGTCTTCATTATCCTCCCTATCACCTCTGCGATTGTAATGGGGTAAAGAAAGATAAAATGGGTGATGCACAGGAGGTACAAATTGTAGCATTTTTTTTATATCTTTCATTTTATTAAAAGATAAGATAATATCTGCGGCAACCTCCGGGGGAAAGTTTTTTAATACCTGTGCAAATTCTTGAAAAGAATTCATTTTATTTAGATCTATAGCATTATAAGTATCCGAGTAATCATCATTGAAAAACATTACCGATGTATCGAGGTATAATTCCATCCATGCTTCAGGAGTGTACACTGGGGTTAAATTTTGTGCCCTACTAATAAATGAAAAATCGCCATCGTTTGGTAAATATGTGTGACCGGTAACCAGATAATTTACATAGATATCTTGAATGTTCGGTAAAACGTTAACCATGTACATAAAAAAATGTAACAAATTTCAGTTCCGATTTTGTCCCCCACAACAGTCACTAAAGAGAACAAGTTTTGAAGCATGAGAAGGAATTTCATTTTTAAAATAGTGATATAAACAACTTATCACTTCTTGAGAACCTCTAGCCCCTTTGGTTTCATACCACATGTTAATAAAAACGTTTTCTCCACCACTTTCATAAGTATGAATTCCTAAGTTTAACATGTGCATCTGCCTTAAGTAATACACCCCACCGGTATTTATGTGAGGTAAGGGAAGTGTTCTTTCCAAATCAAATGTAATTAATACACCTGTACTGTCCGGCTTCACACACTCGTTTTTGTAATCTTTCAGAAGTTTCCTAGCTTTTTAAGCCAGAGCAATATGCTGGCCCCTTTCTATTTTTACTTCTTCTGATTTTTGTTTATTACTTTCTGCATTTAAACTTATTTGAACTGCACCGCAAAATTTGCAAGTATCTTTTTTAGGTATATAGAAATGAATATTAAATTCGGTTCTAAAGATTTTTTCATAGATACTTTTTTTAAGAACTGGTTTTCCTTTAATAATTAATTTACATTTAAACAGTTCGTACATTTTGAAAATATTTAAAGAGGGTGCTTAACATTGACGCTTTGAGATTCTTTCTCCATAGTTGCTCTTAAATTTAGGAAAACTATTAATGTGATTACGAATCCACTTCAATTTCTCCTCGTTTATTTTATTTCCAGGAACTTTTCTTCCTCTTCGATCGGGGGAAGGGATGTCACTATTTTCGGCTTTTTTTACTCTTAGTGCATAATCTAATCGATGATTACTTATTGTAATACTTAAAAAAAAAATACACACGTTCTGACCATTTAATTGAAATATCCGTAAATACTGTTTACGACTCACAGATTCTGGGTGTATTTTTTTTTGGGGACGTTTACATTCAATGTAAAAAAACGTTTTAGCGGCAATAACTTTCCCTTTTATATTAGTGTATTTCTCTCCTGAAGCTCTACATCTCTTTCTGACGTATTTTCCCCATAAAGCCTCTTGTTTCATTTTCTTTCTTCCCTTTCTTACTTCAGTTTCGTCTGGTTCTTGAATTTCTCCAAGATTTTCCATGTTTTGATTCAACAACACAGGTTCATGTTAAACATCGGAATCTGTAACAAGAGGAGGTAGTTCAGTATGTTTACTTAAAACAATAACATTATGTAACGTTGCGATGCGTTAAAGCTTTCTTTTAATTAAACTGTTATAATGGTTTTAAAATAACTCTTAAAATACCCATTAGGGGCAGACAAATTTAACAAAAATGTAGCTTATTTAGTTTTAATATATTAATTTCTTTGAAAAATAAAAAATATGGCAACAGTGCGCATCAACATATTAATGTGAAAACATCAGCACGTGGTTTTTGCTACTAGTTACTACAATCACTTTCTATTTAAAATCAATTGCTTCCCTTATTGGTTACTAAACTATAATATTTTATTTAAACATGCACTTACTTGTATTTGTGTTACTATCTCTTGCATCAGAATCGCTGCCATAATTATTTGAAGGTATGTATATAAATTGTCTTCCACTAGTCGGCGTGTACGAGACCTTATTGAAATATTCGTAGTCATTTTTCACATTAACACAACCGATCTACTAACTAAATAACTGCAACCTCCCGGTTTGAGGTTAGTACCAATGACAGTGCCACAGTGTTGCCGCTCTATTAATAATTGTTGATTAATGTGCTTCATAAACCACTTTAGAATTTAGAATTTTTACTTTGGTAGAAATCAATAGGTCTATGATGCATAGGGTTACATAGACCCTTTACGAATTTGAACAAATTTCAATTTCCCCAAAATTAAAAGTGGTACATTGTTATTTTACGGACTCTCACTGAGATTTAGACATAGATCACTTTAGTACTGATAGATTACTAGCTTTTAAAGTCAAATATAACAAAATCTAAATATTTATACATATGCGACATAGACCACTTTAGCTCCAGGCTAGCCAACTGGTGGGTATGATCCTGTTGCTGTCTCCGATCGATTTTGCACTAGGATTTTAGTCTTTGTGTTTATTGACAGACCTATTTATTTAGCATATGATTTAAATATCTAGTCCCTGATAAATGGCTAGAATCAGAATTCATAGCGATACCTAAAAAACAGGGGGCTAAAAAGTGCGAAGAATATTGAACAATCAGCCTAATGAGCCATATGTTGAAACTGTTTCTTAGAGTCATCCATGGAAGAATTTATAAGAAGTGCGAGGAACAAATATCGGACAGACAGTTCGGCTTCATTAACGCAGTGGGTACTAGAGAGGCACTTTTCGGAGTACAGGTACTGATTCAAAGATGCAGGGACGTTAACTGCGACGTATACGCGTGCTTGATCGACTATGAAAAGGCATTTGACAGAGTTCAACATCAAAAGATGATAAACATTTTAAAAGAGGCAGACCTGGATGACAAAGACCTCAGAATAATTTTAGAACTCTACTGGAATCAGACCGCATACATGAAAATTAACGGAGAAGAAACAGATCACATAAAAATACTACGTAGAATTAGACAGGGATGTATCCTATCGCCGTTGATATTTAATATGTACTCAGAGAAAATTTTTAACGAGGCTCTTTACGGAATAGACGAAGGCATCCTTCTAAATGGTGAAAGAGTAAACAATGTTAGATATGACGACGACACTATGGTGATAGCAGATAGTTTAGAGGGACTTCAGAGGCTAATGGACAGAATAAACGAGTACAGTCAACAGTACGGACTAAACATTAATACCCACAAAACGAAACAAATGATTATCAGCAAGGAGAATATCAACGGGGCTCATCTATACATTAATGGGACGCAGATAGAGCGAGTACAACAGTATTATTAACGAAGAGAGGAGCAATTTACAGGAAATAAAGTGCCGCATAGGAAAGGCAAGAACGGTCTTTAACAAAATGAGCGCCATCTTCAAAAGTCACAACATATCCCTTGATACAAAAAGGAGACATTTCAGATGCTATGTTTTCTCTGTGTTGTTGTACGGGGCGGAGGCATGGACGCTTACAGACACCACTATTAAAAAACTTGAAGCATTTGAGATGTGGCTTTATAGAAGAATGCTGAGAATATCATGGACAGCAAGGATCACGAACAAGGAAGTTCTAGGAAAAATGAAGAAGGAACCAGAGATTGTGTTTACGATCAAACGCATAAAATTGCAATATCTGGGACACGTTATGAGAAATCAGCACCGTTACTCCCTGCTACAGTCTATATTGCAAGGTAAAGTCAAAGGTAAGCGAGAACCCGGTAGAAGGAGAATATCATGACTGCGGAATTTAAGAACATGGTTTAAGAAAACCTCAACGGAGCTGTTTCGAGCCGCAGCGAGCAAGGTTATGATTGCCAATATGATTTCCAACATCCGAAACGGATAGGAACCAGAAGAAGAATGATTTAAATTCCGTATAGGCATTCTTGCTTTTTGCTTTGATTCTTCTCATGATATTTATGTTACCTGCGTACCTGTGTATAGTTTCTAGCTTCTGACGTTTTTTTAACTACTAATTCCATTGCCAAAATAACCATTTATGATATCAGCTCATAGCCTTGTTTTATTTGGAATGGATGTGTTATCTCACGTTGTATCTTTACGTGAGCCACTCATCCGTCATCGTTATTCGGATGAGATAACTAATTTTGGTGGTATTTCAAATTCACTTAATATTTTGTATCAATGTGCCATGTTATTGAGACATAAGTCGACGAGAATATTATAGACATCTATGTTTCTGACTTTGCCTAAAACATGCTGAACCGTGAATAGTTGGTCGATGATATTCTACATTCTTCTTCTTTTTCTTCTTCTTCTTCGTCTAGCCATTCACGTCCACATCTGAACATAAGCCTCTTCAAGTCTTCCTTTCCATTGTTTTTTATTGTACGCTACTTGTAGCCAATTTTTCCTGGCAGTCCTTTTCAGATCATCTGTCCATCTCATAGGAGGTCTGCCTCTGGGTCTTTTGTGTTTGTATGGTCTCCAGGTTAAAATTGATCTGTGCCATTTGTTTAGATCGCTCCTAGCTACATGTTCAGCGTATTCCTATTTCAACTTTTTTTCATTCTACATTCACGGACTCAAAATTCTTCCTACTTACTAGCAATGAGAGAGGTGAGATATGACGGAGAGCTGTGGCGGTGCTACTTACAATTTCCAACTCGTAAACACAGAGTTTCAAGTAGCGAAAAGTAAGAGCAAAAAATATTGAATCTTAGCTTATGAGGACACTGAAGAAACAAGAGTTCTCATACCCACCCAAAATTAGATAGTGTATGCTACATAGGAAGAAGAAATAATGCGATGTACCTTAAACATATTTATTTAACACAATCAGCTCTACAAATATCCTGTATATAACAAACAAATTGTGGATACAAACAATTAAATCGGCGAAAGACTATGTTTCTCGGACGGTGTTAGTTCTGGATGCCAAATATCGACTATTAAAATTAATCTAAAATCCGTTCCATTATGCCACACTTCGTGTTCAAAGCTGTCGTCAAAGACAAATATTTCACCTTCTTTCCAACTTCTGCAATAAAAAAAATCATGTATACATAAAAATTATTACCTTTTATTTCGCTTATTATTAAATTTGGATTGATGTAATGGTCTAAGTATTCCAATTAATAGGTCATATAAATTTTTATTTATCAGTGGCACATTGTTGCTGATTCATTTAACATTGTGAAAATATAACCTTGATGAATCAGTCCATGCAAACGATTATAATAGTACAAGTTTATCAACTTCTTAAAGTTCAAGGATTGGTCTGAAGCTAGAATTCATAATAATTATTAATATACGAGGGCGATTTGACTTAAAAACGGAGCTTAATACAGGGTGTCTCAGACTAATTTACCCACGCTATATCTCTTAAACGATTAGATATTTTTGAATGGGACAAATTGGGATGGGACATCTATTCTACTTGTAATACACTTTAATATAGCGAAGAAAAAATCATCCCCTAAATATTCATCCCTTAGTTACAACCCCTAACTTTAATTTTTTTTAATAGCACCGTGTATATTTTTTTATAGTTTTGGATGTGGTCTTCTATCATCTATTCCAGGGGTGTCCAACTTGCAATGCCTCAAGGGCCAAAACTAAAACCTTTGATGTTGTCGCTGGCCATATAATAATTTTGTTACAATAACAAAATAAAGTAAGGTATAAAAATAATTAAAACAAAAAAGAGTATTATTTCTTTTATTGCTCAACAACTACATTTTTTTATAAACGGAAAATTTATTGATAACACTTTTCAATAATCAAGACAAACATTGCAAAAGCAACGAAAAAGATGTATCCAATTAGTGTGAGGAGTGTGGTCGATCGGCTTAATCCACCAATAGAACTGTCCACCTAGAGTTCAGTTTTGGACACTCTCATAAGATGACGTAAGGAAGAATCGGTAAGGTTGCTTCTGTTTTTATTTTTTATGTATTTCATGGAGGAAAAGGCACTTTCACATGTATATGTGCTTCCGAACATTGACGTCATTTTCAGTCCAAAATCTCGCAGGTTTGCTAATTTCTCCTTTGACAGTAATTTGAAAAATTCAGGTCCCTTTTCTTGTCTGGTGATTAGGAACATGTCTGCTTGATGATCACATAACTTAAGCTATAAGCTGGGTGGTTGATCATCAATGGTTGCTCCAATAGGGTTATTATAAAGTACTACGTTGCTTTTGAGACGTTCAATTTCTTCAAATCTTGTATTGAATTCATCAATTTGTTCAATTTGTGAAATCTAGGATGATGACTCAATATTTTCCTCACCGTTGAATTCTTCTGCTATTTGCAGACAGCTAGGGAAGTGTGTCAGTTTGTTCTTTTCCAAAGCACGTTTAAACACGTTCAGCTTATTCCGGAATCCGTTTATCTTTCCGATCAAATCTGAAACCGTCTGGTTTCTTCCTTGAAGACTTAAGTTTAATATGTTAAGATGATTAGTCAGGTCTGTTATAAAAGCCAACTGTCTTAAGAATTCTGGATCCTTAAACTTCTTTTCCAGTTCAGTTGTGTCAGATGAAACGTATTTGTTGAGAAATACAGGGATTTCCTTTCTTATGGCAAAAAATCGTTCCATGCACTTTCCTGCACTCAGCCACCTTACATGGTTGTACATTAGCAAGTCTCCATACTCAGCCTCTGTTTCCACTAAAAACTGCTTAAGTTGCCTGTGTAAAAAGATCGATTTCCACCTCTAATAATATTTATAATCTTAATCACGATTTGGAAAACTTAATCTTCCTTGACTGATTTTCCACATAAAACTCCCTGATATATAATACAATGAATTGTTGGACGATTGTGTTCGTTACGCGTCAGCGAAGCGGCACGCGGTACAGTACTTGTAATGTAAAAACACTGCTAAACCATAAAATATAAAATAAATTAAAAAATCTTTTTTCACAGTGGCAGCATTTAAAGAAAATAGAGTTTTTAGAAAACATTCTACCCAATTTGCTAGAAGGTATTCCTCTTCATGAGCGTCAAGAAATGTGGTGGCAACAAGACGGAGCTTCTCCACATAATGCGAGAATCGTTAGCGACCACCTACAAAACCGTTTTGATAACCACTGGATAACAAACAACTCTGCAGAAATTATGTGGGCCGCACGTTCATGTGATTTGTCACCTCTTGACTCTTTCTTGGCAAAATTGGACCAGTATTTCTCCTTTATCATTTCTTTGGCACAAACCAAAGTTTCCTACTACGTCTTCGGTCCGCCCTTCACCTACTATGGCATTAAAATCTCCCATAATAATGTTTACAGCATTTTTCTTTGTGATCTTCATTAGCTGTTTGATATCTTGGTAGAATTCTCGTACTTCTCTTTCTGGTTTTTCTGCTCTTGGACATATACTTGAATCCACTATCTAACATCTTTAAAATTTTAACTACAACGTTCTCATTTAAAACAGTAGTTAAATATGTACGCACGTGCACCTGATCAGTTTTGAGGTTAGATTCTTTGATATGACTGGCTCATACGCGGTATGTGATGTAGGAAGTGGCGAGGGTGCCGCATTATTAGACGTGTCGGTTTATTGAACTATAACTTACCTTATATCATCTGCAACTCTCAGGAAAGTATTACTTGGAACTTTTAGGCCTAAATGTGCTCTAAGTCTACAATTGGTAGGCCCACAATGGGGCCAAATGTGAGTACCAGGATGCATTACACTAAACTTTGTTTGCCCTCTTTTACAATTTTTTGCTTCTGGAATTTGATTGATAATACTACAAGTAAACGGACATTTTTTGCAATTGTTTACATTTTTCTGTCCTCTTGCATATAACTCAAATTGTTTCCATTCACCAGTATCTCTCAGGTTTTCCGACTCGTCTTGGAAATAACCTTTTTCACTTAAAATGGATAGACCTTCTTCTCGTATCTTTCGCCATGACTGAAGTAACAAATTGAAGAATTTTGGGTATGGAATGTCTTCAGGGTTCCACCATGGTTTACCAGATAGTTTAGGAACGTTGTATAGAGATCTTTGATATTTTGAAAAAAACACTTTGTTGTTTGTGCCTTCTTCGTATACCTAAAACATTAGATCGTTTACCTACTTTATAAAGTTCGTAGTTAAAGTATTTTATACAAGTTTACATTTTTTAACAATATAGGCAGTTCCAAGATGTTTTTAACAGCCCGTAATGCAGGAAGTAATGAATATTTTTATTTGAAAATTAGGAAATGTTAATTGAACTTACAATACTATCAATTGGTGTATACACGAGATCTGTGACGTCATCACGGACGCTGTAACGTCATTATAATGGAAAAAACTGATCATGGGAGTAAAAGTCAAGTCAAACGAAAGGCTTTTATTCCAAATTCATGGGTATAACACAATGAAGGTTATTAATGTTAATAAATATACTAAATTTTTAATTTAATGGACCCGTCCGATGGCCTCCAAGATCGCCTGCTACCATGCTTAGATTATTTTGTATGGAGCTATGTAAAAGGATAGCGGTAGCTTAGGTAGCTTAGGGTAGCGGGTAGGTACCCCTCTATGATCCCGATAGAGGGTAGACTTACTTCAGGGAGGTAGCGCCCCTGCCCACGTGAGCTCCTGGTTTTCCTCTACTCCCTACTTAGGGGAAACCAGGCCCAAACCCCAATATTATCCTACCCAAACCCCAAATTCCTTCCCTATATCCTCCCCCAACTCGCCAACACGTCTGGCCAGCGTGGCGTTTTAAGGCCAAACCCCCCGTAAACATGCAAAACACAAACCAAACACGGCCCTCAGTCCCCGGCAGCTCAAAAATCTCTGACCAAGGTAGCGGACAGAAAAGATTAAGAGCAGAGGGTGCTAAGAATACCCGGGATGGACCAGGCTACCACTCAAGACGGCTAAACTGCACAAGAATACTGCATCTTGCATCCTATAATATAAGAACCCTCTCAACCGATCATAAACTAATAGAACTGGAAAACGAATTAAAAACAATAAAATGGGATGTAATGGGACTTAGTGAAATTAGAAGGAGAGGAGAAGAACAACAAACATTGAAATCAGGACACCTGTTCCACTACAGAGGAGAGGAACATTCATCCAACGGTGGAATCGGGATCATTGTACATAAAAAACACATACCCAACATAACAAAAATCGAGACCATAAGCACGAGAGTCATCCTATTGATATTAAAACTAAACTCTCGTTATAGTTTAAAAGTTATACAGGTCTACGCCCCGACAACTGGACACACAGATGAAGAAGTTGAAAAATTCTATGAGGATGTAGCAGAGGCACAACAAAGAACACGAACACACTATACTGTTCTCATGGGCGACTTCAACGCAAAACTCGGATTCAAACAAGACCAAGCGGAGATCGCGTTAGGAAAGTACGGATACGGGGCAAGAAACGCAAGAGGGGACATGCTTTTAAACTTCTACATCATCAATGCATGTTTCAAATGAACTCTTTCTTTAAAAAGAAACCCCAAAACAAATGGACTTGGATAAGCCCTGATGGCGCCGTCAAAAACGAAATCGACTTTATAATTACAGATAAAAAATATATAATACAAGACGTGGAAGTACTCAACAAGTTCTCTGCTGGCAGCGACCACAGAATGATAAGAACAAAAGTAATGCTTAACGTTAAAAAAGAAAGAATGAAGCTTGTTCCTAAACCAAATGTTAGAAGATGGGTACCACCTGAAAATGCAAAACTGTTTGAACGTACGGTCGAAGAAAAATTACAAAACGAAGAAACAGAAAACATAAACATCGAACAACTAAATCAGAAAATAGTCAAAGCTCTGAAACAAGCACAAGAAAAATGTTGCCCAAAAAACCAAAAAGACGAAGAAAAACTAAGTCTAAGCACGAAAACTCTATTAGAGGAAAGAAGACAACTAACAGATAAATACAGAACCAATCTAACAAAAATGAGACAACTAAACAAACAAATCACTAAGAACATCAGAAAAGATATAAGAGACTACAACACCAGAGAGATATCAAAAGTCATAGAAGAGAACAAAAGTTTAAAAGTCTTCAGAAGGAAACAGCAAATAGGAAAGAAAAATATTTACAAACTGAAAAACACCAAGGGCGAAATAATAACAGATAAACAGGAAATTCTACAAACTGTCGGACAATTTTACAGCGAACTCTACAGCAAAACAGAAGAAAATGTTTCAACTGACAACATACCAAAGGTTCTAAACCAGGGCTCGGAAGACATACCAGATGTTACTGTTGATGAAATCAAAAAAGCTCTCCTACAAATGAAAAATAACAAGTCACCTGGCGACGACGGGGTCGTTGCCGAAGCCATAAAATTAGGAGGCGAGAAACTGATACAAATGCTTTCCATACTTTTCACAGAATGCCTTGAAAGAGGAACAACACCATCACAATGGCAAAATGCAGTGATCATTCTAATGTTTAAGAAAGGAGATTTAACAAATCTCGTAAACTATAGACCAATCAGCCTCATCTCACACATATACAAGCTTTTTACAAAAGTCATAACAAACAGACTTTCGAACAAAATGGACTTTTATCAATCATGCGAACAGGCAGGATTCAGGTCAGGCTTCGGCACAAACGACCATCTACAAGTTATTAAAAGCCTCATCGAAAAATGTATAGAGTACAATAAACCCCTCGTCCTAATTTTTGTGGATTATGAGAAAGCATTCGACACAGTAAACCACCAGAAAATGCTAGAAGCTTTAAAAGAGTGCCGAATAGATCACCGCTACACCACTGTCATCAAAAATATCTATGATAATGCCACGGCATGCGTCAGACTTCATGAAGATACACACAAGTTCAAAATTCATCGCGGAGTTCGCCAGGGCGACACCATTTCGCCAAAACTGTTTACAACATTATTGGAATACATGTGTAAGCGTGCAAACCTAGACGAAAAGGGCATAAACATAAATGGAGAGCAGCTTAGTCACCTTAGGTTCGCGGATGATATAGTCCTGATAACAGACCGCATAGATCATGCCATCGAAATGTGCGAAAGACTCTACCATGCCTCTACACAAGTGGGTTTAAAGATCAATAACTCAAAAACACAAGTGATGACAAACCTTGTTCTGAGTGAGAACATCAACATAGCTGGAACAAGTATAGAACAAACATCAGCATACAAATATCTGGGACACGAAATTCGCTTAAGTAGAGATAACCAGACCAATGAACTATTACGTAGAATAGGGTTGACATGGGCAGCTTATGGAAAGCTAAGAGATGTTTTCCAATCAGCCCTTCCCATCTGCTTAAAGAGAAAAGTCTTCGATCAATGTGTGCTGCCAGTTCTAACCTATGGTGCGGAGACGCTAACACTTACTAAGACGTCCGCAAACAAAATTCGAACAACACAGAGGGCAATGGAACGGTCCATGTTGGGATTAACCCTGAGAGACCGAATACCCAACACAGAATTACGCCGTAGATCGGGAGTAACCGACGCAATCAAAAGAATATCAACCTTAAAATGGAACTGGGCAGGGCACGTCGCGAGAACGAAGGACGGCAGATGGACAAAACGCATTCTTGAGTGGAGACCCAGACAAGATGCCTTTAGAAATAGAGGACGACCACCAACAAGATGGACGGATGACCTGAAACGGACACATCAAAATTGGATGCAGGCGGCTCAGGACAGAAATTTGTGGGGTGAACTACGGGAGGCCTATGTTCAGCAGTGGACGAGTATGGGCTGAATGATGATGATGTAAAAGGATAGTTTATAATGAAGAACCTACAGATATGTGGCCGATTTAAAAACTAAAATTAGACAAGCGCGTACCCTGATTTCGCCAGAGATGACAGATATATGCGGCATGTACACGTGAACTGCTTAGACGTTGTGGCTTATGTTAAAGCTGAATTCGGTCATTTTGAAAACCTCGTATAAAATTAATTTCATCAAACCTAACCTTCATTCCACTTTGATCTATTTAATTTTTTCCATTGTATTCCATTCCATTGTTTTCTAGATCTCATGTTAACATCAATAATTGATAGTATTGCTATTTTCCAATTTTCAAATAAAAATATTCATTACTTTCTGAATTATCGGCGGTTAAAAACATTTTGGGACACCCTGTATAATGTGGAATAAGTAAATTTTTCAAACAATGAAGTCAGATTATTGGTTAAATTTTATGAAACAAAAAGAAAATAGTCATCCTTGATATGTAGCAATATTCATTAAAATTTTGTGAAAATACTGATCGACATTTACCTATATCCAAGAAAAATAAAGCAAATAGATGCTCGCAGTTCAGATTAATTAGCCTGATGAGCCATTTTCTAAAATTTTACTCAAAATTGTACATCAACTAATATACAGAGAATGCGAAAGAAACCTGAGCGACAATCAAGGCATTATTTGGCATCCAGATATTACTACAAAAATGCCGAGATCAGCGAAAAGACTTGTTTCTCTGTTTTATCGACTAAGAAAAAGCGTTTATGATCGAGTACAACACACAGAACTCATAGAAACCCTAACACAACATGGTATAGACCATAACACTGGAGCACTTATTAAAAAAATATATTGGGATCAAATTGGGTAGTTTGAAGAATGTATTTGTCACACAAAGATTGTTCTCTACGCAGAATTCTACAAAACGGTCTCCTTTGTCATTACGTTGTCCAAAATTCCCTACAATGTTTCCTTGTCTACCTTTTCCTACTTTGGCAAGTCCCCCGTCTTTGTTTTTCAGCTGAGTCATTACCTTCTTTATACCATCATAAAAATTCACTATTGCTGGCTGTGGGCGCATAAACTTTTCTTTATCACAAGGATTTCGCTGGATAATGGCTTGGGAAGCCCTGTGTGCTTGTCTTCTCCTGTCGGATCTTGGTGTCCGATGACCATGATCAGTATACATTTTCTTATCATATGATAGTGCCATTATGATTGAACTAGGGAATAATAATGGGGTGGCTTCCTGCTGCCATCCCCATCGCAGTATCACAGCCATTTAAACTGCTTCAGTCATACTTGTGATAGCCCAGTTTCAAGTCGATCCAGGATTATTTCCTCTACGCCTTAAGCTGGTATTGATGATCGCTGCTGCCCTTCATCACATATAGTTATTCGATATTATCCGTTATTTAACATCCGGCATTCGGATGTTAAAACAGTCGTTAAACAACGTTGACTGGGCTTCAGTTGTTTCTCTCAAAACAGCAACAGAATTAGCTCAATTTATTACCGAAATGTATGTTAAGTTAACTGAAATTAATTTTCCATTAAAAAAATCACGAACTCATAGTAAAGCTCCAATTTCTTGGTTTGATGATGAACTAATAGAAATGCGAAAAAATCTTTCCTCAGTCAAGATAATTGCTGATGTTACAAAGGAATATAGTGAGTATAAAAAATTTAAGAAGCACTATAAATCAACAATATCATTAAAGAAAAAACTGGCTTATGAAAATTTTTTTTCCAATTCTGAAAATATATCTCGTGATAGTTGGAAAGTTATAAATTATCACAGAAATAAATTTCAAAATAAAAAAGTCTGTCCAAGCGCGATTACATCAAACGATTTTAATAATTTCTTTACTTCAGTGGCTAAACATATTAGAAGTTCTTTTAATTCTACAAATGAAAATGTAGCCATAGATTTTTTGAAAGATGTACACTCTCCTTGCAACTCTTTATTTTTATTACCTGTTAGTGATACTGAAATCAGGAATGTTTTGCATAGATTGAAAAATTCACACTGCTTGGATTTTTATTTCTTAAACAAAAAAATAATTGTGGAAACAATCGATATTATTATTGACAAATTAATTATACTTTATAATAATTGTCTTACTGAGGGGATTTTCCCAGATGTTTTAAAAGTAACAAAAGTGCTACCAGTGTTCAAAAAGGGAGCTTTAGATGAAATTGGAAATTACCGTCCCATCTCAATCATTCCCATTTTCGGCAAAATTTTTGAGAGTATTCTAAATGTTTGTTTGGTAGAATATCTAAAAAAACACAAAATACTTCACAGTAACCAATATGGCTTTAGAAAAAAGTGTAGCACTACACTAGCTATACAGAAAATTGTGAGAGATATAGTTGATGGCTTGGAGGAAGGTCATTTTGTGTCTTTGACATTGTGTGACATCCAAAGCTTTTGACTGTGTTTCGCATGAATTACTGTTGGAAAAAATGCATAAGTACGGTATTAGGGGAAACACTCTTAATCTATTTAGATCATACCTAACAAATAGAAAACAGGCAGTTTTTCTTAATAACAGCTATTCTGAGTTTAACACTGTCGAATATGGTGTACCTCAAGGTTCGATATTAGGACCCACTTTGTTTCTTATTTATCTGAACGATTTGTTTCACTACACTTTTCCTAGAAAATGTGTTTGCTTCGCAGATGATACAACTCTCATAAATACTGATATTAATCAAAATAATTTAAAAATTAAAATAGATAGTGATACCAAGAAAGCAAAAAACTGGTTCTCACATAATGGGCTAATGCTAAATGAAGAGAAAAATCAGAATTTGATTTTTAGTTCTGCTTGGAAGTATATCTTAAGAAATAGTGTTAAACTATTAGGAATCTTTATAGACGATAATTTGGATTGGAGTGCTCATATAGATTACTTAAGTTCTAGACTTGCTACAAGTATATTTTTAATATGCAACTTAGTTTATATGATTCCTAAAAATACCCTTAGAATGTGCTACTTTGCACTATTTCATAGCCATTTACAGTACGGAATAACTGTTTGGGGTAATTCTTCTTACGCAGATCGAATTTTTAAATTACAAAAAAGAGTAGTGAGGATACTTGCAAGAGCAGAGTATAGGGAACACTGTAAACCTTTATTTCTGATTTAGGTATTATGCCACTACCTTCACTATATATATATATATATATATATATATATATATATATATATATATATATATATATATATATATATATATATATATATATATATATATGAGACGCTGATTGAAATTCATGCCAACAAAGGAAAGTTTAACGTAAACTCCAACGTCCATGATCACGATACAAGATCTAGAGATGCTATTAGAGCACAACGTTTTAGGTTGACAAAGCGCGTAAAAAATTCGACTGACGTTAGTTTGTATAACTTTTTGCCAGATGAAGTAAAAAGTCTTCACTTGTTATCATTTAAGCATAAAATCAAATCACACTTTTTGAAACATTGTTTCTATTCAAAAACGGAGTACTTAAGTACAGCTTTTACACAATAGTACTAGTTTGGTCAGGGCAGTTGCCTATTATAATTATATTTCATGTTTTTTTTATAATTCCACAAAGTGTGTTTGTCTTTGTTTTAACTGTTAATATTAAATACATACATGTTTGTAATGTTTAAATTATCCAAAAAAAAATTTTATATGTTTTATAAGTATTGTCACTATTCCTTTGACTTGTCAAAAACAAAACTATTTTTGTATATTGATTAAATAAATTCTATTCTATTCTATTATCCCTAAAATCAAGGGATTGCCACTTCCGCCATCCCTATCGTACCGAAGGAATTCTTCTCCGCCGTGGCTGCCGTTGTGGAGTTCATCCGTGACCCTGGACAAGAGACCCTAAGCAGGTACTAGTTTCCCAGGTCAGGACACACCTGTACAAAATGTAACAAAAATGTAACGAATGTGGCCAAATATTGTTTCAATGGCTAGAAGTTGTGAGTACGATAAACGAAATGGAGGTCTTGGGTGACGTAGGTCAAGATAGTTAGGGCAGGTGAAGGACAGACAAAAGTATCCAATACAAAGATTTGCTAAGACTCGCTGGAGGTTTCTGGAAGGAGCAGAAGAGAAAGATAAAAAAAATAAACATTATCAACATATAATAACGATAGTTAAAATTTACCTTGTCGGCTTCCTCCCGTCTTCCTAAACGAACGAGAGCGTCACCTAGATGAAAATAAAATCTACCATCTATAACTCCTTCATCTTTCGTATTAATTCCCTTTTTCAGATACCGTACGGCTTTCTCTAGTGCATTATCTGTAGTTTTCAAAATAAAACCATAATGTACCAAGGCAAAACCGTTATTGGGCCATTTTGCCAACACTTCCTTTAAAACACTTCGCGCTTCTTCAATCCTGTAGACATCGTATGCATAACTTTTTAACAGAACAATGTAATCTTATAGCTAAAATATAAAATACACTATTGCTTTCTGACCCTCAAAGTGCCATTGACCCCAAATTTCTACGCCGTTCTGTTCGATTTAGTTGTATAGTCTTTTGAAGATGATCAGTTCTGGTTTGAACTATGGCAAAAATTTGTGCAGTAGGGTAAATGCGTATAAGAGTATGCACTTAATATTAAAAGTGCGACAGTTTTTATTTTTACGAAAATGGACTATTTATAATTCTTCACATTGTTAATCAACCATTTAAAAAGGTGTTTTAGAATAGTTTTAAGCCATGTTTGTATTCGAATGAGAAATATTTAATTTTGTTTGCGAAGCTGCTAATGCGTACTCATAGGGAGAGCGCCCACCAAAGTGGCGTGGCAGTGGCAAGTAGCAAGTAGCACGTGTCTAGCATAATGTAACCAATCCTAACGAATGATTAGAATGAATGACGTTACTGTCATTTTGGTGTAAACTGAATCATTCGTTTTCATTGGTTACATTATGCTAGACGCGTGCTACTTGCTACTTGCCACTGCCACGCCACTTTGGTGGGCGCTCTCCCTTATACACAAATTTGCATAAGAGTACGCATCTAGATGTTTAAGAGTACGCACATTACTGGAGTGTACAAAAATATTAAGACATTCCAATAATCAAACTTTATTTCTACAATAAACGCAACACAAATACATAAAAAAAGAAATATGAAAAGTATATTCTAGAACTCATTTTTATTTCATCTTTAAATCCATTGCTACTCCTCACAGTTAAAACACATGATCCAGTCTTCAACAGAATTTGAATATAATTCATCACATCCTGGGCACGTTACATCAGGATCATTTTCTTTATTCCATTTTTGAACTTTGGTTTTTTCCAAACCTACTTCTTTGGTTTTTTCCAAATTCTCAAGTTCTTTTGTATATGGGCTACTGGAAAGTATCTCGGACTTTTGAGATTTTGTTTTGCGTCGATTATGCTTTTCTTTAATTTTGGGTAATGGTAAAATCTCTGCCGCTGACATTGACAGACTTAAGCCATTAGTTCTAGCTTGTGATGGTATTAACATTATACACCATCTTCGCAATCGATATCAAGATTCTTCGCAATCGGTATCAACTTCAAAAGTTTAACAGAAGGGCGTAGAAACTATATTGCTGCGATAATGATATTGCCTAGATACAAGCCCGTAAAATAATTGCATTATATTAAAAATCAAACTTACCTATTAATAGTTAAATATGTAACAGCTAAATTATTTAAATGTTGAGGAGTATTTGGAAATTTATCTATAATCAACTTGTGTATTTGAATAGCATTTCTGTACTGACCTGGAATGATAAAAACAGAACAAATATTTGATTGAAGTTAATGTATAACTGAATAGAGAATAGGGAAAAAGAAATAATTATTTTCTTAGTAATTTTCCATTACGTTTTAGTCTTTCAACTCAATTATTAAAGTTTCTTAATTCTCAGTTGTTTCGTTTTGCTGCTTTTCTTTTTCTAGACAACCATGACCACCAATGCTCTAGTTCTTTGTACCATCATATTCCATACGTGCTACCACAAGGGCGATTCGGTGAAAAGAAATATACGAAACAAGCTGCTGGTGGATAGACTGCATATTGAAGATCCGTGTGATATAAGCAACGTTACTGGGGGATAGATACAGTGTCAGCACATGTATCCAGGGACTGTTCGTAGGGGGTGTCTTAGCTCCTCTCTTGTAAAATCTGGTCATATATGGAATGCTATCTAGACCAGGAACAATATACATAATATCCTGGGCTTTTCGGATCATGTGGACATCTTAACCTCCGGTAAATTTAATAGCAGTCAGAGATACAATGTAACAGGCTCTGATTGGTTACATAATGGATTTCAAATGTAGGGCAGCAAATAATAAATACAGCGACAGAAGTATGTGGAACAAGTATGAGGAGCAATGAAAGAAAGCAAACTGCATGGTGGAATAAAGAAATAAAACACCAGAAAACTATAAAGAATATAAAAAATACAGAAGATTAGTAAAAGAATTTGTTACAAAAGCAAAAATTGACAGAATTTGGAGAAAAGATGGAAACAACCAGTAAAGAGAATCAGAAACTGTCCTCTGGAGTTTTAAAATCAATGAGGAAAGAAAAAATTCAACACATAAAAACATAAAGAATAAAACTGGTCAACTTCTCACAGAAGAATCACCAATCGAAAAGATTTTCAAGATATGGTTGTGGTGGTCATGTTGTAGAAATATTAGCTATACTTTGTCTCAAAGTGACTAGTCTGTACAGGGAAGATATGCAATGCTAACCTTATGGGAATTTTGCCAAGACGTTGCTAGTTTTATGCAGTGAGCGATGCCGTTCTCTATTATCTATCTTTCAAAATAAACGGAGTAAACCAAGAGTTCTTATTAAGTCCTCACGTACAATTTTATGCAATTTACAAATATCCTTTGCTAATAATTTTACATAATACTATACATTATTTGTTTCTAATAGTAACTTATCAACTTTTATCTTTTATTAGTAGCAGTAGTATAATAAAATGTGCATTAAATAAACATTTGTTTCAAAGTTTTTCAAATTATTTCTTCTTAAAAGTTATTCAGTAATTAAGAAGCAATTAGAGTAATTCTTGTACAGAATATGTTTAAAAGCTTGATACATCCAGGGCCTTAATTAGTCTTTATTTGTTCTTCGGAGCGCGTAAACATATTCGAGTTATAATTATTTGTACCATCTTGGATGTACCTACTGTTACTGTTTTGTTATTGTTATTATTTGTTGGTGGCTGTAGTTGTGATTTGCTGTTTTATTGCCATTTTATTTTATTCGATTTTATTTAAATCTATAAACAAATGGTTTGTATCGCTACCACACACTGTAGAATTAAAAACAAACTGCTTGTGTGACATAAATAAAAGGCATTTCTTAATTTCTATTTTATGTTAATTTAACCCAAGTATGCTGTAGCAAATATTATTTATGTTTGAGAACTACTGACAGAAGGAAGCCAGGCAGGGTCGTTAGTGGACATTAGTACTTAAGCTACCCTCAACACAAAAGATGGATTAGGCTAAGTAGTAAGAAGTGACGTTTATTGTAATATAAGTTTGCAAAGAAGTATGGCATCGATGTTGTTCATTTACCCTGTACAGACAAGCCACTTTGAGACAATCTATAGTAGAAATATACGCGATTTAAAAAAAAAATGTTTGGCAGATAACGAAAGCAAATCTATTTTAAGAAATTTTATTTCTAAATATTTACAATACATTCCTAAATCTAAAGTTCTGAATGATGAAAAGAAACAATAGTTCATAGCTTGCGAATTTGAACCTCGAGAAAAAACTTTACGTTATTTCCAAAAAAATACTTTCTTCTTATAGTGTTGTCCAGCTATAATGGGTTAACGGATTATCTTAAGGTCAGACGTCTGTCTTTTGTGGCATACAAAAGCTCACCAGTATTATTTATGCCTGTTTAGTTGTTTCACGACATTTGTTTGCGACCTACTCCTCTCTTGCCTTCAATCTTTCCCTGGATGATTAGTTGAGGGATTGCGTATTTTTTCCAATTAGGATATGACCAGATATCCAATTTTTCGTACCTCGATCAAGTTAAATAATTCTCTCTAAGTAGTTACCCTTTTTAAGATATTCTCACCCTATCTGTCCATGGGATTATAGATATGAATATCCATATCTAAACATTCTTCGCAAACTTGTTAATGGAGGATATTTTTAACGTCAATGTCTCCTTGCCGTATAACAATATGAACCGTATATAGCATTTAACCATCCTGTAGCGGAGATTGAAGGAAAGATTGCGTTTACATCTATCTACCTATCTAATCAGCCTTAAACTCTTGGGCATAGGCCTCCCCTGTTAATCTCCATTGGTCTCTATTTTGGGCGATCTGCATCCAGTCCTTTCCTGCCGTTTTCTTAAGGTCGTCAGTCCATCTCATCTGTGGTCTTCCTCTTTTTCTTTTCTTTTCCCATGGTCTCCAGTGTAGAATTCGCTTATTCCATCTTTCATCTTTTTGCCGGAGAATGTGACCGGCGAAGTTCCATTTAAGTTTTGCAACCTGTCTTGATACATCGTTCACCTTTGTTTTTTCTCTGATCCATGAGTTTCTTTTCCTGTCTTTAAGACCGATACCCAGCATCTGTCTTTCCATTGCTCTTTGTGTTTTGGATATCCTGTCGATGTTCTCCTTTGTGAAAGTCCATGTTTGTGAGCAATATGTGATAACTGGTAAAATGCACTGGTTGAATACTTTCGTTCGCATATATTAAGGGAACTTTTTATTTTTTAGAAGGGAAGAATATATGATAGTTTGCCAAATGAGGCCCATACTAGTCTAGTTCTTCTTTTTATTTCTTCTGTTTGATTATCCCTGTTCAGCTTTATTATCTGTCCTAGGTATATGTATTCTGCCACCTGCTCTAATTTATTCTGTTTGACTACTATTTCTAATTGGTCTTCTTGGTTTGTCATATTTTTGGTTTTACTATAGTTCATCTCTAGACCTACCTCTGTCGCTTTTCTATCTAGTTCCTCAACCATCTTCTCTAACTCTTCCTTCTTATCTGTTATCAGGACTATATCGTCTGCATATCTCAAGTGGTTCAAGAGCTCTCCATTTATTCTTATTCCGTATGTATCCCATTCTAATTTTTTAAATATGTCTTCCATAGCCTGATTGAACAATTTTGGCGATATTGTGTCTCCCTGCCTGATTCCTCTTTCGAATTTTATTGGTTCTGTAGCGTGTTCGTTCGTCAATTTTATTGTGGTACTCGCATTTTTGTATATGTTTGTTATTAGGTCCGTGTACCTGTAATCAATTCTGTCGTTCTGTAGTGAGTTTTTGATGGCCCAATGTTCTATGCTGTCAAACGCCTTTCGGAAGTCTATGAATGCCATGTATAATGGGATTTGATACTCGTTCGACTTTTCAATCAGTATTTTTACTGTTAGCAGATGGTCGCTAGTACTAAAACCCTTTCTGAATCCAGCTTGTTCTCTTGCTTGGTATTCGTCAAGCTTAGTTGTTAGTCTATTTGTCATGATCTTCGTTAGTAGTTTAAATACAACACTTAGTAATGTTATAGGTCTATAGTTTTCTAAGTTCTCACGGTCACCTTTTTTGAACATTAATAGTGTCTCTGCATCGTTCCAGCTATCAGGTATTTCTTTTGTGGTCTATATTTTGTTCATGAGGATATGTAGGACTTCTCTAGTTGTTTTCCCTCCTCTCTTCAGCATCTCTGCAGTTATTCCATCTTTTCCAGGTGACATGGTTTTTTAATTCTTGAATTGCTTTCTTGATTTCTGTTTTACTTATTTCTGGTTGTAGGTCAGAGTTTATATTCTTTATTTTTGTGTTTAATTGTTTAAGAATTTCTTGCTGTGGTTTATGTCTTGTTCTGTATAGGTGCGTATAGTATTCTTGTGTCAACTTTATTATTTGTTTCATATCATTAATGGTTGTTCCTTCGCTGTTTGTCATTTCATTTATCTGAGTTTTACCGAGCCGTTGTTTTAAGCATTTCATATTTTTGTTCTGCTGGATTACTCTTTCAATCTTTGCTTCCTGTGTTTTTCTCTTGGTTTCTTTTATGTTTTTTCTAATTGTTTTATTGATTTCAGTATATTCTACTGTGTTTCTTTACTGCGGTTACATAGTAGCGGTTTATTATTCTTTTATTTACAAAGCAAATTAGAAGTAGGTCAAATAAGAGGTATGAATTTGAATAAAAACGGATTCTTCCTTTCTCAAATCTTGCTCTCATCTCAAAGCAAAATATCGCTCGCTCCGCGGCTCGTATTTCAAAACACTCGTATATTAGGGTACTCGTATATCGAGGTACCACTGTATTTTAATGCGATCTTAAGGTACGTATACATATGCGCGCCGCTCGGCGCGCCCGCTGTTCGTTTGTAGCATGTTCGTTAGGTTAGTACGTGTTTGCAAGAGGCGCACAAACGGCGCACATACGGCGCACTACGATCCACCTTCTGTCGGTTTTTCAACGAACACTTTGGTGGTTCGCATTACATATTTGGACGGGTTAGTGAAAGGTGTGATGATTTTTGGCGCGTCTGAGTATTATAATAGTATATTATCTTAAAATATTTGGTAGTAATGGAGTGGTCAGAAGAAAATATTATCAAACTTATTGACGCTTACCGTGGGAAATCCCTATTGTGGGATCCTCAACATAAGGACCATTTTAAAAAACCACTTAAAGCTGATGCCTGAAGGGAAATAGAAGCTGAAATAAATATACATGCGGACCAATGTAAAAAAAAAGGTGATTTCCTTGTTGTCTTCTTACCGGCGTGAAACAAACTGGCCATTACCAAGAAAGCACCACTCATCACAGAAATAGCGTAAGTTTTATCGCTTGACAGAGACATGATTATCTACAATTACTAAATGTTCGTCAGTTTTCTTTGGATCGCGGAAGGTTCGTCAAAATGAAAAATTTCAACGAACATTGAACGCGCCACGAACGCGCGGCGCACACAAGGCGCGAGGTTCGCGGCGCGCATATGTATACGCACCTTTAGACCTAAATAGTGTGCAAAACTTACCTAAGAATCTCATTCTGTTGATACATCTTTCGGATGCTTCAAGAAAGAGGGCTACTGGCACTGAATCCGTTTTTAACAAGGTTATGTACAACTGAAGAGCTTTCTCCAATATTTCGTTGCTTCTCCTTTGGTCAGCTAGTAGATCCAATGTTAGTGCTTTTCCATATAAAGCTCTGGGCGAGGACGGGGATTTTTGCAGGATTTTGTCAAAGAGTGCAAGAGCATGTGAAGTATTCTGGTTATAAAAACAAACAAAACACTCAAACAAAATCATGTTAGTATGAAAGGTATGTCAATTGTTATCAAAACGCGTGCGGAGAATTTTGATAAAAATTAGCAAAAACAAATAAGATTAAACGTAACAAGTTAACACTAGTGAGATCATTATACCAAAACTTCTATTAAAACTACAATTAAACGATAAAACAGTCCAAAAAAATCTGCTAATAAAAAGTAAAAACTAATTTTGTTAGACATATTGGATCGTGGGGCTTTTGGTTTCTTGATATTTATTCCTATCGTAAACATAAATAATTTTAGTATTTCATATTAGTTATTTTAAACTAATTCACTTACATTTTTAATGGAACTGTGAGCTTCATCAATGTCTTTTTTTATCTTAGAGTCTTCTTTATTAGTAATGTTGGTATACTCATAGTCATTATCTTCTGAATCTCTGTCAGAGTCAGACTCTGGCTTTTCAGGAAATTTCTTATCTAAAATAAACAAAAATTGTACATTGTTGCATACAAATTTAAAAGTAGTACTGAAAGCACTGCTATTTGTAAAAACAGTTTGGCTACTGTAACAAGGTATAATTTTGGAATACTTTTTTATGTCTCCTGTCAATATCCTTATATCAAGCTAATTCACTGGGACCATAGCTTATGTTAAACTTTTTCCGAATACATAAACCAATGAGCTATAACTATTTTGGGATACGGAGATTCCATATTTGGTATTTGCAATGTTGCCAGATTTTCAGTTTCTCTTATATTACTAGTAACTTTGGTTTTTCAAATGCACCACCCTGTATATTCAGTCATTATTGGAATCTCCTATTAAATACGAGTGCAACCATATGTAACACTTATGATTTTATGTAGTCTGGAAGGTCTTAAATACATAAAACACAAGTCTGGCAACGCCTAAATTGTTTCAATACATTTTTTAATACTAACTATTTTCAAATACATTAAAACGTAACAATTGATAGTTTAGAGTATTTTTTAACATAATAGTTACGTTATTAAGTGTTCAAAATGTGCTCCATTTGTGAGTTGACAGCACTCTAATCGATGATAGAATGCGTCTACCACATTTCTCCATGATTGTCTAGAAATTATTCGAGATTCATCGATAATTCATTGCCTTAGCTATGCAAGAGTTGCTTGTTAAGTTTTGTAAACTGAATTTTTCAAGTATCTCTAATAAAAATAATCTTTAGGATTGAGATCGGGTGAACGTGGAGGCCATTCAATTCTACCTTGTCTACCAATTTATCGTCCGGAAAATATCTCATCTAAATAACGCCGACATTTACACCAACTATCTGACGTTAAATTTCTTTAGATAAAAAATGGCCCAATTAAATAAGTACCTACTATAACTGACCATACATATAATTTTTGTGGTATTTGAGTATGGTTTTCACGCATTCAGTGTGAATTTTACACGAGTTCAGTTATTCAATACGAGTTACGTTACGAGATATGTTCACTTGATTTTATGTAGTCTGAAAGATCTTAAATTCATAAAACAGTGCAAAATATGTAGATTTTAATAAATTTAAATATTTAAATGGAGAATGCTGTGATTTTGACATTTGTTCACCATTTAAATTATGAACTAAAATTGCCAGTAGTTGTGGTTCAAAAAGTTCTGCAATTTAAATTGCTTCTCTAAAATGCCGTTCTCTAAACCGTTCTCCTATTCATAAGACGACGGTACAAAAAACTGTAAGGCGATTTGAGGAATCTGGAGAAGTAAAAGATAGATACCGATCAGGTTGACCGAAACGAGTTATCAATGACAACAAAACTTCAGATATAAGCAAAGTTTTGTTGAAGATCCACATACATCCCCAGACAGTGTTGCACAAGTACATGATGTAGGTCATTCTTCAGTCTTACGTTTATTACCTAAAAATAAATTTAAATCATACAAAATTAACTTATTGCAAGAATTAAGTGAAGATGACTTTGGTCGTAGATCAGAGTTTACTGAGGTGTTGATGGATAAAATTGAAAATTATTAAAATTTCGTTAACAGAATATGTTTTTCCGATGAAGCACCTTTTACACTGTGTGGAAGTGTAAAACGACACAATTTAAGGTACTGGTGTGACGTAAATTCACACTGAAGACTGAATGCGTGAAAACCATATTCAAAGACCACAAAAATTAAATGTATAATCAGATATATTAGTTACTTATTCAATTAGGTCATTTTTTGTCGAAAAAAATTTAACGTCAGATAGTTGGTGTAAATGTTCGGCGATATTTAGATGAGATATTTCCTGGACGATAAATTGGTAAACAAGGTAGAATTGAATGTCCTCCACGTTCACCCGATTTCAATCCTAAAGATTATTTTTATTAGGGATACTTGAAAAATTCAGTTTACAAAACTTGCAAGTCTTGCAGAGCTAAGGCAACGAATTATCAATGAATCTCGAATGATTTCTAGACAATCATGGAGAAATGTGGTAGACGCCTTCTACCATATATTAGGGTGCTGTCAACTCACAAATTGAGCACACATTTTGAACACTTAATAACGTAACTACTATGTTAAAAAATGTTCTAAACTATCAATTGTTACGTTTTAATGTATTTGAAAATAGTTAGTATTAAAAAATTTATTGAAACAATTTAGGCGTTGCCAGACTTCGGTTTTATGTATTTATGACCTTCCAGATTACATAAGTGTTACATATGGTTGAACTCGTATTGAATAGGAGATTCCAATAATGACTGAATATACAGGGTGATGTATTTGAAAAACCAAAGTTACTAATAATATAAGAAAAACGGCAAATCTGGCAACATTGTAAATATCAAATATGGAATCTCCATATCCCAAAATAGGTGTACCTCAAATTTTGTACAATTATGATTAGCATTTTACGAGATAATTAGCCGTTTCCAGACTTTTGGGCCACTCTGTATGCTTTATAAGACTAGCAACAATTAGTTTGTCTTCATTTTATACATCTGTCATTATTTATGAATATCTGGGCATCTGAGACAAATATAAAATGTTCGGGTAATAATAAATCTAGCACTGGTTGCGACTGTGTTCTCTCTCTCTCCCTCTCTCTCTCTCTTCTTCATGTAGATTCACAACCATGCATATTTTCTGCCTCTTCCTTTTTTCCGTACTGATTTTCCTCTATCTACTTCTGTCCATCATATTTTCTCTCCAATCTTGTAATCCCACGACATTTAAATGTTTTAAAACGTTAAAGTAGAATGGGGTGACTTTGATTCTATGAGGTGACTTTGATAGAACATGAATATTTTATTATTAAGAGAGTATGCAACCAAAATGTTTCATCCGTTATGGTAGTTGTCTGAACTTAATTTCAGTGCACATGTTGATTAACTGTAGCGGAAGGCGTTTGTGGTGAATATCAAAAATACACTCTTATAAATGCACTGTTGAAATTTTTGTTTTAATTTGAAGATTTTAGATTGTGTAACTAAATTTAAACATACAATTCTGACCACACAATTTCAGGTAATTTTGTGTATGTTGCCTTAATTTATGGTTAACTGTCAATATTTTAAAATATTTAACCTAAGTTATTTCCGTGACTACTTCATGAAATTACATGATATCTTCTCCGGGGTCACTTTGATACATTTTTCGGGGCGACTTTGATATTTTATTTCTTTTTATAGTTTTCTTAATCAAACTTCAAACCGTTGATTCATTTCAGGTTTTCATCATTATCTTTATGAAAAACCAAAATGCCGCGAGTTTATAAACGAAAGTTGTGATCAAGAAGCTACAAGAACTTCTCTGACGAAACTCTTGAACATGCTCTGCTTCAGATAGTAAACGGAAGCTTGTCTGTTAAAGCCGCTTAAGAAAGATTCAAAATTCCGTATGGTACTTTATATAATAAATACAAAGGGAAGCATGGGAAAAAACCAGGGGGTCAAGCGTTGTCGGCGCTGGAGGAAAAATCAATCGTGTCCCGCATTATCAAATGTGCCGATTGGGAATTTCCATTATCGACTTTAGATGTACAACTTTTCACTAAGAGTTATTTAGAAAGAACTCTAAGAACTATTTCTAAATTTAAAACCGGGGTAAGTCCTGGTAACGAATGGGTAATCCATTTTTTAGAGAGGCATAGTCAGTAAATCTCTGAACGACTTATGTCTAACATTATTAGAGCTCGGGCAGGTGTCACAAAAGAAACGATAGAATCATATTTCAATAATTTAAAAACAACTCTCTCAAATTACCAACGTTAGTGATGATCCGGAGAAAAGAAGATTGCTATATAGAAGAGGAACCAAATACCCAGAGCAAATCACTAATCATAATAAAGACGTCACATCAATAATGATGTGCAGTGCGGCTGATGGCACACTCCTCCCTCCTTATATAATATATCGCAGCGAACATATGTGGGATGCGTGGACATTAGGGGGTAAACAGGGCTCTCCTTGTTGTAGTAGTGGATGTTGCGCAAGAGGAGCTAGATATAACTGAACAAAAAATGGGTGGATAGAGTGCACAAGTGCACAATATTGAATTTGCGTGCCTTTCCAGTAATTCAACACACATATGCCAGCCTTTGGATGTATCTTTTGTTAAACCCATGAAAGTTTCTTGGCAAAAGATTTTGACGGAATTTAAATTGTGACACCCAAAGATTACTGGTGTACCTAAAGATCAATTTCCGTCGATATTAAAAAAATGCTTGGAATTAATGGAGCAGACAATTGCAAAAACTGAGCACAAACATGGAGACTGTGAAGAAAGTGCAAGTAAGAGAGTTTTGAAGACCGGCTTGTGCCAAATAAAGTCTTGAGTAAAATTGCACCAATCAACCATGATGTTGATTATGTAGAATCTCTGATTAACGACAGCCTCAAAGACTATTTGATGAATAAGAAGTCCGAGATAGAATTAACTAAACGTCGAAGTAAAAAAAACTTAATATCCAACCCGGTAAAAGTGTAAGTCGACATGTAACGGGGATGACAGCTCCACCGATAGCGAATTAAACAGCTATATTAGTGAAAGCGAAAATGAAATTGAAAATGTATATTTCTGATATGGTCGTTTTCCACAAGCATGAAAATATTACGTGAAATATTACTTATGGAACCTTTTGGGGCAAATTTGATATAGTCCCCGTTATACTACTCAGGGCTGACTATTTACGACATTTAAAGTTATAATTAAATTAGAAATTATAGAGCAACATAAGTGTATGAAAATAACAACTATAAAAAAATATGTATTAAAACATGTAATTCTCAACATAAAAACATGTTACGGTAACATGAAAAATTTTCTGCTGCCACATAAAAGTATCCAAAGCAACAACGAAGCTTTAAAATGTGACGTGAAAGGCAAGTAAACTGTAATTAGACCATTGCACAGTAAAAGCTTCCAAACAGCATCACAAGGTGGCAGCATACATAGCGTTTACGGTAGTGGTGGGTGTATAATTATCGAGTTAGAATCTAAAGATCGATTCAGACACATCAGTCACGTCTCGTCACAGTCCTGGCGCCGAACCGAACAATCCGTCATACAAAATATTCTTTAATAGAAATATGCCGCCGGCATTCACATTCATCAGTTGACGAATAGTTTGCCAGCTGTCAGATAGTTGATAGTTCTGTGACCAAACAGGACCGGTTCGGCGCCGAGACTGTGACGTGACTGATGTGTCTGAATCGACCTTAACTCGATGATATGATGCTAAATCAAAACGAGTAGGGTTGGTGCGAAATTCAAAAGCTTAAAATTATGCACCGTCCTAAAGTTATCTCTTTTTACGGCATTTAAAAATGAAAATACGGCACGGATAATTCGACCCAAAATAAAAAAATTCTTAAGGCTGATTTATCAACTTTACGTTGGCGTTGGCGTTGGCCGTTGACCTTGGCGCTGGCTATCATAGACTGCATTTATAAACTTTCGGTTGGCGTTGGCGTTAAAGATCACAACTAAGTTTCTAACCTTACATTTTTGATTTGGTATTATTAATTTTTGCTTGAAAATTAATACAATGGAAAATGCTCGGCCTTTGTTAGGTACAGTGACACTGATACTTTGTATTCGAGCAGCACTGAGCCTTCGAAATAAAAGACAACGTCGATACAAACGGAGGCCCATTAACCAGAACAGAAAGACAAGAGGTAATTTTAATAATTATAAAGATTATAAAGATACTGGGATGAATTAAGACCTATACTGGTCGTACCTTTTCTTATGTCCCAAATTCCACACATTTCATCACCTTAATCTCCTCCCTCACGGTCGATCCCCAAGACATTCTCGTCAGTTTCGACGTATCATCCCTATTTACCAATATCCCCATACATGACTCTCTAGTTGTTCTGCGAGATCACTTGACCAATGATAACAAGTCTTTGGTTTTGGCAGATCTTGCGGAAAAATGTCTCCTTTCAACATATTTTTCTTTTAGAGGCAATTTCTACAAACAAATATCTGGAACACCAATGGGTTCTCCCCTTTCCCCTGTCATTGCTGACATTTTCATGGAAGCCTTTGAGTCTTTGGCCCTAGAATCTTACCCCTTAAAACCAAAAGTCTGGTTCCGCTACGTTGATGATACATTTATCATCTGGCCCCATGGTCAACATACCCTTTCTCCCTTCCTAGATCATCTTAACTCACAACATTCGAGTATAAAATTCACAATGGAAGTAGAAAATAATCGGTCCCTTCCCTTTCTCGATGTATTAGTCACCTCCAAGCCCAATGGACGATTGGGTCACTCTGTTTATAGAAAAAGACTCACACGAATCGTTACCTACATGCTTCATCACACCACCATCCTGCCCAAAAGAATTCTGTGATCAACTCTCTCATCCATCGGGCCATTTCGATTTCTGAACCTGACAACCTTAGAGAAGAACTTGGCCATCTGCAAAAAACCCTTGTCGCCAACGGTTTCAAAATATTACACACCGACATCTACATCCCCCTTTACACCCTAGGACGACAAATTCAGAATCTTCGGGTAATACTCCTGTGGCTTTTCTTCCGTATATTCGAAGTGTCACTGATAGGATTGGCAAAATTCTTCGCAAAGAAGGTATCAGGACTACGTTTCGACCACCCAAGAAGATCTCACAATATCTACCCTCTCCTAAGGACCCATTACCGCCCCTATCTTCCTGTGGTGTCTATTCTATTCCTTGTTCATGTGGACATGTGTATATTGGCGAAACTGGTCGTTCCGTCAAAACTCGGATTCAAGAGCATCAAAGATGCATTCGATCAGGTCTTTTCTCCCATTCTGCAGTTGCAGAACACTGCCAAGAAACCGGCCATTCCATATTGTTCGAAAAAACCCATATTATTTCTAAGAGCCCATTCTTTTATTCCAGGAAAATCCGCGAATCTCTAGAGATCCGAAAAAATCCACATAATATCAATCGAGAGGAAGGATACTACTTGTCTCCCATCTGGAATCTCAATCTAGAGCCGCCGTCCGGTCCCGCTACCACGATGCAGCCACATGATTGGCCAGCGCGCGCTTCTTGACGTTCGCGCCACGGAGTGTGCCGATACGTTCCGACACGACAGGTCACCGCGACTATAAATAGAGCGGTAGCGGAGTAATCGTCGGATTCACTCCTCGCCTCTCGACGCGTTAGTGTTCTGAGCTGTTGGACGTGAATCCCTGTCCTGGCATTTGGTTTTCACCTCTGGCTGCGTTAAGTAGTTGAGTTACTGTGACCAAATGCCCATCTTGGTAGTTAGTATTCGCCTCTGGTTGCGCTGAGTAACTGAGTTACCGTTGCTAACTACCCATCTTCCTGTCTTTTGATTTCTTTCTTTGTTCTCCTGAAGAAGCTACATACAATTGTAGCGAAACGTCGAGATGAACCCACTTATGGGTCACTCACAAATGACACGGTCCAAACCCGGAAGACGAATAAACTATAATAAAGATACTGGGATACCCAGCAGATTTTTAAATATACCAAGATGCAGGTTTCAGTATTTGAAAAATAACTGCAAATGGTAAAACCAAAAATAAATGTAAACTATCGCTCTGATGGAATTTCTGTGAAAGAGAGGCTTGTTATTATCTAAACTCTTCAAATTTATAAACACGTGGAAACACAAACATAAACAAATAATTTAGTTTGATTTGTTTGACAAAACTTGTCACTTTTTCGGTATTGCTATTGGCTGCGATGACAAAGATACAGTTTTTTTATGTTCTGTGATCGTGACTACAACCACAGAAAGGTTGGTGTATTCTGTGCTACAATGGTCAACGGCAAAAGATAAAGTTGGTTCATCTTGAACGGAACCGAACACCAACGCCAACGGCGAACGATGTTTATAAATACACATACGAGTTTTCCATTTGACCATGTTGTAACGCGAACGTCAGCGCCAACGCCAATGTAAAGTTTATAAATCAGCCTTTAATGCTTTAATCAGAATAATTCCTATTGAGCATAAACAAAATCTTTACTAGGATTTACCAATTTTTACTTGTACTTCATACTAAATTTATCTCTACGTTCTGAGAACAAAAGTATACATGTATAATAAAAAAATAATCGGCATAAGGAACAAAATATTTGTTAAATAATTACAGATTTCGTTAAAGTTTTTTTAAGTGTCTTTACAATCTTCTACATCTAGTTTACATTAACTTCAACTTAAAAACCTACTCATTACCAATATTCTCTTGGAGTTTTCCGTAACGAGCTTCCAAACGCTTAAGCAGCTCTTCGTCTTCATCGTCAACTTCATCTTCGATATCATCATCTTCATATTCCTGTCCTTCATCTCGTTCGTCTCCCTCCTCCTCTTCCGACACTTCTTCATTTTCAAGTTCTTCTTCCTCCTGTTCATCTTCGTCGTCTTCATACTCGATTTCTCTATTAGTACTTTCAAGCTCATTACTAATAGGCCGGGTATATGCGGTTGCTAGTTCTTGATATTTAGCTTTAGCGGTGTTGGGCTCTACTGTTTCCTCTCCATCTTCTTCGTCGTCGTCTTCGTCGGAAAAGTCTAAATTGTAAATTATAAATAAATTTGAAATAAACTTTGATTAACGAAACTCAAACCAAAAAAGAATTATTACGAACAAAAGACCTTACAATATCTATATATACAATAGAAGAGTGTAGTGTATTGGTAACCATAACCTTAAAGTTAATGTTTCTTGATAATCTGTTATACTTATCAGGTTGGGCCGATTTGGACTAGTCCAATTGTGCCCCATTTCAAGAAAATGTATTGTGTGTTGAATATTATTATAAATGTAATTAGATTTAAACCAAAACTCATTGTTATAATGGAGCGTTAATATGATTGAGCATCATAGATTCAAAAAACTACTCAGTTATGCGCCAAACTTATATTTTTTGTTTTTTTACAGAATAGTGCGTAATTATAAAATGCAAAATATCCCAAATAAAGAAATCGCTATCATCATGGGTGATTTAAACTCAAAAATCGGTGTTACTATGGCTGACGAACATATACGAAATATTGTGGGTAGATATGGAATAGGTGAACGCAATTCAAGGGGAGACCGCCTTATCCAGTTCTGCGTTGACAATGACTTGACAATAATGAACTCTATGTATAGGCACCACCCCAGAAGATTGTACACTTGGATCTCACCTAACGGACGACACCGAAATCAGATCGATTACATAATGATTAAACATCGCTGGAAAACATCTATTAGCCAATGTAAAACACGACCTAGCGCTGACTGCGGCTCTGACCACCAACTTCTTGTTGCAACGCTAAAGCAAAAATTCAAAGCATGTGCTAGGATCCGAAACAAGAGGATATCAAAAATAAAAGATACACAACAATTTAAAATCCAATGTAATGAAAGATTCGAAAATATTTTACCAACTATCGTCACTCATGATTCCGAAAAGATTTGGTTATCTTTTAAAAATACCTTGATACAGACCTTGACTGACTGCGACGCACAGTCTAATGCCGTCTCAACCGGACCAAAAAAAGTGTGGATGTCTGCAGATACTTTTGACCTCGTTGAAGAACGTAGAAAACTTAAAATTGCTAGAATCGAGAACCCTCTCAGGAATTCCCAGTACCGACAGCTATCTAGAGCTATTCAGGCTGCTTGTAGACGAGACAAAAACAAGCATATAGAGAAAATCTGCAGAGAAATTCAACTACACACCGACACAAATAACACCAAAGAACTCTTTGATAAAGTCAGACAACTCACACGTAAATTCAACCAGAAATCTTGGTCTATCAAAGATGATGAAGGTAATGTACAGACGGATTTGGACAAGGTTATTGATGTTTGGAGGGCGTATTGTAAGTCTTTATACGCCAATACGGACCAGATGCCAGCGGACGCCCCGTTTGTACCTGACTGCCAGACCTCCACTTTCCATTCTCCTTCAACAGAGACACACCACACTAGTTTTGAGTCTGAACCTGACATACTTTTTTCCGAGGTGGAATTCGCTTTAAAAAGACAAACAAAGTTAAACAAAGCAGCAGGATATGATCTCATTACAGCAGACGTCTTGAAGCATCTTCCGGAATGTGGAGTGAAAATATTACATCGATTGTGCAATGAAATATGGCACACAGGCGTCTGGCCTGAGGATTGGAGAAAGACCATAATCATACCTCTTCATAAGAAAGGTTCAACAAATAATTGTAACAACTACAGGCTATTAGCTCTAATATCACACGCCAGTAAGGTGATCCTCTACATACTGCATCTAGAAAACGGCGTCTAGAAAACTTCATAAGTTGGCAAATAGCACCTGAGCAGGCTGGATTTGTAAAGGGCAGAGGTACTAGAGAACAAATCCTTAATGTACGAAACATCATAGAAAAAGCCAGAGAATACCAGATCCCGATATGTATATGTTTCGTCGATTATACAAAGGCCTTTGATAATGTTAGATGGGACAAACTATGGAACATATTGACGACAATGGGTGTACCTAAACACTTGACTCACCTTATTAGCAAACTGTATCAAGATAACCTGGCATATATTCGAATGGGCGGATATCTGTCTGACAAATGCACTTTGGAGAAGGGAGTACGCCAAGGATGCGTTTTATCTCCCTTATTATTTAACATCTATTCGGAGTTCATAATGCGCAGAGTTTTGGATGGTTGGGAGGGAGGAGTAAACCTAGGTGGTGTTAAGATATCTAACTTGCGTTTCGCAGACGACACTACACTTCTAGCCTCTACTCCAGAAGAAATTACTAGATTATTAAAAAAACTCGAGGTAGAAAGTGCTAAATTTGGACTCATGGTTAACTACAACAAAACCAAAATCATGGTTATTGATCGCCAACAACAGTTTCCTGAAACCCAAACTATTGCGGGATGCGAGGTAGTCTCATCTATGATATATCTTGGAGCTCTAGTTAACAACACAGGCAGTTGTGAATCCGAAATTAGAAGACGCATTCAACTAGCAAGAGCAGCAATGAGTGAACTAAACGGGGTCTGGCGTGATCGTCACATTACTATGACAAACAAAAAGAGACTCGTTTCAACTCGCCGTACAAATATCTCGGTTCTGGATGAAATTAAACCGGATCAGCGTCTCTCCAGTACCGTTTACTCTAGAATTTTAAAGTTCTTTGGCCATATCCATCGAAGTGATCACAAAATGGAGCGGTTGGTGGTCCAAGGAAGGCCTCAGACTCAACGCCAACGCGGAAGATCTCCACAACGATGGGCGGACATTACTAAAAAGCTTCTTAATAAACAGTATACTGAGGCAATACATATAACTGATGACCGCGACCAGTGGAGAAATATTATCAATCAAACTGTTCGAGCTGCTGAAGCCCAATTATGAACCACAACACATCTACTAAGATGTTAATGACTGTGATGATGATGATGCGTAATTATAAACGCAAAACATATCGAGCCAACATTTCAACAGAAGATTTGGATAGTGCCATAAATGAAGTAATCGTCCAATAATTCGAAGTGCAGCAACAATGTTCAATATAAACAAATCTACGCTTCACTTCCATGTCAAGAAAAAGAGGTCAGCCAATGAGTTAGATTCAGGAAATGAAAGTGATAACTTCGTTAGTGCAGAATCGCTCTCGACTTCAAAATATTCAACTCGTCAAGTTTTTACTGCTGGTGAAGAAGTAGAGCTAGAAGCCTATCTACATAAATCTTCATCAATGAATTTTGGATTTACCTACAAGAATATTAGCATTCAATATGGAAAGAAACTGAATAAGAAATATCCAGCTACTTGGGACGAAAATCAGACGTCAGGAATCGAATGGATGTTTGATTGGTTTATTCGCAGTTTCGTCGATAAATATTCAAAGACAATAGATACAACTATTGACTTGTACATTATCTGTCATAAATTATTAAAATATCTTGAAAATACTTCCCTACTGAAAAATAATGTCCAAATCTACCCCACCCGACTAGTAGCGAGCTTGGATTTTTGTCTACTATAAACTCTGGTAACTTTTATAAATTTTATAAAATAATAATTCTTTTTTAATTGACTTATTTTCGTTTTGTTAGTTTTATTATTTGTTAGAAAATCTGTGAAATTTAGTACTGTTACAACAAAAGATACCCTTACCGTTAAAATAACAAAAAAACAAAAGAATCAAGAATGTCATACAGAGGAGAAATTCACAATTAATGGGACTAGATGAATAAAAAGATGACAATAATTAGTAAGAAATGAATATTTTTAAGTTAATCTGTTGTTTTGATTCGATTTCGGTTCGATTCAGTTGAAAACAGTCCAGGTACAAAATTATAATTACCTAAACGCAAACTAAGTAATTAAATGAAATAATTACGGTGAGAATCCGATAGTGATTAGAATAATGGTGCAGATATAGAAGGAATCACAAAAAAAAACAATGAAAAACACAAAGAAAATACGCAGAACACATATACAGTTACATATTTTTTTATCAGAATGAAAAATATATCTCGAATCACATTAAAAGCGATTAATTGTTAAAACAATTGTCGAAACATAAATTTCTTATAGTTTAATACAAAAATAATCGACAGATGGAATATAAACATTAATTCTTTCCAAGTGTTCATGTTTAACATCTAAGGAAAATGCAAGACGCATAAAACAACTGGATATTTGTAAATATATTTAAATATTATACTTAATATCACTAATATGATTTAAATATTACTTGATTCGGGCAAGTTGGAACTCAGAAGATGGTGGTATAACTGTGGATTGATCTACATCGAAGCTGATAATTCCGTGGCTCTCGGGTAATATCTCGAATTTTTCCCCGAAATAAGTTAAAAATATGAAAATAAAGTAAATTTTCTGCTGTTCATTTGGATAAAGGAATATATCTACAGTCTAAATAATTCCATTAGATTTTGATATGTGAAAAGGGAGTTATTGAACAAAATCAACGTTTACAATGGAGTAAATAGGAATAATTCCAGATATGCTTTAGTTTCGGGTAAATAAATTCGGGTAAAATGTTAGATTAGTAGATCATTCTCTTTACCTGAATCATATATGAACCAAGAATGCAAGAATTACGTTTGGGTAAATTACTGGGTAAATACTTGGGTAAATTACGTTTCCTGGAATCAGATGCACAAAATTTACTAATTATGATTAGAGTAAAAGGAGATATTTAGACATAATTTCATTTACCCAAATTTAATCAGTATAAAGTGTTTAAATATATGTGAAAAAACGAATATATCACGGCTTATGTTCATTGTGATGAACTCTGAGGAAAAAATGAATCGCAAAAGAAAAAAAAAGAATTAGCTTGAAAGGTAAAGCTAAAAAAATCCGCAGTGAAAGAAAAAGGAAACGGAATGCTGCTGTACTCCAATATCAAACAGAGAAAGGAAAGAGGACACAAACATTAAGAAAAACAACAGGGACACAAATTTGCCAAGTTGTACTTGACATCGTCCTAATAGCGTGAGGCAGGTGTATGACAGCGGGATAAATCCTGGAACAGCGGGATAAATCCTGGAACGAAACTCCTTCGCCACCATCAGCTTTATTATCCCTAGTATAATTGAGCATCCTAGTTTATAAAATAAGATAAGGGTAAGACTTCAAAATGGCTGCACAAGGAACAAGAAGACTAAAGATACTTTAAGTTACAGATATATGCCCTCGAGATTGGAGCAGACCTACGAATGGTTCCCGATCCAAACAAAAACATTACTAAAAACAAAGGCTGGATAACTGATAAAAACGCAGATGTTGCTATATCATCATCATCATAGTACCACCACTAGGAGAAATCTCAATGTTAAAATATTTCTTGGAAAAAATACAAAAAAGATTCTACACTGGACTCCACAAGAAATACAATAAAAAATTTGGTTATGGTAAGTGTGTCAATAGCCGAAACTTTCATCATCATCATCCTTGGCTCGACAATCCTCTGTAGATCTTGGCCTGCTCTAAGATTCGTCGCCATTCTGTTCAGTTTTTGGCAACATGTTGCCATCTTCTGATTTTTAATATTCGTAAGTCGGTTTCTACTCCATCTAACCACCTAATTCGCGGTCGGCCTTTGCTTCTTTTTCCTACAGGTGTTCCTGTGGTTAGCTTTTTAGCAATGGTATTTTCTGGCATTCGTATTATGTGTCCAGCCCATCTAAAGTCGCTGTGTTTTAATGAACGTTATAACTTTACAGAGTAATAATCCCAAACCTCTACGTATCGACGATCACAATAAATTAATAACAGACTCGGTTAGAAATGCACAACTCAAATTTTGCAAAAAAAAAATGACACCAAAAGTGAAAAGATTAGCAAAAATACAAAAGCTCCCATGGAAATACGACAAACCTAAGCCAGAACGAAAAGGTAAACAAAGAAGGATATAAAAAACTAGATAAAAGAATTTCAGCGGAAATTAGAAAAGATGTAAGAAGATATAATACTAATGTAATTACTCAAACAGTAGAAGAGAACAAAGGTTTAAAGATAATGAAAAGAAAACTCACACAAAGTAAAAAAGAAATATACAAGCTGAGAGATAAAGACGGAAAGGCAACAACAGATAAACAAAACATTCTGAAAATAACCAGAGAGTTTTATAAAGACCTCTGTACCAGCCAAAAACCACAAGACAATTTCCCGACACGAGTAAAGACTCTCATAAATCAGAGATCGGAAATACTTTTACTCATTACTGTGTCAGAAGTAAGAGCAGCTTTAAAGGAAATTAAGAACCATCGATCGCCTGGTGATGATGGACTATTTGAATTTTTTCAACAAAAAATGCAAATAACTAAATAAATAAATAAAATAAAAAATAAATAATACATTTCATCTTGGAAAAATATATAGAATCGAATAAAAAAGGTTTGGTGCATTAGAAATGCAAAAAGAATTTTAGTCGGTTGATGCTCTGTTTATAGGGGTAAACCGCTCGCCTATAAGGAGTATGAATATTTTATATTCGATGTAATATACAGCGTGGCTTAAATACCAGAAAATAATAAAAATTTATTTGTATTTAAAAAAAAATATAGTTATTAATGCACAAAACATCCCACTTTGTGTATTAAAAAAGTATTTATCGAAATATCCAGTTGTTTTAATTAATCCTAGATCATACAATAGCTAGTAAGAGTGGGTATGTGGGATTTAGAGGTACTTTCAATCACAAAACTTTAGGAAAGGAAAGTTATTTTCATAAAATACCTTCTTCAACGTGTTCTATATCTGGTTCTACTTCTTTGAAAGCCGGAGGGACGATTATAGTGTTCCTTCTGTCTTGTATGATTGGAGGAGCCTTTTCAGCTGGCAGGATTTCATCCTCAGCTACTTAAAAATGATTATTCGACCATTTATGGAGTACAGTTTATTATTGATCACAACAGTTTAGGCATATTTTAGAGCTAACATTCCCGTCTGTAGAAGTAACGACTTTGATTTGCAATATTTCTTTTTAATACAGTGGTATATTTCTCATTAAACTTATTACGGGAAAACCTTGGGACAAATATTAAATAGCAAACATGATAAATACAGTAAAAATTAGTACCCCGTGAAAATAAAAGCCAAAGTCGACCACGGCTAAAGTTTGTTAATGGATCTAGCGTTTAACGTCCATGCTTACCTTGCGTACAACAGAATAAGCCAAACGTAACACTTAAGCATCTTGTGTCTTAAGATGAAATCCAATCTGCGATCCGTCAAAAATTACGAAGTTCCAGGAAAAGATTTCTAATTTGTTCTACTCTGTTCTTTATTTTAGTCTCAGTGTCAAAACTATGATTTAGCAGACAACTAAACTATTTAAACTGTTTGATTTGCTGAATTTATTCTCCAGCTACTTATATCTTCGTATTTGGGAATTATTTCTAAATATTATCATAAATTTCGTCTTCTTGATATTTATTTTCAAACCTAGCTTTAAAACAAAGCTTCAATTTCGAGAGTTAGATCATTTAGAAGACATTGAAGATCATATATGTTACCTATCAGTAGCGCAGTATCGTCTACATACTTAATGTTGTTAATACATTCGCCGTTCACTTTAATACCATTAACATTTGGGCAGCCATTGCGTCTGTGAATAGTCTCTCGACGTTTTGAACAACATTGAAGAAAGTATACACCCTTATATTAGTCTCTTTCTTATTGAAATCTCCCATTTCGTTGTGTTTTGAAGATGTAGGTTTGAGAATAAGTCATATCCTTAGCATCCAATACCAATTCTTGAAAATATAGTATCATTAGTTCGTGTTTTACGCTATTGAATGATTCTCAAGTGAGAAAACAGAAAAACATTCTTTCTTTCATTAATACAATCCTGTACTATTGTTGAATCCAAATTAACTTTAGAATAACTCCTCTACATTTCTTAAATAATCTTTTGTGTAATATATTTAAGTAAACTTTCAAAATATGGCTTATTTAGCTGATTCGCAGATATCCTTTGCAAAATTTTCCATGTGTAATTTTGTGTGGGGTTAAAAAAGTAGAGCGAAGCCAATCTTTTGGAATTCGTCCCGTGTTAGGATAGTCACAGCTGAAAAGCTTAACGATAATATCTAGGTTTTTTCATTAAATAACTGGATTAGTTTGGCATATATATGATATGGGCCTGGAGATTTTTATGTTTTAATAGTTTGACAGCGTGCAGAATGTGAGGATAGCCGATGCAAATGTGAAAAAACCAAAAAAGTCAATGGGTTGATCATGAATTAAGAAAATCAACATCAACTATTGGTAAACAGGTTCTGTATTACAAGGCTATCGAAAAAAGAAGAAATGGTAGACCAACACAGATACATACACACAAAATGAATAAAAAAAAGAGACAGAACCAAAAGAGAATGGAAAAATCTCAGTAACAAGATCGACCGGAAGTGAACAAATGGTGCATGAGATTAGAACTTAGCTGCACTGGGAACTGTATATGATATATTATGGTATGCATAAAAGTAAGTAAATAAGTAACTGTTGCAGTTAAAACAAATATGTGAATTAGGATATAGTTTTGTTTAAAAAATTTTTTTGCTAATAGTTGAATCAAATCATAATTGCCGTTGCTTCTACAGGGGGAATGTATGCAAAAATTACAGTTAAAATACACAAAACACATAATCATCTATTACAAAAGCAAAATACTTACCAGGAAATGCAATGGTGTTAGTGGCAATGAATATGAAGCAAAGGCGTAGAATAAAAAAACTATTTCGACAACCTTCAAAGATATAGACTAATTTATACAAACAAAAAAATCGAAAGACTCATTTTGTATGATTGAGTGTTTTATTCCAAAATTTACTAAATTACTACTCTCAATATGATTTTCTTCATACTATTAATACATTTTAAAAAATATTGTGTCTTTTACGTGAACTTACCTTCCCAAATTATTATTATGTAAGAAGCTATAGACAGCTCCAGGTTTTACACCTTACAAAAACTTGGTGAGGCAGACACCAAATACTGTTTAGCTATTATATAAACTATAATAGGTTACAAACTGTGGTGTATGACAAAACAAAGTTCAATACCGAAAGAGTAATACAACTATACACAATTCCATCCCACACAACATAAATTGGCAGCCTAACCAAACGTGTTACCCATGTCAAAAAACAACTTCTAGATATGATTCAATATCATTAGGCAAATAGCTGTAAACAATGGGTACAACAAACCAGCAATAAAAACAATTTTAAAACAAAAACTACATAAGAATCTCCTGAAATTATTATTTCCATCACCAGAGAAAAAACACAGTACCTTCTGCTCGATTACATGTAAGGTAAGGTATCAACAAAAATAGCCAAATACATAAAAAGAAAGAAATAACACTAGCTTTCAGAAAAAACAACAACTTAAGCAAATATATTAAATACCACAAGAGCCAAAAGAAAAAGCACTTACACAGTAGTGTATACAAACTTAAATGTGTCGACTGCCCAAAAACTTACATTGGTCAAACTTTTAGAACTTTTAACAAACGTATAGCAGAACACAAAAGGGCTTGCAATAATAGAAAAATAGATTCTACTTATACTTCTAGTTATCTATATTATCAATATATTCGGCTGAAGATATGACAGTAATATTCACAGATTCCTTAAGTGCAATCCAGGGAATTCAAAAAATATATCCGAGTCATCCAATTTTAGAACAGATTTAAAAATTCCGTGTGACTCTACAAAATAATCATAAACAACTACATATTGTGTGGATACCATCTCATCTGGAGATACCAGGAAATGATATAGCTGATCAATTGGCCAAAGAACCTTGTAAAATGGAGAAATCCGATGATAAAACTAAGCAAATTCCTCACTCAGATATGAAAAAATGCATCAATGAGTACACAAAAACTTATGGTTACGAAGATGGCAACTCGTACCAAATAATAAATTGCGGCAAGCAAACCCAGATCTATAAGCGAAAACACCAATTTTAGTAAAGCGAAGGGACCAGGTGTACTACATCGTATCCGAATAGAACATACAAGACTAGCGCAAAAACACCTACTAAGAAGGGAACCTCCTAGAATATGCTACGCCTGTGACACCAATATAACTGTAGGCCACATTTTTATAGACTGTCTATTATATCAAATGGAAAGACAAGCTGCTGGACTACTAAGTAATGTAAAGTGCGCCTTTGACAGTGCGAATTGTGACAAAATCATTAGGTTTTTAAAGAAAACGAAATTCTACAATCAAATATAAGTAATACTTCAAGAAAAATTCTAAATTATAATCAACTTTGTAAAAACTTTATAGTTTATATTTTATATTAATCATTATAATAACTTATAGTCTAAATTATACCACCGCTAATAACCTTCTATGGTTGATGCGGCTTATTCCCAATAAAAAAAATCGGCCAGTGTATTGAGAAACCTTAGCTGTGGTATAATTTTTGTGGTGCATTTATTAATAAACGTTACAGTACGACCAGGATAGCATTAGACGTGAACTGCGCGTTAACCGTTGTAGGGCTGCAGAATTCATTTGTGGGTGTAAAACAAAATACCGAATTATGTCCTACGTCACAACATAACCAGCATAAACCCAATCTTACATTACACCCACAAATGAATTCTACAGCCCTACAACGCTTAACGCGCAGTTCACGTCTATTGCTATCCTGGTCGTACTGTAAAAGAGATAAAAATTTTAGCGGAACAAATTGTCAATAACTTTTGCAAAAATGATAATGCAACTTTCATTTTTACGTCAATAAAATTTCAAAACGTTTCATTAAATAGTTTTTAAACAATTAAATTTGTTTATCTCAGATTTGCGAGAATTAAGAATTTTTGCAAAGCTATAAGGCAGAAAATAATAAAATTGGAAAAAGTCTACGACACTTAAATGAAAGAAGAAGAGTTGTTTTATCAAATAGGATCGTGGGAACAACGTAAAATGAATTTTGATTAATTATATTTCGTTGTGAAATTTGAGTAATTTTAAACTAATAAATAAATTGACTAACTTTTTTTTCGCGGTACAGAGCTTCAATTTGATTCAAAAAGATTGTATTTTTACACGAATTTTAAAAGTTGTCTTACGACCCGTTGGGACGTAGGTAGTTTTTTTTACAAAAGAAATTTTTACTAAGAAGAGAATATTTGTGTACAAAACCTATATACCATCATTAACTTGTAATAATTATTCATTAAAAAAAACTAATAAACTCCTTTATAAAAGGTACATAATGTAAAACTCAATCGGGCTATATCACAATAACAAAACGTTTTCGGAATCCATGTTCCATCATCAGTGTCCTTAAAAGCATATAGCCACTTTAATTAAAAAGAACGTGGAATTTAAATGTTGTCCGAGGTTAATACAACATGTGGTTGATACTTACTAGGTGTATATGTATTCAGCCACTAAATATCTGCGTAAAAACCCGTTAAAAGTTATATGTTTAAATTTAGTTTACATAATTTGATTTTATATATTAAGATGTTAAAGTTACCAGTGGATTTGGTAACATAGCAACGTACGACTTCACATGAAGTTGCTGGTCCTGAGACATAGTGTCTACGAGGTCTTGATGATAGCAACTGATTGAAATGACAATCTTGACATGTTAGGACGGAAGTCCGAACAAAGCAGTGAGTGTAACTTAATGTGTTACTCTACTTAAGACAGAAGCAGCGCTATTTAAAAATTGAATAAGTTAAAATTAAAATAAAAATAATATAACAGTAGTAACCATCAATGTTGTAGTTTTAAATTTGTAAATTTGTCCTGAATTTATGTTAAGAGCACGGAGAAAATTGTTTCATTGATTAATGTATGTGGAATAAATTGTGGTGAAAAATTAGGCAGCCAACTTTACATAAGTCTAAAAGTGGTGTAAAATAAAGATTCTAATAATAGGCCCTTTATGTTATTCAACATTTGGTACCTGGAAAATGGAAATTAGACATATGTGGGAAGTTGGATTCTTGAAACTTTATTGATAATGGGTGAAATAGGTATTAATATATTTTATATTTGAAATTACTATTAAGTAAATAAAATAACATGCTTTTGTAATGAAGTAAATTTAAGTAAAAAAGAAAATTGTGATGTTATAAAAGTTGTGAGAACAGGAAAGACTCTACAATAGGCTGAGGTCTCCAGAGATCCGAAACCAAACCCTGAGTGAACTATGTGGATAAGTAAAATAAGAACTGAATAGTTTAGGAGGAGGATGACGAATAATCTGCTCTGAATTTAGAGGTGTCGAGAAGAAGCATGGAAAACATTAGGTATAGCGGTCAGACTTGGAGTTTAGGTTGAATAGAAAGAAGTAGGGAAAGATATAGAGTTTGATGTATTGACAGAGAGGTTTTGGAGGGAACTAAGGAAGATTAATAGTTGACAAACGAATAATGATAAATGTAAATTTTGTCGTCATCCCCCTCCTAAACTATTCAGATCCTATTTTACTTATCTACATAGCTCCCTCAGGGTTTGGTTTCGGATCTCTGGAGACCTCAGCCTCTTAGAGTGTTTGCAGTTCAAATTTCTTATGGTTAAATATTTTTGCTTATATTATTATTGCGTAAATATTTATTTAATATTAATTAATTTGTAATTTACATTTGTAATTTTATTTTAGTATTGAGCAGTACTTTTATTGTAGATAGAAAAATCTATGTAATTTTCAGGATAAAACACATCAATCATTAAAAATATCGGATAATGAGCAAATATTAACCTGTCATAATTTGTTTAGCATATTAAAATAGCTCAATTTCTAATAAAATCGAACAACCTGTCAGTAATAGTAATTCTACTGGTTTCACAAGTTAACAAATGAAGTAAAAATGCAAATTATTTAATGCAGTGTTTTAAAATATGTGTAGAGTCTACAGCTTTTAAGGTTTCCTATAAACTAAAAACAGAATTACACCGACATGCATTTTACTAACCGTTTCTCCATTTTTTAATCAATACGAGGTGTGCGACCACAAGAAGAGCTACCCCAACACCAATTTTCACGGCCACTATAAAATAGATTATCCAAATAAATTGCATTTCCTGATTTACAGTTTAGAATTATACTAAATGAATCAATACGCGAGTTAAATAATGTTCTCAGAATGTATCAATGATTATTTGGCCATTTTTCAAATTTTTCATTTACATTTTTCCATTTATACTTTAAAGTAACTTTGGTGATTGTTCAACCGTACAACTAAAACTGAAACTAATATATACTTACTGCCAGAACTGTCCAATGCGCCTTCGCTGTCTTTTTCTTCTCCTTCAGCTTCTGCTTTCTGCTTTTGCTCTGCTTTTTTCTAAAAAAGAAGGTACAACACCACTATTTAACATTCTAAAATGTACTATTTTAGAAGTAAGTAAAACTAAAATGTATGTACGTATTTTCCAGTTTTTTGGCGTGCCAACGTCATCCGATAGGGATCAATGCAATGAGCTGTATGTTCCCAGTTCACTGTACTACTGATATCGGCACATATATGTATATATAAAATTCCTAGTTCATTTACTTGCATCGAATGGAGTTTTTACATATTTGCAGTGAGACCTAAGATCTACTGGATTAATTTATAAGCAAAAGAGTATCTAGAAACAACTGTTTCTAGATACTGAGTTAAGTTATCGGATTGCTGTTCTTGTTTGTCCTAATCTTTGCGTAATTTCTTCCTCTGTTGTTGCCTTTTTCGTTCTTATAAACCAAGTATTTGAATTTATATTTTCCTTTGATTGTCACGTTGTCAACAATATGTAGATCTTCTATGTCTTCTTCATAGAAGAACATCTCCAAACAAAAAAAAAGAAGAAGAACTCGACTTAAAGTTCCGCCAAATGTACTGGCTCCTAGGGTCCTAGGATCCAAAAATTTCGGTCTAAAGTGTTAAGATCGATATTAAACGTTCCCATTCACCAGAGACAAAATTCAGCGAGCTGCAAAGACACAACCTAAGTGTTTTTCTACACCAAGTAAGCGAACTAGTTAGGGAACTATACAACAATGGTCCAAATACAATAAGACTAGAAATAACTTGGCTCCGAGAACTACTTCAAGTCTACAGCCATCGCTAAATAAGGTGAAAAATTACTGGATATCTTTTCTTTACGTGTTAAACCATTTATTTAATACTACATAATGATGAAGAACAACAACAATTATACACATAAAATAAAAAAAGTAAATCATCCTTAACAGATGATAAACCTGAAGAAATAACGAAAGCATTAGGAGAGACAGAAACAAATTGGCTTGTTTTTAAAGCTAAGGGCATTTTGTTGTCCTGGGTTTGACATATCAGCACCGAAGGCGCAGATGAACCAAGGATTTGGTTACTAGCATAAGGATTAAGAAAATGGGAAATCACCTGATTATATTTCCTTGATCATACAGCCATGAAAACAGTCTGTTAGCTCTCAGAAAAATTAAGAAAGAAAGAAACGTTGGGACAAATGTCTGATGAATAAAGGAGCAGCATTTTAGTACCTCTGTAAAAAATAAATGCGATGTTCATGAAAAAATGTAGAGATAAAAAATAAAATTTCAAAAAATTCTTACCGGTTTCTTCACTTCTTTGGTACTCTCAGCAGCGTCAACGTTATCATCAGTTCCAGCATCTTCATCTTGTTCAGTTTCTTTTGCTTCATCTATATCAGCGGTGTCGTCGTTTTCATTACTAGCTTGATCTTCATCCTCTTGATCTTCTCCGTCACCATCTTTATCATCGAGATCCTGAACTTCGTCATCATTGTTATCATCGTCATCATTATCAGCTCCCTCGTCATCATCATCGGCATCATTACTTAACTTCTCCTCAGAAATGTCTCTTTTCTCTCGACTAGCTTTAATATCATCCTCCTCGTCTTCATCTTCTTCATCTTCTTGATCCCTTTGGTTAACTTCCTCAGTGTCACCATCATCTACTTCCTCAGTTTCTGCTTGATCATCATCTTCTTCATGATCTTGATCATCATCTTCATTTAAAATATATTCATCTTCTTTGGAAGCAATATCTTCATTTTCTTCTTCATCTTCTTCGTAATTGCTTTGTTCATCATCATCATTATCATCTACTTCATCATCTTGATCTACATCATCTTCATTCTGTTCGTCTTCATCCTCAATATGTTCTTCGTGATCTTCTTCTTCACTTTCCTCTACTTCTTCTGATCCTTCATCGTGTCCGTCATCGTCATCATCATGTTCATCTTCATCTTCCTCGTCGTGTTCGTCATGATCTTCATCGTGATCATCATCCTCAATTGATTCTATAGCGTGATCGTCGTGATCATCATGACTGTTAGTATCGACCCATCCTTCAAATATCTGGGAAAACTTAGAATTCGAATCTGTCGTGTCAACTGAAAAGAATATAAATAAGTATATAAATGTATGTTCGAGTTGTGTATGTTTTTTAAGGAATATTTTAATATTTAATACAAACAATGATGGCAAAACATTATTTCCACTCACAATAGGTTATTTGTAATTGTAATAAGATCGAATAAAATAAATTGCCAAGTATTTTATTAGGAGATAGAAAAGAATCTGATAATAGTTTTATTTATAGCAGAATTTAAAATAAAATAATTACCCGTACTTAAGAAAACTCTTTCTTTTTCGTAAACATTTGAACGAACAATGATCAAAGTAAATGCAGAAAAACCAATGACGATTTAAAAGAAACATAATAAGAAGATTTTTCGCCTATAACCACAACTGAGTATAGAATAAAAACGAATATAGGTAACTTTATCATGATAATAGAGAGAGGTCAGAAAAGGAGATTCTATCTCACCCAAGCTATTTACTTTAGCTCTAGAAGAAATGTTTCAAACTTTAGAATGGAGAAATAAAGGGGTGACGATAGATGGTGAAACCTGAGTCACATGAGATTGACCGAAGATGCTGCCTTAATAGCAAAAGACAGAGAAACAATAGCTAAATACAAAATGAAAAGAATTAGCACTTAAAATAAATCTAGCAAAAACTAAATATCTAACAAACGAAACTCTAGATATAACTAAGGATATAACTCTGTACAATAATAATATAGTCATATATATCCTTAGGACAAAAAATTCGAATTAACAAAGCTTAACTTGAAGGCTAAGCTTAATAGATGTTCCTTAGTATGGGCAGTATTCGAAAGATTACAAACAGTATTTAAATCAAACTTACCAAATACTTTAAAGGCAAAAACTTTAAATCAGTATGTGCTGCCGAAATCACATACTGATCCTACCGTCCAGTATCGTTAGGATGTGCAATGAGCAAAGTGCTCGAACAATTAATTAACCAATGTCTTATTTGGATACTCGAGCAAAGATCTGTTTTATCTAACAAACAAATTGGATTTCGTAAAGATAGATCAACTCTAGACAACTTAGTTGACATCGAGTTTGAAATACATGAAGCGCTAACAAATAATCAAAGCTGCATAGCGGTATTTTTTCATATAACCAGAGCATTTGATACAGTTTGGCGCCATGGAATAACTAAAACTTTACAGACATTAGGTATACATGGAAATATGCTAAACTTCATTATTAACTTTTTAAAAAACCGAAGCTTAAAAGTAAAAGTAGATGATTTCATTTCTAAAACAAGAATACAGGAAACTGGAACCCCTCAAGGATCATCGGTTAGTGTTACTCTTTTTCTTATTGCTATTAACAGTATTTTGTAAAACGATTCTCCACCAGTAAAGAATAGGCTATACGCAGATGATCTTAATTAACTAATTAAACAAACCTTACAAGATACTATTTCTGCATTAGAAAAATTGTCAATGAAATCTGGAATAAAATTTGGTTCTAACAAAAGTAAATGTATCCATTTCACTAGAAAATACAATGTTAGTAGTCCAGAACTTACAATCTTTAATACAAAAATAGAATATCTTGATTGTATCAAATTCCTTGGAATTAATTCTGCTGTAAAAATAGCCTTAGGAGCTTTTTGTATCACACCTACAGATAGCTTACTAGGTTTGGTAGGAGAAATGCCTCTGGAATTAAGAAGACAATATCTTAGTCTAGCCTATGCTGCAAACGTTTCAGCAAATAGTGAAAATCCCGTCAGAAACAATGTCTTTTCTTCTCGTTTCCACACAACTTATCTTAACAAAAAATGATCTAAACCCCCTTTTTATGAAAGATTTAATAAAAACATGACCAACAATAATATTGTCTTCCCTAAAATATACCAAACTACCCTTTTAACCACTCCTCCTTGGATGGTCAGAAAACTCTTCCTAGACTTGAGTTTAACAAAGACTAGTAATCGACTTAATGCTTCCTCTATGGTTAAACAATTTTACAGTAAGATTGATGAGTACCAGAATTACCAACATATTTATTGGGATGTGCCCTCATACACAACGACTACACTGCTTCATACAAAATCTCAAATTTTAGCACAGTATATACAGGAGAACTATTCGCAATCTACAAAGCATTAGAATATGGACTGAACGCCAACTGTCGCCAAATGACTAGCTTAGGCACCATTTACCCAACTCATCCATTGTTACGATTGATAAAGAACCATTTGTACCAACTTCAGCAAAAGAATGCCATTGTAAAATTTATGTGGATTCCGTCACATATAGGTATACATGGTAATGAAAGAGTAGAGGCTGCCGCCAAATCTTCAGTTAACAACGAAGACTTGATAAAACCTACCTATAAGAAAGATTTTTATCACTAGATTAACTCGACATTGAAAGAACGGTGGCTTCAAGAATAGAATCAATCTCAACAAAAACTACGAGACATAAAAACAACAGTTACAAGATGGAAGAATATGTGTAGCCACAGGAAAGACCAAATTCTAATAAACAGTATTGTAAATAAAAAAAAGATAGGTACTAATAATTTTCTTAAAGGAGTTTGTAAATTTAAATAATTATTTTTTTTTATTCTTTGTATTAGAATTTCTAATGATTTTATAGAAAGTTAGAATTTCATTTAAAAATATAAAGACGAATACTTACGATCAGTGAGTCCTCTATGTTCAGTTATAATAAGACCGATAAGTACAGCTAGCGCCGAAAACAAAATAAAAAATACAAGTTTTGCACATATTCCTCCCCCTGTACCTTCCTCCTTGTGGACGTGAATCTTTAGGTCTTCGTTGACGACTGTATTATTAGTGAAAACAGGAACATGCGGTTTTTCTGGAATTAGATCTCCATCTTCTAAAAAATTAAAAATGCTTTACATAATTTCGTATAGCAATATAAATAGATTTTCGCCGCCGTCTACGTAGCTAAAAATAAATGAAAATTGTTAATGAAATACCTTTTCTTTTTTTCTTGTCTTTTCTCTTCCTGGGTTGTACGTCTCCCGACATGGTGTAGACGGGGTTAGGGTAAATGTATCACCACCATACAAAATCTCCTTTTTTATTTGGAAAATGTATTTTTAACGACTTTTGACAGATCGCGCATCACGATCTTGATTTCACTCGAAGTGCACACTTCTCAACGAGACAATCCGAAAGTGAACGAGTAGACTGGACTATATTCTGTAAAGACGAATTATGTTAATTTTAACAGTTAACAATGAAAAATTCTAAGGTTCATTGTGGGTGGCCAGTAGATCAAATTATTCAAATATGTTTTATATTTGCTTTTTAAATCAAGTAAATGCATACACTACAATAACTCTCATACATATATTTTTATTTTAAAATCTTTAAACAGCGAAATCATCATTTTCCAAGATACTTGACGTTAAAAATAGCGTGGCTTACTAAAATGATTTTAATAAATCGTTCAATTTGTATAAACTTTTCACCAGAGTTACTACATTGAGACTTGCAAAAAATTTTTTTCTTCTACAAATCACAAGAATAGGCTGGATTTTGTATAAAGTATAGAAGAAATTATTTACAATGTCTAGGATAAGGTAGTGATTGGGATATCTTAGAGCAGGCGTCGACAAGTAAGTTTGAATACGGCCGGTTTGCGCTTGACCGTTTTGAGCCCTTACCTGAAATCGACCGGTTTGCGCTTTGCAATTTTCATAATAAAAATATCTAACTACTATAGTTTCCTTAATCGGCCGATTTGCGCTCTCTTGCAATATAATTTCATTCTATAATAATAGTCTGGTGACTTGCAATGAACAAACTAACATATCAAATAAACTTATATATATTTATACTTAACTTATACTTAAGTCATTAACAGTGGCGTGCCGTGACATTTAAAGAAAGGGATGCAAATTAAAGGAAATTATAAAATGACTAACATTTTTACTTGTAGTGCAGCTCTATTCTTCTGTCATCCTTGGCAAACATATGAGATCCTTGACATCCTTTATGACAGACTCATAAAAACTTCGATTTTCAGACATTTCTTTTTTCAATTGATAAAATCGCTAAGTTAGCTAGCATCTTTTCACTTGTGGAATTTCTGACAAAGTTTTTAATCCGCTATAGTATAAAAAAACTTCGTTCTACAGACGCACTTGTAGCAGGTATTGTGATCACTAAGTCACATAATTTTGAAACCTCATTATATGCTTCATCCAGTTCAGTTTGTTTACGAAATAAAAAAGAGGTTAGTCTTCGTAGGTGGGTATATTTATTTAAAAACCCTTAAAAGGGCTACATCAAAAAAACAAACGTTTTCAGACTAAACAGTCCATCATCAGGTTTAAATTTTAAAATTGCTAGGTTAAAATGCCTGAGCCACCAAAATACATGTGTAAAAACCCTTTAAATTACATATAGTTATAAAAGATTATACATCTTGTTGTTAAGAAACTGTGATGTTCAGTATTAAAGTAAATATGACTTCAGGTAACATACATTGCTGAAGTGAGTTCCAGAACCGGAGAGTAAACCTCTACACACGGAGAACAGCTGGAAACTCGGAGAAAGCCGGAGAGAGTTTCCAGCTGTTCTCCGTGTGTAGAGGTTTACTCTCCGGCTATTTTGTTTATTTCAAACTTACCTAATTTCGGCCTTAAGCATTTCATATTTTTGTTGTTCTGTATTATTTCTTCTATTTTTATTTCTTATTCTTTTCTCTTATATTTTCTTTTATCATTCTGCTTATTCTTTTATTGATTTCTACATATTCTATAGATTCCCTTTTGCCTTCTTAATTCAACTTCCTTCTTTTATCCATAAGCTTCTTTGTTTCTGTTGATATATAGTTCTTCTTTTTTAGATCCTTTTTTGCTATTTCTTTTCCTGATGTAATCATCGTTGCTGTAAGTATGTTGTCTATTTTGTCTATATTCTTTATCATCACTGTCTCATTTTTGGGTAAGTTGTTCTTTTAATAGGTCTTTGTATATCTCTTTATATTGCCCTAGTATTCGAAGTGTATCTTCGAGGTGGGCGTCCGTTAATAGGGAGCTTTATTTGTTTTTCAAAAAATTCATTTTTGAGAAAGACGTTTCGCACATATACGTTAAGCCAAACATAGTAGCCAAATTGATTGCAAGTTGTCTGCAATTTTCATATTGTGCTGGCACATGTTTGATCCAAAATTCTTCGGCGGATACCGATTTATAAACGTGGATAAGGAAAGGACAAATCTTCTTGTAATTCAATAATCTCCATTTGAAGTAATGCTTCTGACAGATTAAACAGCTTAGCATCCACATCTGTACATTCTGTCGCTGCATCAACTTCAAATGGTGATTTTAGAAATGAAGATAGTTTGCATATCTGTGCAAAGTCTTGGAATCTAGAAGCAAATTCGTTCCTGCAATGTCTTCTTCGAAGTACTCCTTATTTTCATGATATTCAATAATAGTTGAAAAATGAATGAATTCTTGTTGTGCAATATCTTTTTCAAAGATATCCAGCTTACGACGAAAACCAGACACGCTTTGTATCAGATCACATAATAATTTTCCATTTCCTTGTAACTCTGTGTTAAGGGCATTCAAATATTTTAAAATAACTTTTAGAAAAGCCACAACCAGCATGTTGCGCCTGTTGGTTCATCATCATCATCAGTAGCTCGACAACCCTTACTATGTCCTGGCTTGTTCTAGGATTTTCCGCCATTCTGTTCTGTTCCTTGCTTTGTTTTTCCAGTTGGTAATCTTAAGTGTTCCACTTGTTCCATGTATCTAAGTTTGGGTCTTCCCTTTGACCTTCTTCCTACTGGTGTTTGCCTCGTAATATGTTTTCACATGACAACTGCTTACAAGCGAAGCACCAACATCTCGACAACAGAAGATGTCAACCCCTAGTGTTGGCGAAACGTCGAGAATTAATCTCAGAAGACAACAGCCTAATTGCCCGAACAAACAGTTTAACAAATTAGACGATGGCCGTGAAAGCCTAACGAGATTATTTTACATTGCAAAGCCAAATATTCCTCAAGAACAAGCTGGATTTATGCAAGGAAGAAGCTGTGGCGATTAAGTCCTCTCCTTAACAATATTTATTGAGAACGGATTTCAGAAGAAACTTAAAACAGTAGCAGATTTCATAGACTTAACGTGCGCCTACGACACAGTGTGGTAGGAGGGTCTTTTATTTAAAATATACCAGATGGTACCATGCCGTTCGTTCAACAGTCTGATAAACCAAATGCTAAGAGACAGACTTTTCCAAGTACACCTAAATGGGAAAAACAGTAAGTTCAGAAACCTGCAAAACGACTTACCACAAGGATCAGTTATGTCTTCTCTTCTTTTTAATATTTATACGTCAGTATCAACTACCACCTCGCCCCAATTTATTTAGGCCGATGACATGGTTCTGGGTGCTCAAGAGGAAGACATCAAAATCGCCGAAACCACCATAGGAGCAGATCTAAACACTGTTAACAGATACTTTAAGAAATGGGGCCTACAGCAAACTCATCGAAGACTAAAGTAACCGCTTTCCATCTTAACAACCACAAGGTAAATTACAGACTAAACATAGAATGCGATGGAACCAGTCTAAAGCACAGTGCTAAACCAAAATACCTCGGCGTAACTCTAGATCGTACCCTAACATTCAAAAAGCATTTGGAAAACACTTCAGCAAAAATAAAGACCCGCAATAACATTATTCAGAAATTAACAAATACATCATGCAGAGGTCATCAGAACGAGCGCGCTGTCCTTAGTATATCCTACTGCAGAATATTACGCTCCTGTTTGACTAAACAGTCATCACATAAACGTCATAGATACCCAGTTGAACCTAACAATGAGGCACATAACGAGAACTATAAAGCCCACACCAACCCAATGGCTTCCAGTTTTAAGTAACATCGCTCCACCAGCACCAAGACGACTATCCGCACTCAATACCCTAGTTCAAAAATGCCATCAATACCCAGCACTACTGATAAATACAGACATCGCCATCGCTGAGCTAGACCAAAGAGAGTTAAGACTGAAATCCAGACATCCACGTACTAGAACTACTATAACATTGGCGGATTTCACTACTGAGGAGCACTGGATGGGCGAATGGAATCCAGATATCAGAAATGCTAATCTCATAGAAAACCCTACAATTAAACCAGACGGCTTTTCTCTTCCTCGTCGTGAATGGTGCAACCTTAATAGAATACGAATTTGTCATGGAGTATCGATAGAGGGTGTGTTCGTAAGTTTGGATACCGGCATTGTGAAAGGAAGTTAGCAGGATTGTGGAAGAAGATTACAAGTCGATGAAAAGATATCCTTGGATCTAAAGTGGGCAGTTTCTGGAATACGTAGGAAATAGTTTGGCGGCACCAAGTTGACAGAAAGAGGTGCTTGTGTCATTGAGAAGTAGCTGAGTGTTTGGGGAATTAAATTCCAAGTGTTAATTGTTTGAGAATTGAGTCAGGTGTTTCGTACAGTCGCTGCAGGAGGATTGCAGATACGAAAAGAAGAAAGCCGATGCGAATATTGGCAGATCACATTGCTGTGGAGCGTGGACGATTCTGGGTATGGTCCAAATACAATCTACGAAGGAAAGGTCAGTGATTTTCTGTTCAGAATTGAAAATTTTGTAACTGTGAATGAATTTTTGGTGCCATCATTGTCGTTACCATTTTATCTCAAGAGTAGACTTCATTTGTAAAATGTTTTAAACTTTTGTTTTTGCAATAAAGTAAATATTGAAAAATCAGAAATATAAAAAGTTTTAAAAATATTCATTGAAATTGGCGTAAAATTGGTTTTGTCTTCAAGAAGACTTAAAATATTCTTTTTGTGTAAATTTTATTGTATTCATTTAAGCTGATTGATAAGAATCAAAATTTGAAAATTGTTTTATTCTTCTTTAATTAAAATAAAGAATACCAATTTTTTGTAACATACTATTTTTATTATTATCCTTTTTCTCTATCCCGATAAAGGACAACTAGGAAATCTTTGGTCCCACACAACATAGGTTAAGATAAGGAAATTTTTCATCCTGAGAAAAATTAAGTTATGTTTTTGATTTGCTCAATTAATCAAGTAAAAAAAGTAATACCATAACAATATAATATAATTTATTGGGATATTAAAAAAAATGTTGCGAATTAATATTTGGATTAATTACTATTTATAACTGGGAATAAGCCACAATTAAAGATAAAAATACGTTTATTGACGTTTCAATTTCCAATTCGGAAATCGTTCTCAAAATACAAATAGTAAATTAAACAAATTTTGTTTTTTTGTTACATAGTAAAAAAATTCTTCTAATAATTTAATTTTATCTGACTCATTTATATTGACAATTCAGACATACATTATGCATTTTAAAGTAGACGACTTTAAAATGATATTGCCAATATTGTTGAGTTCCGCTCCTGGGACGACTTTACTTATAAGATAGTTCATTCGATTACATGAAATCAACTTTAACTTGAGAATATCCGTCAGAAAAAATCATAGCATGTAATTCGTCTTTAAAAAGACAAACATATGACATGATGACAGTAAAATTCTCCTGTTAGTGATTCCATAGTAAATTATGAGGGAAAAACCAGGAAAAAAACCTCATAATACTATCCCGACATTGTAAGTATTTGTTCGTGAATTTAGTTTACCTTCAAAAAACATCAAAATTCTGATTTTATATGTTACGGTATTTAAAAAACATAAATGATGTATCCTCTATATGTTACTGACTTACTAATACTGGTATTTTCTTATTAATAACTTCCTCTTTCAATATTGGTAACCAGATCCTACTACATTCTGCCGAGGAATTTGCGACACAATTGGCCTCATTTAGCATAATTAAAACCGCTTCTTTGATTTTTCTTTTTTTACCATCCGTTTCTTTTAGGACTATATTTGAATTATTCCATTGAACTCTATGTTCATTATCCCATGCGTGTTTACATATTTGAGATCTATCAAATTCTCTATTTTTAATATAAGATTGATGTTCACTTATTCTAACATTTAATGGCCTTGATGATTCACCTAAATAAAACTGATCGCATTCACAAGGTATTTTATAAATGCAATTCTTTGTCCTTTCTTGTTCATTGTTAGGTTTGGTTTTGGACAAAATAGATCTCAACGTGTTTGTTGTTTTGAATGTTGTTGAAATGTTGAATTTATTTCCTATCCTTTTAAGTTTTTCTGATAATCCTTTTATGTACGGTATTGTTATTTTCCTCATATTATTCCTTGTGTATGCTGTAGGATCTCGTTCTAAGTTGTTCTGTTCTATTCGATCGATTGTTGAAAATTCCTTATTTATAAACGATAAAGGATAATCATTTTTTAATAAAACAGATGTTAACAAATGTTTCTCCTCCAAGAACGAATTTTCGTTAGAACAAGTAATTTTGGCTCTATCGTATAAGGATTTAATTATTCCCTTTTTTACATTAATATTGTGATTTGATTTGAAATTTAAATATCTATTGGTGTGTGTTGGTTTTCTATACACCTGAGTCTCATATCCAGTATCGTTCTTAGAGATCAAAACATCCAGGAAAGGTAGCGTGTTATTATATTCCTTTTCCATGGTAAATGTTATTGTCTCTTCTTTATCGTTTATATCGTTTAGGAATGTGTCCAACAACTCTGATCCATGAGGCCATATTGAGAATACATCATCTACATACCTCCACCATACTGTGGGTTTGAAATTTTGTTTAGAAATGATATTTGTTTCACAATCTTTATACGATAGAGCCAAAATTACTTGTTCTAACGAAAATTCGTTCTTGGAGGAGAAACATTTGTTAACATCTGTTTTATTAAAAAATGATTATCCTTTATCGTTTATAAATAAGGAATTTTCAACAATCGATCGAACAGAACAGAACAACTTAGAACGAGATCCTACAGCATACACAAGGAATAATATGAGGAAAATAACAATACCGTACATAAAAGGATCATCAGAAAAACTTAAAAGGATAGGAAATAAACTCAACATTTCAACAACATTCAAAACAACAAACACGTTGAGATCTATTTTGTCCAAAACCAAACCTAACAATGAACAAGAAAGGACAAAGAATTGCATTTATAAAATACCTTGTGAATGTGATCATTTTATTTAGGTGAAACATCAAGGCCATTAAATGTTAGAATAAGTGAACATTAATCTTATATTAAAAATAGAGAATTTGATAGATCTCAAATATGTAAACACGCATGGGATAATGAACATAGAGTTCAATGGAATAATTCAAATATAGTCCTAAAAGAAACGGATGGTAAAAAAAGAAAAATCAAAGAAGCGGCTCTAATTATGCTAAATGAGGCCAATTGTGTCGCAAATTCCTCGGCAGAATGTAGTAGGATCTAGTTACCAATATTGAAAGAGGAAGTTATTAATAAGAAAATACCAGTATTAGTAAGTCAGTAACATATAGAGGATACATCATTTATGTTTTTTAAATAACGTAACATATAAAATCAGAATTTTGATGTTTGTTGAAGGTAAACTAAATTCACGAACAAATACTTACAATGTCGGGATAGTATTATGAGGTTTTTTTCCTGGTTTTTCCCTCATAATTTACTATGGAATCACTAACAGGAGAATTTTACTGTCATCATGTCATGTGTTTGTCTTTTTAAAGACGAATTACATGCTATGATTTTTTCTGACGGATATTCTCAAGTTAAAGTTGATTTCATGTAATCGAATGAACTATCTTATAAGTAAAGTCGTCCCAGGAGCGCAACTCAACAATATTGGCAATATCATTTTAAAGTCGTCTACTTTAAAATGCATAATGTATGTCTGAATTGTCAATATAAATGAGTCAGATAAAATTAAATTATTAGAAGTTATTGAAACGTCAATAAACGTATTTTTATCTTTAATTGTGGCTTATTCCCAGTTATAAATAGTAATTAATTTACAATGCCACAAGAAAATAGCTTCAGAACAATAATATTTGGGTGTAATTAAAACTCATTATTAAAAATTAGTTATGTACATTCTGATCGTGTTTCAATTATTACTGTAATGTGTGTATTTAATAGCGTATGTATTATCCCAAACTTCTCTTTCATTCGCTGCCACTGCCTTGACTGAAGACTATTTACAGCAGCGTTAGGCGCGTGTCGGTTGTGTGACAACCAGAAAAGTGTGGTTCCCACGATACCAAACCAAAGTCCTTTCGATCCCTTTCCCTTTTTATTGGCAACTCCTAGTCCTTTAGTCGTGCCCCCTCCAGACCACCCTATCATGATTATTATCGCTTTTCTCGTCATATAATTCGGTTTTATATTCCTCTGTACATTATAATAATTGAATTAGACAATATTTATTTTAGTGCATATCCATTTGCTTTCGCGGATGCTTAATCAGATTGATTTTTTCGTTATTGCAGTTGCAGATGTTTTAATTTTGGAATAAAGAGAGATCATTTATATTTAGGGAAAATTATTTCGGCAATAAACGTTAAATAAATGAAGCATGTAGTTACAAAATGAAATATTTAAAAGAGCAGTAGTACGGTTAGAGTAAGAAATTAAGTGAAAATACTACATTTAAAAATATGCTTATAAAATAATTTAAGCATCTAGAAAAAAATCTTGCTATTATACATATAAAACAACAGGTTTACATCTTGATAATATTTTTCTACGAAAAAAGTAACTTTTATAATTATTGTTCCCTTTAAACACATGTCCACGACAAGACCACCCAACTGTCGTGACCAACAATATGGAGCTCCAGCTCATTTTGGGGTAAATGCTCGGGGTTATTTAGAAGAGATATTTCCAGGACGATGGATCGGTAGACGAGGTAGAATTGAGTGGTCTCCACGTTCACCTGATTTCAATCCTAAAGATTATTTTTATTGGGGATACTTAAAAAATTGAGTTTACAAAACTAAACCAGCAAGTCTTGCAGAACTCAACGAAATATCGATAAATCTCGAATAATTTCTAGACAATCATGAAAAAATGTGGTAGAGGTATTCTACCATCGATTAGGGTACTGTCAACACACATGGAGCATATTTTGAACACTTGATAAAGTAACCATTATGTTAAAAAATGTAATCTATCAATTATTACATTTTAATGTAGTTAAAAATAGTTAGTATTAAAAAATTTATTGAGGCAATTAGGCGTTGCCAGACTTTATGTTTTATGTATTTAAGATCTTCCAAACTACATAAAATTATAAGTGTTATATATGGTTGAACTCGTATTGAATAGGAGATTCCAATAATGACTGAATATATAGGGTGATGAATTTGAAAAACCAAAGTTACTAATAATATAAGAGAAACGCCAAATCTGGCAACATTGCAAATATTAAATATAGAATCTTCGTATCCCATAATAGATATACCTTAAATTTTGTACAATTATAACTAGCAATTTACGAGATAACTGGCCGTTTCCAGACTTTTGGGCCACTCTGTATATAAACATTTCAATAGTTTTGGGTCTCTATTATACTGCGTACAAATTCCAAATATTCACACTCCGAAATTTTCAGTTACTAAGTAGAAAAAAATATGATAAGTTTTTGGACCATAACTCCTTCAATTTTCATGCTATCACAATTTATAAAAAACCAATGTAAAGGTAATTAAGAGAGCTACAACATCCTTTATTGCAATATATAGTAAAAAACCTTTTTCTAAAACGGTGAATGGTTACAGGGCTTAAGAGAGGCTGTGATTGCATTGCCACGCGCTCTTTAAACAATCATATCTCCGTCAATTTTTGTTTGACAGAAAAAACAAAAAAAAAACAAATTGTTTGTCAGAAAAATACCTATTTTTTTAATCCTTAGGTACACTTTTATACGTATCTGTATCATTTTTGAGATATTATTATTATTATTATTATTTTAATCGTGATTTTTTTGAAAAATATGTGTCCTGAAGCAGCCAAACTGATATAATCTATCAAACTCTTCATAATAAAGTTAATTCTAGGCGGAATACGATTAATTTTAATTTTGGTGGAAATGACACTTATAAAACCCATTGATTTAAAAGAAAAAACATTAGATGCTCCTCTTATTTGCAATACAGCTCACTTATTTTACGTGCAAAAGACTTTTAATAGTGCTCATTTTAAAGCTTATTTCAAGCACTACAACACCCTTTTTTATTAGAATGCCTAAAATGCATCTACTCGCCGCTAGATGGTACTGGCCACATCGATTAAATTTCAGACAAAATAAAAAACGGCTTTGATCTTTAATAGCTAGCTTAACCCTCTAGTGCATGAATTAAATTTTAAGTAAATAAATTCCTCATAATTTTAGAATAGAGAAATGTGGTTATAAAAAGTAGAAATTTATTGTTATAATTTAATTAAGATAATAAAAATAAAGCCTGCAGCCTAAAATAGGTTGGCCGCCTATAGGCAGACTTGTGCAGTAAATACATAAAATCGTAGTATGTAGTAGTTACTTTTATTAAAAACAACAATGGATACAAAGGTACAAAAATTATCTTAGTGTGGCTAACTTATGATGGAAATCATAAAAACAGGTTTTCGTTGTTGAATTGCACAATGATAAGTTGCATTTAACACAAAATGCTTGTGTTTCCGAAGTGCATTTTGGGAATTTGCATTTTCTTTTGCCAGATCGGTCCTTGAAAACGCACCAATGACCAATCTGATCGTAGCGGACATCTTCGGTTGGCAAGTATAGTTTCTTTTTTGATTTTGGAGAATCCTGAGATGTTGAAGAGCTGGGTCGCCCAACTTTTCTTCTCTCTGGCACTACTCCGTACTTGCATAGCGATTCAGCAACTTTCGTCCGAAACATTGGGAGTCTTTTGTGGTCCTGTGTCAATATTTCTGGATGCAAATCGCTTGGTGTCAACGTAACTTGACAGAAGTCGTACGGTTTTAGTATCATGCCACAATACTGACGAAATATCGATCCCGTAAACATTACCAACGTACTCCTCTGAATACCCGCGGTGCACTTTCTTTTCAGTTAGAGCAGCATCAGTAGAAAGTTTGCAATTGGGCACACGATTTGCACGTAAAGTGCCTAAACTGTAAATTCCTCGGCTGCGAAGATATGTAATAAGACCTAACGAGGTGTAAAAATTGTCAAAATACACAATGTGGTTAACAAAATTTGGAATATGTTTTGACAAACGAACCACGACGTTTGACGATGCCCCAAGATCTGGAACGCCTTCAAGAATAACGTTATCACCAGCACCCGAGTAAACTTCAAAAGCATGTGAAAAACCAGTAAAGTCGCAAAGAGCAAAAAATTTAAATCCCCTCTTATGAGGTTTATTTGGCATGTATTGCCGAAGAAAAGTTCCAGTCATTTTTGTTGCGCACATTTGCTCGTCAACACAAAGCCGGGAAAGCATTGGGACTGACACGAACCTTTCGTTAAAATGTGTTATAAGTGGGCGAATTTTATGTAAACGATCATGCCCTGCTTGATTTTTCTCGATTGCTGCAGAATTATCATTAAAATGTAGATAACGGCGAATTGTCTCAAATCGCAATACTGGCATTACCTGGCGAATTTGTTCAAATGCATGTCTTCCCCAATAAGATCGGACATTTGGGTAGCGATAAATTGACATGTAAATCAAAATGCCGATAAACTGGCGAGGTTCAATTGGATCTACATTGAATGTTGTATTAATTTGCTGTTGACGTGAATAAAGATTGGTTTGCAGAGCAAGCTCGTCTAATAGTTCGTTGTTCACAAAATAACTAAAAGTCATATGGTGTGTTCAAAGCACTCAAACCGTCTGGCAATTGTATTTCTCCGCGAAATACCAATTCGTTGATGTGTAATTGAAGGTGTTTCTTCTTCCAAGTAATGGACTTAAATTCTTGACTGTCGTTCTTTATTGTCATGACGTTTCCAGTAAAGACTCCTGAAGTGGAAACACTTCGTCCGTCTTCTTCTTCTTGTTCATCTGCCAGTTCTGGAGATCGAGGCCGTTTCGGACAGTTGGAACTTTGATAAGCAGCTGTATCACTTACACTAGGTTGAGTTGGTACAGTTTCTGCAACTTTTACTTCGGAGATCTCATCTAAAGTCTCTGTTATTGATGTATTCCCAAGCGAAGTCTTAGGCAGCTTACTAAAATTGTCACTCACCACAAAATCGGGATCCATAACACTTTCATCGCTATCGAAATCCCCTTCCTCCTCATCACCGGTGTCGTTATCAGAATCAATGGAATCCAATAGGTTTCTAATGTCCTCATCCGACATTGTTGACAATTTGTAACATTTTTGCGCCATTACTAAAAAAAAACAATCACACAAATACTTAGAAAAATAACATAAAGAGCAATAAGAAATAATACTAAAAAAACCATAATAACAATTTTATACACTGTAATGCTTAGGTCTGCCTTGAGGCAGCCTCTAATTTTTTAACTGTTTGTAATAATTTACTTTATTTATCGCATAAACTAACACTACATACCTAAAATATAGGTTAACAGGTACTCACCGTAAATTTTGTACAACTCTATGTCCTTTAGAAGTATTTTTAAAAACTGTTTATTTACACAAAGCAATTATGCGTCCGCTTCCGATGAAATCATAACTTCAACTGAATTTTGCTGACAACGAACACGTGCAGAGACGGCAAAATATATCTCATTATATGCGGTAAACACCGCCTGTAGACGGCTCAGTGCTATACGGTTAAGATAATATTGTATGTACCTGAAATCACAACTTGAAGAAAGCCCGCCTTGAGGCGGCCAAATGCACTAGAGGGTTAATATTGCACTTTGAATACTTTATAAATTTAAATCAAATTGTTCATTTTCTTACCTGCTACAATTTTGTTTTTTATAAAATTTTCGAAAAAACGTATATTTTTGGAGATATTTGCAAAGAACCTATGAAAAACGTGAAAAAATTGCGAATTTTCAATTACCAATAACTTGAAAAGTATTGGATTTTTCGAAAACCTTTATAGATAATTTTTACCACTCTCAGGGTGGTTGGGGAGTTCAAATCATTTTCACTTTTGAAGTTAAGGGATGAACCTAATTCCAAAATTGTATGCAATTCGGTTCACGGTAAAAAAATTCGGAGCAATAATGCTTCAATGATTGCACTATTTATATACTTTTAAAATATTGCTTTTGTTTTTCTCTTAATTTGAAATCTACAGGGTGAATTTTAAGTATGGAACGCCTCAATTATGTCGGAAATGGTTTGCACGATTTTTATAGGTATTGGAAGAGTCTTGTGATTAAAATTTGTATCTGTAATTTTTTTAGATCTTATAATATTACAAAAAAAGTTAAATTTAATACTCGAGGTAATAGATATCTTAATAATGTTTTCGCAAATAATGATGGTAGCAAATCCCACCAGATTTAACAATAATCTTATACCAGAATTTGGCCAACTTGAGAGATCCAGAAATGGTTCAAGGTATTAAGCCATAAAATTCTACAAAAATTAAGAGTTACCTTATAGTGAATGCCTTTTTTTACATATAAAGAGTATTTTACTTCCGATTTTAATTTGTTTTAATTGTGAACAGTATCAACAGCAAGTTAAAACACTGTATCTATTTTATATTTATATTTATGTGTATATTAACTATATTAACATATATTTTTCTCTTTGAATTAGAAAAAATACTTTTGTATTCATTTATTACCAATAAATCATTTATCTATCTATAAAACTGAAGGATAAAATAGTGCCACCACTCAAAACGAGGGTAATCAGGGTAATCATTCTAACGAGGTGTCTTTTTTGCGAAATTGCATAAAGCATATTATAGACCTAGGATTTCCTTTCTTATGTGTTAAGTTTGTATTCGCGCTGGTCCACCTTGGTTGTATTTTTCCTTCAAACAATTACAGAAAAGTATTTTTAGACATTCTTTTATCTGTTTTCCTCGTTCTTTTAACATTGCAATTACAATATTAGCCTCCCGGAAGCTTTATTCCTTTTCATATGTCTAGCTAGCTTCTTTATTTCTTCTAGTGATATTTGGAGGAGTATTTTCGGGTTTAGATTTGGGCTCTGCTTTTGATAGCTTTCTAGTTTGTACCTGATATTTCTTAATTTAGTGTTTTATTTTATTATTAATTATATATTATATTCATTCTTTTTTAAAAATTTCTTACGTTAAAAAAGTATTTTATATTAATTCTTCTTTAACCTTGGTGTAGAAACAGCTTAATGAAAAAACGAAAAAAATAATACTGCAATCTGCGCAATAAAGTGAAAAACAGGATGTTTTGTACAACTTTCTGGGAAAATTTATATATTTCGTTTTCCCTAATTATAGTAAACAATAACCGTATCAGATAAAATATTTCGTTTAGTGTATATACACATAAACAACGTAAATACCAGACATATCTAATCTTTTTTATTCCAAAAAGAATTGTAACCGTCTATTTAAAATTTTTTCTAGTAATTTACATAAGGAAGATCTTAAGGATATTGGTTGTTGTAGCAGTACTCTAGAATTTAGGAAATTGTTTAGTCAAAAATAAAAACTTGTATATATTGTTATGGATCAGTTTATCGATCAGAAATAGAATAAAGAGTTTTTTATTATTTTAATATACCGCGGGCATATAAGTTAAAATACAACCCTGTACTTATTTGTAATAGTTAGAATAAGAGAAAACATTGTTCCGTGACGGGACCCTAACGAGTTTTTCCGTGAAAGACTGAGTGAATAGTGAAAGGACAATGGAACCCGTATAATTATAGATTTAGGAATAAACTTGTAATTGTATTTTGCGGTGGGCATTTTTCGAAAGTAAATAAGAATTAGATTTAGATAAGAGATAACAAGAATTTGGAAACTTATTTCTGTTGAAAAAGGCAAAATTGTTAATGGTTTCTGAAAAGTAATTTGATTGAAAGTAGTTTATTTGTTTTAAATATCATGTTGGAAATTTTCTAAATCGAAAATAAGTGGGAAAGATGAATGCTTATGATTGGTTAAAAAAGAATGGTGGAAATGAGAGAGTGGAGAAGGTTGTCTGGGAGAGATTGAAATATGTATTATGTTACCGGCAGACCAGAAAAGAAGACGTGTTTTCGTGTAGTCAATCTGAGTACCAGTGTTTTCTTTTGTTAGTGAAAAAGGTGGAAACTGAGAGAAGATCAAAATCGAGAAGATTAATACCTCTTTTGAGTCTACATAGTCCACGAGATATAATTGAGAAAGAAAGGAGAATTTGTGAATAAAGAGTACCGATCAAAAGAGGCTTGGGCGTGTGTTTTCGGAGGAGTAGTTTGCTGGTATGCGGTTTGGATCGATGCTGAGAACGGGAAAGATTTGATGGTAGCCGGACATAATCAATCAAGGAAGGAACTGTAGTTTGATCGAGAGGAGACATCATTGGTGTAAAAATAAAGGGCAGTCAAATAATTTGAATGAAAAAAAATTTTAAGATATTCTAAAGATAAAATCAAATATAAGCATACGAACTAAGATTCCAAGTTTCAAAGAGTTATTTTTTTTTTGTGAATAAATTATATTTGTATATGGTGAATTTTTCTTAGTAGATATTATTATAAAACAGATCAATAGATAGTTTGTAATTAAAATTAAATTTAGAGTATAGGAGTTTGTTGGGAAAGATAATTGCCCACAAAAGTTATTTATTAATATTCATCGTATTGCTTATTGAAAATAAATAATAATTTGTGTGAATATTTATGTTGTTTTAATGTTAGTTCCGTTTCCTGTTCTATCCCGATTATGAGCAACTAGGAGATACTAAACCTACTAGAAGATATATATATATATATATATATATATATATATATATATATATATATATATATATATAAAGTAAACTGGTTAAAGTAATAATTAAAAAAAAATTAATAAATTGAATTGTATGACTCTGCATAAATTAGTGAATTAATTAATTAAATAATTGGATTAATTAAATTAGAGTTAAATAATAATAAAACATCATAAAGCAGATCACAACAATATCTAAGAGTAGATGCTTAGCAGCTAAAGGAAGATTAATTAAAAGATAATTTGGAATTTCAACTGGTCCAGGGCTAGAGTTTTTAAGTCCTTGCAGTGCTTCATTTAGTTATTGCATACTTATTGCAATATTTAGCGGACTGATGGAATCTGTAATTTTGACCTTTTTTTTCTATTTTCTCTTTTTGTTTTCGACAAATAATGGGTCATGTACGGAATCACTTGAATATGTCTGAAATGAGTTCGCTAAAGCAATGGCTATTTGACTGTTGTTTGTAATTAAGTTTCCCTCAATGTCAAGAGAGTTAATTTTGTTGCTGTATGAAATGCCTTTTATCCTACGGATTTTATTCCAGATCCCTGATGCAGGAGTATTTTCGGTTATTGTGGAAACATAATTTTGCCATGATTCACGTTTACTTTTCTTAATTACATACCTTGCGCAGGCCCTATATTTTTTAAAAGCTGTTATGTTTTCCGGTGCATGATGTTTTCTTAATACATTAAATGCATACTTACCTTGTTTAAGATTCCTCTTCACATTGTTTGTTCCACCACTGTACTGAATGTTTTCGTTTTGATTTTGCTGTTTTGCCTATATATATATTTTGTGGCTACCTCTGTTAACATTGAGGTAAATTTGTCTGTAACAACATTAATGTTATCTCCTATTGTTCCAAAATTAGGTAGGTAGTCTTCAATATGTTGTTGATAAGCTTTCCACTTTGCATCTTTAATTTTCCAAAAATTATAAATAAAATTTATAATTTTTCTTCTGGAATTATTATTTCTTATTTTTATAGGCCAGTGGTTACTATCATAGGTATGTGTAAATACTTCCCAGTTTATACTAGGAGGTAGGGAACTTTCCCATATAGTCAGATCAATAGCAGAATGACTGCCGGTAACAGAGTTAAGGTAATACCAAACGTGGTCCAAGGTAATCATGGTCCTAGTAGACGAAGAACATCATGGCTGAAAAATCTAAGGCAATGGTATGGAAAATCAACTACATCGTTATTTAGAGCTGTTGTCAATAAAGTCACGATAGCGAATATGGTAGCCAACATGATATCCAACGATCGATAACGGTCATGGAACCAGAAGAAGAAGAACAGGGTTAAACCGAGTTTTTTCTCCTGTATGTAATAGTACAAAATATGTTTCTTTAAGAAATTTTTCTATTTGTTCTCCTCTTTTGTCTGTGGAATAACATCCCCAGGAAATGTTGTGAGAGTTAAAGTCACCTAGAATAAGTCTAGGTTTTGGAATTTGCTCGATTAAATGTTTCAGGTCTTTTGCGACAAAATCCATATCTGATGTGATATAAACATTGCATACAAATAGCTGAGTTGGACATTGAAGTGTAACGGAATAAATAAATTAATATCCTGGTACCAGTTTTATTGTTCTTAATATTTCACAGACCTACCGGTAACAAAAAAGTATAAGTAACCTTTGTAGATGACACCGTTATATTAGGTTTTCCCCAAAATCTCATCAGAGGATAGGTATACTTCCAAAAGGACTTACACAAAATTCAAATGTGGTTAAAAACACATAACATAAAATCAAATGGGAATTAATTCAGTCACGTAATTGATTAGAATTTTCACTATCTATTTACAACTTTAAATGGAACACAGCTCTAACCATAAATAAAAACATATAAGTACCATCGAGAAAAAACAGTGAAAAATAAAATGATTTGATTTAAGTAAAGAAAATCTTATTAACACAGTACGAACTTTCTTAGTTCTTATCTTTATTATTTTTTCTTTTCATTGAGGTTATAATTAGACTGGCAAAAAATATAAAACACGATGAACAACTATCTAATATAGATCTATGAAAGATATAATTATGGGACGAGAGGGTGTATGAACACCTTTTTACCTGGCGATGGTTTTTTGTTATTTAGAATCCATGGCCGATCTATAGAAATATGAAGATGATGTATTATATTGTTCAATTTAATCATAACTGTTAGTAAGAATCTTTTTTATATTCCGGGGTGGGTATCTGCTAAATAATAACACGGAAATGTTATGGCGGACTTAACGGTAAAACATATTGAAAGAAAAAGTACAGCTTGGTTACGGTAATATTCCCTTTCTACGGGGTTTTGTTACTTCCTCGTCTGAGATAGTTTTAATATTTAGTATGGAATTTTAGACAACATCGATGCCATACTTCTTTGCAAACTTATATTAAAATAAACGTCACTTCTTACCACTTGGCCTAATCCAGCTTTTGTGTTGAGGGTAGCTTAATTACTAATGCCCACTAACGACCCTGCCTGGCTTCCTTCTGTTAGTGGTTCTCAAATATAAATAATATTTGCTACAACATACTTGGGTTAAATTAAAATAAAATAGAAATTAAGAAATGTCTTTTATTTAAGTCACACAAGCAGTTTGTTTTTAATTCTACAGTATGTGCTAGCGGTACAAACCATTTGTTTATAGATTTAAATAAAATCGAATAAAATAAAACAAAAATATAAAGAAACATTTTATTTATGTATTGTTCCGTCCAAAAGTTAAGGGGGAAAGGACTTTTAAAAACCTCATTGTATATGTTGGCTGTAACAAAACGTAGAAATATCCGAAAATAAAACTAATAAATAGGTTGAAAATAAAAGAAGTCATTGTATTTAATTTCGTAAGTAAGTAATCATAATTGTACACCATTATATTTAGTTCCTTTTTCTGTCAATCGCTGTCATATTTAGTTTCTGTTTAACTATCATCATCATCATTATTATCGCCATTGTCATCACTATCTCCGTTATTTATATTTATAATATTTTAGCTTCTTTAAAATTCGCATTGCGTCCAGCTATATACCGTTTCACTTCACTCCAAACCATTTCGATGGGATTGAGTTCACAGTGATAGGGTGGGAGCCTCAGAATCTTCATATTGTGCTTTTTGGCAATATCTTCTATTATGTACCTGTCATATTTTGCTTTGAAGGCCTTGATTACATCAAGTAACTCGCATTTTAGGTAGTCTTCTTCAAAAAATAGGTCCTTTGACAGAAGCCATTCTTGAATATTTTAGTGTTGAACTGTTAGGAATTTGTTCTGACTTTCTGCTGTGATAGGAGGAATTGTCCATTACCACAACAGTTTTTTCTGGCAAATTTAGCATTAAGTTATTTTCGAACCAACCTTCGAAGGTCTGTCCATTCATTTCGTCGTGGTAGTCCTGAGTATTTTTCTTTGCCAAAAACGTGAGCTCTGCTCCATCAACAAATCCACTGGTAGATCCTGCGTGCAATAAAATGAACCGTGCACCACGAGCTGTTGGAGCTTTTAATCCTGTTGTCAGACCACGAACAAAAGCATCGATGGGGTGTAGTTGTTTTATCAACCTATTCTTTTTTCACACTGTGCCTGATAGTTACCCATGATTTATCCAAATACACTATGTTGTATCCTTCTGCACGATATTTACGAATTGCGCGTAAATAACGATGACGCCACGAGATGATTTCTGGTTTTTCAATCAAAATTGAATTTCTGCCACGTTTTATAAACACAAAATCCATATCACCCAGCAAGCGATGTAGCGTGGCCCGTGAAAAGTTGGGCAAAGATTCTTCGACATTTACAATAGCTAATATGGTGTTTATTGTTGGTGGTATGTTGTCACGGAAAAATTGATGAACTATTCTACGAACTTGGCCCCTGAGACCTTCATCGTACTTGTTGTCACGAGAATTACCAACCTTTCGCTTCTTGGGCCTGCTCTTTGGAGATTATAATCCAGCAGGTGATGAATATTCCTGTCGTATGCGAAACAGTCTTTTTGCAAACACCACTGATTTCTGACACTTTCCTAATTATACTTGATACAGAATCGTTGTTATCCTGATTAAGATGATAATTAATAATATTCATCAGTATCTGCTCCTCTGAAAGTTTTAGAGTTTTTCCACGTTTTCACTGAACAATTTCCTCCATTTTGCGGTAAAAATTCGGCGTCAAATATAACAATAGCCAACATACAGAAAATAACAACAATTGCCAACAGCAAATCACAACAACAGCCACCAACAAATAATAACAATATCAAAACAGTAACAGTACAACCAAGATGGTACAAATAATTGTAACTCGACTATGTTTACGTGCTCCGAAGAACAAATAAAGACTAATTAAGGCCCCGGATGTATCAAGCTTTTAAACATATTCTGTACAAGAATTACTCTAATTGCTTTTTAATTACTGAATAACTTAGAAGAAAGTATTTGAAAAACTTTGAAACATATGTTTATTTAATGCACATTTTATTATACTACTGCTACTAACAAGATCATCACAAAACGCTTAGAACGAAAATCAGATTTCTACCAGTCTAAGGAGCAAGCTGGGTTTAGGAAAGGTTATGGAACAAATGACCACCTACAAGAACTTAAAATACTAATTGAAAAATGTGTTGAATATAATAAACCACTCACGTTGATTTTCATAGACTTCAAGAAAGCTTTTGATACCGTGGAATTACCGACAGTATTAGGAGCATTAGAACAAAGCCGAGTAGACTATAGATATACAAATTTGATAAAACATATATACAACAACGCAACATCATCTGTTAAACTCCATGACTTTACCGATAAATATAGAATTAAGCGAGGAATTAGACAGGGCGACACCATCTCCCCCCAACTATTCACTGCAGCTCTGGAATATGCCTTTAAAAAACTAGATTGGGCTAAAAGGGGAATAAATATTGTTGGTGAATACTTAAGCCACTTGCGCTTTGCAGATGATATTGTCATTCTAGCCGAGAGTTTAAATGAAGCTCACAAAATGATGGAAGAACTAAAACAGGCAATAGAACAAATAGGCCTGAACATAAACTTTGAAAAAACAACATACATGACCAATTTAGTTCCAAGTGATGTTATGAGGGCAGATGGGAACGAAGCACATCAGGTCTTTAGCTATATCTATTTAGGGCATGAAATTAGAATAGGAAAAGACAATCAAACTTGGTAGATACAGCGTCGCATAGGCTTGGGATGGGCAGCATTTGGCAAGATGCGAGATATTCTAAAAGGAACGCTACCGATTTGCTCGAAGAAAAAGGTTTACAACCAATGCATACTGCCAGTAATAACATATGGTTCCGAAACAATAACTTTAACCAAACATTCTGCAAATAAATTGAGAGTAACCCAAAGAAAAATGGAAAGAGCAATGTCGGGAATAACTAGAAGAGATATGGTACCAAATAGGATAGTGAGAGAGAGGACTAAAGTGACAGATGTCATAGAAAAAATTGCACAAGCCAAATGGAGATGGGCTGGACATATAGCACGTTTAAATGATAATAGGTGGACCAAAAGACTCATAGAATGGAGACCTAGAGAAGACAAAAGACACCGAGGCAGACCACCAAAAAGATGGATGGACGACTTGAGAAAAACAGTCGGAAATTGGATACAGAAGGCGCAAGATAGAGAACAGTGGAAGAACATGGAGGAGACCTATATCCAACGAAAGATTACCATAAACGAAATCTTTTAAAAAAATTAAATATAAAATAAATTTATAATATACGAGAAAATCTTTTTTTGTAGTTCACTCCGTATACGAATATTCTTCAATAAAATTAATTTGAAAACTAAACATATTGGTAATCTTATTACATAAAATGAATAATGTTAATTGTTCAAAACTCACTTTGTATATATCTCATTATAATTTTTTTTTCTTGAAGCTTTAATTAATATTCTAATAATCGAACGAAATGTAGCTCATAAAGAAGAGCAAAGTAATAATTACAACAGGGGTGCAATATCAAGTACCAACCTCGCATTCTCTTGACTAATATCTGATATGTCGCTCGTTGATGTGGGAAACGTTAAAAATTGGTTATGGGTTCAGGCACGCGTCTACCAGTAAAAAATCTTTGGATCAAAGCGTTGATGAATGGAAGACTAAGTAGGATACGGGGCGATTTGAGGAGCGTGGCTCACTACACGGGGTTTTTGTACCTGCTCTAAGATTTATTTCTTTTAAGGGTTTGTATCTATGTGTCGGGGTTAATAAGAGATGTGTACATACATTAGGAAAACAGACATAAAACCCATTTAATTTCAATTGAATTTGTACAGTTGCTCATCCTACAGATTTTTGTGAGTGAAACAAAATGGCCAAAAACGAATATTTGAAAAAGTTAACAAACAGATTATAGTTTTTAGACTGCATTAAATATTCTGGTAAAGGTAATGGATTTTGACAAGAGCTATGAGTCATGCCGTTTTAGTACACAAGTTTACCTGTTATTTACAACTGGGATGCAAATTAATGGGCTACAGTTTTATTCTCCGATAAAGACGATGTCCAGGAAGTTTAATCATATAGAGGTGATACAGTAATGGGTGTAATGGTATGGGGTGGTGGAATAATCACTGGTGGCAGAATGCACCTCGTTTTTCAATACCGCTTCCTTACAGCTTGGTAGTACCTCGACACCATTCTTCAACCTATCGTTCGTCCGTTTGCTGGTGATTTTGGTGAAAACTTCTACCTCATTTATGATAATGCTCGTTCACATATCGCTAGTCTAGTGACCTAGTAAAAAACTGGCTTGAAAACTAACATAACTGTGCCTTGGCCAGCACAATCTCCCGACCTGCATCCCATCTAGCATGTATGGGACATACTTCAACGAAGAATTGCTGTACATATGTACTTATGGAAAATGAGAAGAAGAATGAACCATGAACTAAGAGACATATTGAAGGGAGAAGATACAGTTAGATTTATTAAAGCGCAGATGAGCTAGCTGAGAGAGAGAAATGGCCTACTGATTAAGAAGATCACCAAATGGAAGCCAGAAATTAATAGACCAAGCAGAAAACACGGAGAGATATGTCATGAGAGATATCAAAATCCTGAAAGTGAGAAACTGGAGGAAACTATGCACAACTCTAAATGAGTGGAAGAAAATTGTAACGTAAGCCAAGTCACTTTCAACAAGCTTTGACAATTCACAAGAAGAATGTGGAGTGATTCACCGCAATAAGCGAATCTGCGAGCTCTAACTAAGAACGTCAAACATTCCATCAGGAATAAAAGACCTTGATGATGATTCTTCAACTCGCCGAGACGTATTCCAAATAAGAAGATCAACGTCTGCTTAAGAAATGAGTTCCAAACAGAAAATAGTTATGTGCGAGTATTTACCCTCAAGACAAGTTATTCGTCGTTCTTCGGATAGCACTAGTAACACTACGACGTCGTTGTGTTTACCTCAAAACACATCATGGGTTGTAGGGGCAACTATGATGATGATTGGCAACTAGAAAGTTATCTGCACATAATAAACTGCCCCTCTAGAAACATATATTGAAACCCATTTGGATGTAATAATCGTCACTAGTTGGGAATGTGTCAGTAACAGTAACATTCAAGTTATTCAAAAGGTTTAGAAATTCTATCACCTCAACAAAAATATATCCAGGCGCAGATGTCTTCTCAGATCATAGTCTATTGGTTGTAAATATCTACATAGACTCAAAATAATTTATAAGAAAATGGGGCCCAAGATATATATAAGACTACTAAAAGGAAATGACATCCAGAAAAAAGTAAAAACAGAAATTAATAAGAATTTTGCGAAAATAGTTGAAGACACTACTAGAGGCATAGAAGAATATCTAAAATCAAAAAGATAAAAGAAGCAATAATGGATGACAGTAAAATATTGCAGATGATGGAAGAGCGAAGAAAATTAAAAGGTAGAAATGACAACGAATACAGATAGTTGCATAAGACTATGCTAAAGGAGATAAATGGAGCAAAAGAAGCATGGCTGACGGAGAAATGTATGGAAGTTGAAAAACTGCAATGCAAACATGAAGATTTCCATATTCACAGAAAAATTAAAAAATACCAGAAAAAAACGTATTACAGGCATAGTTGTAGACAATAAAGACCAAATTTTAACTACCATTCCAGATAAATTACGAAGATGGAAAGAATATATGCAAGAATTATTTGAAGATGCAGCACGGAGTCCGACTGAAATAAACAATCCCTACGGTCCAGAAATAACAAACAAAGAAGTAAATATGGCCATTAAGTGGATTAAAGATGGGAAATCACCAGGACCTGATGAGGTGTATGGTGAAATTTTAAAGCTATTAGAGGCACACCAAATCACATCTCTTACGAAGCTATTCAACAACATCTACGAGACTGGTTACTTATCAAAAGGCTGTCTACTATCAATATTCATTCAACTTCCTAAAAAAGCCAACGCTAGAAAACGTGAAGAGCATAGATTAATTAGTTTGATGAGCCATGTACTTAAAGTACTCCTTACTATTATTCACTCGCACATATACACCAAATTAGAAGAACACCTGAGTGAAGTTCAATTTGGAATCAGAGCAGGACTCGGAACAAGAGTTTGCAACACTTTTTAGTTTGCAAGTTGCGAGAGCCAGGGATGTCAACTGCGATGTGTATGTATGTTTCATTGATTTTGAGAAGGTATTTGATAAAGTCCCTCATGGGATAATAATCTATATCCTAAAAACATTAGTTAAGAATATAAGACTGATCTCAAACTTTTATCTCAAACAAAAAGCAACAGTACTATTAGAAAATGAACTGTCCGAGATCTTCACGGTCGAAAAAGGAGTTAGACAGGGTTGCATATTGTCACCGGCATTATTTTACATATACTCCGAAAACATCTTTAGAAAGGCTTGGACGAATCAGAAGATGGAATTGCTGTAAATGGCCAACTTATAAGCAACATTAGATATGCTAGACGATACAGTGTTGCTGGCAGATAGTGCGCAGTGGCTCCAAAGGGTAATGGATAACGTTGTATAAGTATGTAACAAATACGGCCTAAAACTAAATTGCACGAAGACAAAAATAATGATCAAGAACACCGGCATAAACGCCCAAATTACAATTAACGATACACCGTTAGAAAGAGTGGAAAAAATATGCTATTTGGGCTGCAATATTAAGGATACTTGGGATCACAGCTACGAAATAAAAACTCGTATTGAAAAAGTCAGAAGTTCCTTCAACAGCTTTAGGAAGATTCTCTGCAACTTATCTTTTAGTATCAATATACGCATAACAATTATTGGATGTTACCTTTTTAGTGTCTTCCTCTATGGAGTAGAAAGCTGAAGTCTTACAAAAGATGCCATAAAACGATTGGAGGCATTTTAAATGTGGTGCTACCGACGTATGTTGAGGGTCTCATATATACACCACACAAGTAACATAACTATTCTCCAGAGGCTAAGAAAAGACAAAGAAAATATTAACACCATAAAAAATAGCAAATCGGCGTAATTCGACCATATCATGCGTAATGATAAATGCCGACTTCTACAGTTGATTCTACAGGGTAAGATTGAGGGTAAGAGAGGCCCTGGACGTAGACGTATATCCTGGCTGGCCAATCTCAGGAAAGGACTGGTCTAACGTCAACTGATCTATTTTGAGAACATCTCTAGAAGATAGGCACATTTATAAGAAGAAAGTTATTCAATGATTCCACGACGAATTCTTAAGAAACATTATCTATGAAGCTCAGTACTGTCGCTGCAGATATTTTCGTAGAGACCCAGATGTAGGAACTGTTGACAATATCATATCCAAATCTGACAGTAGTCATGAATAACAGCTATTTCAATATGAAAACATTAAGCTTTTTCAGCTCCTCTCGGGGGACCTGTAACCTCTAGAGAGCGCGTCCCCAGGTGGAGGATATGGGAATGCCCGACCCGGTTTACCGGTGGGTAGGAGGGAAATAAAATACCTCCCGTGGACCAACAGGTATTTCACGGAATGATTGCCGGTAAAAACAATCCCCCACTTATGACCAACGGCTGCGGGCGGATGAGTTAATAAGTGAAAGGGCACTCTTTTGTCCAAGGGTTGGGAAACTGGTCCTAAAGGCGGATGAATCGAAAAATAGGTCAACGGCGTAAGGATGCAGAAGGCAACGGGGAAACACTGCATTAAAGACGACTCATAGAGTACCCCTAGTAAAGTCATGAATAAAGCTCGGATTTATAGGCAACAAAAATTGAAGAAAAAGGCGCCTATATAGGCAAAGATTTTTATTAAAAAAGGCAGGAATATTAACATTTAGGCAAAATATAGGCAATAAAGGAATATAACTTATTATTTATTGTACAAAGTAAATTAACGTAATATTAACTTAAGGCAAGTATATTTACACATCATAATCATAACATTAGTATAAATAAACTAGTAACTAAATAACTGTTAATTAATAATTAAACATTGTAACCACTTAAAATTTTATCATTAATAGAAACAACTAAATGTTTTTCAATATTTTCGGTCTTAAAACTATGTCTTCGATCACTTAAAATTAATTTGTACATTGAAAACGAACGTTCGACATCGACAGATGTAATTGGAGCATATTTCAGAGCGGATAATAAATCTGGCATAATTTGAAATTCCTCGGAAAATGTCCCATTCAAAACTTTAGCAACATTAGATAAAAACGAAAAACCTTCATTCTTGTCGAAAACATATTTCATTTTTTTAAAAATTAATTGACCGTTACTTCCAGGTGCCGATTTAATTTTCGTCTTTAAATTATCTATTAATTTTACTGACTCACATAAATTTATCTCTTGTTTTTCTAATAAGGTAATTGTGGTAACTATTAATTTATAATTGTCATTGATATAACCGAGTTCCTGTTTCAATTTGGGATTTTTTAATATTTTTTTTGCTTCTCGAATGGCTTCGGAAATATCATCATCAAATTCTGACATAACTAATTCTATTTCATTGCAGTGTTCAAAGTAAAAAAAGACTGCTTCGAGCCAGGTTCCCCACCTTGTAATTACTGGTTTAGGTGGCAAAGGGACACCGGAAGTCTTTCTTTATATATTTGCACCCTCAACGGAGCCTTTACAAAAACTTTTTTCATAAAATTTATAAAATTATTTACCAACGGAAACAGATTTCTTATTTCTTCAGCAATTCTATTTACCCCGTGGGCTACACAAGTGCAATGAATTAAATTAGGATAAAAAATTTTTAAATTAACAGCAGCTTTTAACATATATGCCGCAGCATCTGAAAGCATTAAAACTATTTTATTCACTGGTATAGCGTTGGGTAAAAAGAGGTTTGTTAAACTATCTTGTATAAATCGACTTATTGTTAAATTGTTTGTTTTTTCCAATTCTTTAACGGCAACTAAATAAGGTTTTCTCGCAAAGTTTTCGTTCAAAATTCCAATCATTAAATTAGCTATATACCTGCCGCATACATCTGTCGTTTCATCCACGATAATATACAAAAAATTGCCCTCCAACTCGTGCTTAATTTTTGAAATACATTCCACATAACATTTTTCCACAGTATGTTTTCTCAATGTACTCTCGTCCGGTAAGGATTTATTAAGATATTTTTCAAAAAAGCGTTTAAAACTAGGGTTATTAACTTTATATAGAGGAATGTTGGATGCAATCATCATCTGGCATAAATCAAATTTAAATGCGTCTTCCTCCTTTTTTTTTGAACTGCTTAAACTATCCCGCAGAGATGTTTGGGCTAACTTAGAGGAATTTAATTTTTCCAAATTACGTTTATGAAGTGGGGTTCCACAATGCTGGTCAATAAAGTACTTTTTTCTACTTGAAATCTGAGAATTAAAAAAAAATAATTAGAATTCTAAAACCGCTTTAGAATTTAGTTATGTTGTGGGACGAGAAAAAAAGAAAAAAAAATAAAACTTACCGATTTGCCGCATGGTTTACAAAATGCTCCATCTCCTTCTAGAGAAAGTTCCGAATAAGGTGCGATCCATAGCCTTAATTTAGATGTCATCTTTTCACACAACTGTCTTGAACGTTTTAAAACGTGTTCTTTGCTTTTCGGTATACGCAACAAAACTAAACTAGGATATAGCAATTTGCTAATTTGTGAGTAAACTCTGATACAGTAACCGACTGTACAACTGATAATAAACTAATAAAGCTTAGGGATTTCCAAATAGTTAACCCTCAAGTCTCGATCAGGTACATTTTCCTAGAAATCTATTATATAAACAAACCATTGATATTTTATTATTGACCCAAAATTTTATTATAGAATGGTTTAGTAATAGAATAATATCATGGGTAGTACCATGAAATTTTAAAAAAGGCACAAATAGGCGGAATTTACGAAAAAAGGCAAAAAGTGCAAAAAACACTTATAATAGGCAAAATAGGCAAAAAAAGGCATTTTGCCTATAATCCGAGCTTTAGTCATGAATGCCAAATGATAAATGACAAATCAAAATTCAGTCTAAAGAAGGTATAGTAAATTTTATTCAAGTTTATGCTCCTACGGCAGATAAAGATGACGACTATATCGAACTATTTTACCATGATTTGGAACAAGTTTTAAAATCAATGAAGAAATATCACACTACAATAGTAATGGGCGATTTCAATGCCAAAGTTGGCCAGGGAAGAGTGGATGGATATGTGGGGGAATATGGTCTATGAAATAGAAATGAACAAGGTGACCGTTTGATACTATTTTGCCAGACGGAATAATTTGTAATAGCTAATACACTTTTTAAGCTACCAAAAAGAAGATTGCATACATGGAAATCTCCAAGTGATACAATGAATAGAATAATCCGAAATCAAATTGACTTTCTCCTCATTAGACAAAGATTTCGTAATTCTATATGGTCTGCCAAAACTGACCCTGGAGCAGACATCGATTCAGACCATAACCCCATAGTAGTCACATTGCGAACCAAATTGAAACTGGTTAAAAAACCCATACAAATTAGAATTGATATTAAGAGATTAAGGGAACCACAAACAAAAAAAACCCAAAAATGGGTTTGTTCTATGTAATCTACGTAATGCACAAGAACTGAATAAAAGAAGCTGTAACATTGATTAGAAATGAAAAAATATAAAAGTAGCAATAATTAAAACAGCAAATTAAAACTTAAAACCAAAGAAAAGAAAACATACAGACTGGATGACTGAAGAAATACTACTATTAATGAATGAAAGAAAATCATTAAAAATAAAAAAATCCAATTAAATATAATGAAACTGATCGATTAATTAAAAAGAAAATAAAAGAACCTAAGGAGAAAATGTTACATGAGCAGTGCCAAGAACTAGAAGAAATTGAAAAAAAATATGACTTTTTTAACATGCATAAAAGATTTAGAGAATTAACAGGAATGAGAAGAACACTTCAAACTAGGCAACCAAGAGATGAAAGCGGTGCACTTATAACAGATATAAACCAAAAAATGCAGAGATGGACACAATATATAGCACAACTTTTTGAAGGCAAAGAGAGAACAGACGCACCAAAAGAATTTAAGGATGATACTGGGCCTGACATTATACGCGAAGAAATTGAATATGTAATGAAGCTAAAGGTGGTAAATCTCCCGGGCATGATGAAGTTCCTATCGAATTACTCAAAATTGTGAATACTCAATCTATTGATCTTCTTTTGGATATATTCAATACCATATATATAGAACAGGTATAATACCTAAAGAATGGCTCCAATCAACATTCATACTGCTTCCCAAAATAGCCAATGCAAGGGAGTGCAATGAACATCGCACCATAGCCTTAATGAGTCATGTCTTGAAATGTCATGGAGCTTGGATCACAGAAGATACTGATCAGACAAAAGAAATAAGATGAAATTACCGCTCATTGAAATTGCACCGTCAACTTTTAATAGAATGAGAAAACTTTTTTGTAATCGCGATATCAATATATCGTTCCGGATAAGAATGCTTCGATGTTATATTTTCTCTACCTTTTTGTATGGGGATAAAGCTTGGACATTTAAAAAATCCAACATTAAAAATCTAGAAGCATTCAAAATGTGGTGTTACCGACGTATTTTGAAAATATCATGGATGGATCGCAAAACAAACGAACAAGTTCTCGAACAACTAGGAAAACAATGCGAAGTTTTAAATTCCATAAAAATCAGGAAATTGGAATACTTGGGGCACATCATGAGAGGTGAAAAATACGAACTACTAAGGAATATAATGCAGGGTAAAATCAAAGACAGAAGAAGCGTAGGAAGACGTAAAATTTCGTGGCTACGCAATCTCCGTGAATGGTTTAGATGCAGTTCAATTGAACTATTCAGGCACATAGTCAACAAAATTATAATTGCCACAATGATTTCCACTCTCCAATAGGAGCGGAACTTGAATAAGAGGAAGAAGAAGCTTCTTGATAATATCCATCTAATAAGACGACTCAAGAAGAGCAATGATCTATGATTCAAAGAACACTATATTATATCATATATTTCAATATTTTCTATTTCTTATTATATTTTCGGAGTATTTATTATTTTTCTTTAAACTTATATTATATTACCGTTTGTTATTATAAAAATGTCCTTACTTTACTATAATATACAATAAAGAGGTGTAATTAAAAATCAAATTATATTGTTTCAAAAAGACCTAATTATTAATACCGCACACGAATTGGAAAGTAATAGAAAAATCGGAATAATATTTATTGGCTACTAGCGAACGGTCGGAGGGCCACCCCTATTTTTGCGGCCCATACACCACGCGTAAGTGCACGCTTACCACACCCCCGAAAATCGTGGGAATCGGTTCTGTACTAATACTAAAGAAAAGGAAAAAGGATACAGTATATAATATCGGGGTGAGTAGCGCAAACTAAAAGGAACAAGTCGCGTGGACTGGTCTTCTAGTGGGGGTAAAGTGGGGGTAAAAACGTGGCTGAACGTTGGTTGATCAACAGGGCTGTACACATTCCGCATTTGCGAACGACAGTAACACACGCGCGTGAATCTACCGACGGCCGTTTGGCACGCGCCTTATTTCCGATCTTCATCTTTAGACACAAGTGGTAGTGATAGTGACCTATTTTTTGGACATGGATCACTCTTTATCTCAACACACTCCTTTACAGTGGGGATACTCCGCCGGTAACAGTGCGGCTTCGTCTTGGCAGCCTGTCTCAAGAGGTGCCAAAAGGCCTCTGTCCGAAAGTGACTGTGATGATGTTTACTCCGAAGAATCCTCAAAAGAACAGTAAGTCCAAGTATACTAAATATACAATCCACTACATGTTTCTTTATCGTCAAATAAATAATCATTTAGTCTGCCCCATATAAAATGCAAACAATTTTTACATTTCAGATATTAACTGCTAAAGATTTATATAAAGTTAGTTACAATTTTGACTTTAAAGTCAATTTTTGTTGTCCAAATAATCATTTCTATTCAGTATATTTGAATTATTCATCTCGGTGTGTAACATTGAAATTAATAAATATATGGCAATCATTTACATGTGTTTAATACACAATGAAATTTTTAACTTTCAATTTAAGAAACTGTTTATTTGGGCCTATTTAAACAGCAATTTTATAATAATTATATAGAAATTACATATTTATTTTTTTATTTGATTTTAACACTTTATTTTGTTCAAGCTAAACTGACTGTTCAAGCTTAAAACATTATTATTTCTATTATTTATTTTGACATTTATTTAAAAAGACAAGAAATTTAACATTTAAATAACATTAACGGAAAAACAATAATCAATAATGACTTTTATACCTTATTTTGCTATACTGCTTGAAATCCCTAAGATACTTTTCCAATACTTCAAAGTGATCTATATTTTTACTCGCCGGAACATTTATACAATTTTTAATGTACAATACAAAATATTCGTTGACGCATTTCGCACAATGGTACTAAGTAGTAAGAAATCAAATAAAAAATTACCAAATCAAGTGAAATTGTGAAAATACTCGACATGAATAAATGCTCTCAGGTTGCAAATTGTAAAGATAGTAAGAAAATTGTATATATACAGTGGGGACGATAAGTTTTGAATAAATTTAATACTTTTTTATTTAACACTATTTTGACAAAATGCTTTTACAAGTCAATTTTTATTTCCAACTGCGCCATGTTTGCTACAATTTAATCTATTATTGACATTACCACTTTCGCATACATGACTTCATCGAATTTTTAATAGAATAATATTTGTTTCCATTTTTGAATTCTCCAATAACAGGAGATTACACAAATGTTTAACACTTTCAGTGCAATTTCATTGGTTTCCGAATTGGGGGCAAACATATGAACTGGAGTAATAACAATATGATAGATTTTTAGTATTATCGTTCTGTTTATATTAATTTTACCAATGTCAAACAATGCTTATTGAATTCCTTAACAATAGTACATTTAAGTAAAAAATATATAATCGAGATTGTAATAATGTTTGGGTATGGTGCTGAACCAAACAAGATGTTTGTAATTTACGTAATGATGCACATCAAGATTTTTCAATTATTCATTTCACTGTTTCGATACAGAAATGTATCAATTTTATTGGAAAAAAACACAATTTTTTTTTATTGGAATAAAATTGTTACATATTTTTGTAATCGTCTGTTATTGGAGAATTAACAAATGGAAAAAATATACCTATGCACTTCTGTTAAAAAAATATCGATGACGTCATGTATTAATGACTACATATTACACAAAAAAACTGGCACTGCATTTCCGTTCCCAATCATTGTCTCCAAGATATATCAATTTCACCTTTTTAATGATGCAATCTCATGGTGCAATTTATTTCCTTACTTCAGGATATACGGAGCAGATCTCTTTTAATTTTTTCAAGAGATTACTTCAGATACTTAGACCCTTTAGGACGGGTCCACTCTATCACTCTGTATTATGCGTACTGTGCCTGTGATGACACGTCTAGAGACCCAAATATCCCGAGCCTTCTATCTTCTTCTAAAGGTGCCAACTTCATTACTGAAGATTGGCTATAACTACAGCAAATTGCTCTCTATCTTGGGCTGTTCTTAGTATCGAATGTGTGTCCATGCCTGTCCAGTCTCTAACATTCTTTAACCAGGAGCATTTTCTTCTTCCTGGACCTCTTCTTCCTTCCACTTTCCCTTCCATTTTCTCCTCTGTAAATATGTCCTAGATAACTCGTTTTTCTGTTTTTTATAATATTTAGGAATTCTCTCTTAGTACCCATTCTTCTTAGCACCTCGTTGTTGATCTCGTGCTCTGTCCAAGAGATCTTCAGCATCCTTCGAAAAACCCACATCTCAAAGGCTTCTATACGCCTCATACTGGTAATTCCGAGAGTACATGTTTCCACTCCATATAGCAATATGGAATAAATAAACGTTTTTACAAATTGGTATCGGATATCCAACGATAACGTAGAATTTATTAGAAATTTTTTCATTAGCATATTCTATACTAGCACGTATTTCGACCTCGTGGTCACGATCGTTTGTTATCCAGCAACCAAGATATTGGAATCTTTGTAATGGTTCTATATGTTTGTTATAGATACGAATATTAATATCGATATTTGGTGCACGTGTAAAAGCCATTACTTTTGTTTTATATGTGTTTATATTTAGTCCCAAGCTATCACCCTCTCTGGTTATGACATTCAAAAGTCGTTGTAAACCCTCAGCACTGTCCGCAATAATGACGGTGTCGCCTGCGTATTTTAAGATAGATAGATAGATAGATAGATGGTTTATTGGTAATAAATTAATACATAAGTATTTTTTAAAAGTCAAATAAAATAAAGTAAATGTCAATATAGTTAATATGCACACATAAATATAAACACAAAACATAGATACATTGTTTTAAATTATACTGTTAACAATTACAACAAATTAAAATTGGAACTAAAATACTCCTCATATGTAAAAAAAGCATTCACTATAAGGAAACTCTTAATTTTTGCCTTAAACTGATGAAAATTAAGAGCCTTTATTTTAGCTGGCACTAAGTTGTAGAATTTTATGGCTAAATACCTTGAACAATTTCTGGATCTCTCAAGACGGCTAAATTCTGGTATAAGATTATTGTTAAATCTGGTGGGATAATTGTGAAAATCTGCCTGCGCATTGTATTGGCTAAGATTTTGTTTAATGTGCAACAGACACTGCATAATGTATACACAAGGTAAAGTTAAAATTTTTAAAGCTCTAAAGGAGTTTCTACAGTCTGCTCTATAAGAGAGCCCAGAGATAATACGAACACACTTTCTTTGTTGTGCAAACACTTTGTCGATATGACAAGAGTGACCCCAGGAGAGAATAGCATATGTCAGATGAGAATGAAAATTACTATGATAAGCTGTTAAAATAGTTTCCCTGGAAGTCACTTGTACAAGGTTCCTGAAGAGAAAAAGTTGTCGGGAAAGCTTTTTCGATAGATTAACTGTATGTTGTTCCCAGGTTAATCCTGCATCCAAATATATCCCCAGAAACTTCTCTCCGGTTACACGTTATGGTAGAGCAACGTTTTCGACACAAGTGTTATTTCTTAGAGTAAAATTAACACTTTGTGATTTAGAGTTGTTCAAAGAAAGACGGTTAGTTAGAAACCAATTGAATAAGTTTTTTTCAGATGTTTGGTAATCAAGGGTGTCGAATTCAGAAGGATGATAGCTTGCATAGAAAGTAGTGTCATCAGCAAATAAAACAGTGTTGACTGTTTCATTTTGAGAGTACACTAGATCATTAATATATATAAGAAATAATACTGGACCCAAAACCGAGCCTTGAGGGACACCAGACAACAAAGATTGTTTTTGAGAATCACACTGGTTAAAGTGAACATATTGATCACGATTTGATAGATATGAATTAATTAGTTGAATAGTATCACTATGAAAATTATAATAAGAAAGTTTTCTAAGCAGAATACTATGTGTGACACAATCAAAAGCCTCAGTAAGATCTAAAAACGATGCAAGAGTATCAAGATATTTCTCAAACCCTTCCAAAACATTGCTAGTGAAATTATCAATTGCTAAAGTTGTTGTTTTATTTTTTCGGAATCAGTACTGGTTTATGGCAAACAGTTTATTAGATTCAAAATGTAGATTAATTTGATTTTTTAAAATTCGTTCATAAACTTTTTTGTTTATGACAACCAATTAAACTATTAAATTAATGAACAGCAAATCGAAGATAATATTTCTGAGTAATTTTTCGAATTTTATTACTCAATCATCCAACTTTAAAAATCTTATCTGTTAATTTCTAAATTCTATTACTATTACAGTAATACAGTTTCACAAAAATGTTTAAAGAATACTGAAACTGTATACTTTATATGGGCCAAACAAACAAATTTATAATTGTTAGAATGTACACTCATATGCTTGCCTAATTGTTTGTAGACTGCTTTATTTATAAATATATATTTTCAGGTGCACGAGTCCAGGTGATGCTGACAGTTGTCAAATGTTATCCAGGAAAAAGCGAAGAGGAGTGATAGAGAAAAAGCGAAGAGACAGAATTAATATGTCTTTAAGCGAGTTGAAAAGATTAGTGCCTAGTGCTTTTGAAAAGCAAGGATCTGCCAAGCTAGAAAAAGCGGAGATTTTGCAGATGACAGTGGACCATTTAAAGATGCTGCATGCGAAAGGTAAGAACTAATAATACAAACTCTTTTCTGAAAATAAAGAAGATATTAATAATGGATAGTTTCACTGTATACAAGGTTTTTCATTAGGATATGTGATTTAATAGTTTTTGAATTATTTTTAATCTTTATTTTTATACCAACTAAGATTTTTCTATAATATTGTGTGGAAAGATTACCTGCGTAAAGTAAAAAAAATCATTTACGAGGGTACAAATCCAATAATACTCAAAATATTGGTGACCAAAAAGCAGTTATATCATTTATATAACTTATGAAACATCTTGTATATTTCCCGAATGATTGCCAAAGAGGAAATTCCAGAACCATCGAAATATCAATATGGGCCCCTGATTTCTGACCCCTACGATTTTAAAACCATATGCGCCTGGACTTTTGACTTTAACATCCCTAATATATCGTTTATCTCGTCTTGAAGGACATGTGTGAGTTGTGAATATTTTGCACAATGTAGAATTTTACAGTGGAACATTGTGTACACAATTTTAAATTCGCAACGATGTTTTATATGGGACAAATGTATAAAAAATCTTTATTTTCAAATAATAATTTACAGAAATACTAATTTAAATAATTGCACTACTATAAATAAACGATAAAGAGGAACTGGTTTTGATTATAACTTTCAAATTATGTTTTAAATAGTTTGTACGACTGTAATTAATAATTTGCTAAGCAGTTTACACAAAAATTATGTTTTTAGGTTCTGTTAGGTTGAAAAAAAAAAACAATTAATTTTATGTTACGATTTAATCGAACTGCTTCATTTATACTAATAATTTAGCCATATTCCTATATATTTTACTGTGATTTATGACATCTTCTGAGTTTGTCTACCTCAGCTGCTTCTTTTCCATTGAACGTTATAAGTAAAGTTACAATCTTGGATCAATATAAATGTTTGCCTTTTAATTTGGATTCTTCCATTCTTGCACATATATACATAAGTCTTGATTAATAGATCAAAATAACATTGGTGAATACCAATGTCGATTCATCAAAATAGAGGAGCCAGAAATCAAATTTTTTGCATCGGAGAACTCTTGGAAAAACGATGGGAATATTATCTAGATGTCCTCAACCTATTCATGAATTCTACTACACTATTAAGAGGAAAAGTTTATGGAGGATAATGAAAGATCATGGTTTTCCTGAAAAATTGATGACAAAAGCATGTATCAGATCACCGAAGTTTTCGACTATGACAGAAGATTAATAAGACAAGAACACCTTCCATCTCCACTTCTATTTAACATTGTTCTAGAATGGGTCGTTAGTAAGATACAATATACACAACGTCGAATTCTATTCGGTGTCAGGCAGGACAAAATATTGACATATGCTGACGAGCTAAACATTATGGAGAACAAAATAGACACCGTATTGCAGTAATTTATCATCAGTTAAAATCATCATCATCAATTTCATGGAAGTGTGACGCAGAAACCGAGATAATTCTGACATTAATTCGATATCGATGGATGAGGACCATCTGAAGAGGTTGAAGAACTTCAAGTACTGAATGCTGACGAGCAACAATGAAGTTGAAGAGGAACTATCAACGGGAAATAAGGCTGAGAGAACTTTAAACAAAATGCTGAAATCAAAATTACAGTCAAAAAATCTAAAACGAAGAATCTATAATACTATTATAGCATTAGTGTTATTATACGGTTGCGAAGAATGGTGCCGAACACTAAAAAAAGAACAACGCCTAATAACAAGCATAAAAAGATCCCGGATACTTGCATGGATGGGTTAAGTCCTAAGAAGTGGTAATGAGGGAGCTACCAGAAATATAGCTGCATCGACGCCAGTTGGAAAGCGCCCACAGGGTGGTCCGCGACAAAGACTAATTGACAACATCAAAAGGGACTTCCAGGAGCTCAATATATCTGTACTGCATTGGAAAGAGCTTTAATAGACCGCAAAGCGTGGCGAAAAATCTGAAGGGAGGCTAAAACTAAACGGTTGTAGGTAAAAATGACAGATATAGACGTAAGTATGAAGATAATACCCTCTGACAGCGTTGGAAGTAAACAAAAACACAATTTTTGTCTTAAAAGTAAATTAAACGGAGCAGAAACTTTAAGAACAAGAGCTATCAGCTATTGGCTTTTTTTTCGGAAGCCGTAAGTTATGTGGTCGTATTGCAGCCAATTGGTATATTGGACATCTTCCATTTATTCATGATACCCATTCCAGAATTCTTGAACCCTGTAGTTTCCAAAAAGTATTTGCCCCCTGAGTTCTGATCCCTCGCAGTTTGGGAGGATATGGTGTAGGTTCTCTGATATAGAGTCTGATGTTTAAGTCTCCAAGACACAACCCATTGATTGGCACATGTCTAGTAAGAAAGCCTCTTATGACTTTGAGCTTAGTCCAATATATATTTTTCCATGTTCTTGACCGATATATTTTTCTAGTGTTGTTTTGAATTTTTTATCCAGACTTTTTTCCTATCATGGATGGGTACTTTTTCGCACTCCCAAAGCTACAGATCACGTTATACAATATGTCATATATTAAGTGAATAGTATATTTAAATCTACAGAAAAGTTACCCTTGACTTTAACGAAAGTAAGTTTAAGTATATAAAACTAACAACACCAGTTAATTGACACAAAAAAAAATTAAAACTGTAGTCAAAACTAGCGTGCCATCAGTGGGAAAATATTGTGAAGGAAAAGAGGTTGCTTAGCAAAATTTCTCGGTTCTCTGCTGTTTGTAGCTCAGCTTTTCCTTATTTTTCTTAAACTATCCGGTCATCGTGTAGGTAATATCTGGCTCTGCCTCGTTTATCTGTCTTTAGTCTTCATTGCAGTAGTTTCTGAGTCCATCAAGCATTTTTAAAAGCATTGTACTTTATGGATGCAAAACTCACTAAGAGAACGGAACAAAAATTCCTTGTTCTGGAAATGGATTTTTGGTGCAGATCAGCAGGTATATCGAGAATGGTGCACATAACAAATGAAAGAATAAGACATCTCATGAACAGAACAACCACCATCATAGAAGAAATACAGTAAATATAGCTTATTTTTTATGATATAAAGGAAGATTATCTCGCTCTTCAATCCTGACCCCCCGGAGGGATTGTAGTTGTCATCGTGAAATCGTGCATTGTCCATATCCAAAAATCTCTGTCTCTGGACATTTCTTTTAACTCATGCATAGGTCTTTTGCATATTCTTGTAATTTGGTTCATCCATTTTGTTGGTGATCTTCCTCGCGATCTTCGGTCTTCTATCTTTCCATGTATTCTGTGACTGCTCTCATATCATGTCCAAAGTATTTTAATTGTTGGAGAAGGACGTTTTTTGGAGAACCGTTTGCTGTCATTAGCACTAGCATACTTTAGCTCATTTAAAATTGAATTATTCGTTCTGGGGTCGGTCTACGGGATTCGCAAAATTCTTCTCAAAAATAATATTTCAGTGGCATCTATCTTTCTTCTTTCGGCTTTTCATAGGGTCGACGATTCACATCTGTATGTCACTATTTGGAATATTAAGCAGTTGATAAACTTGATTTTTAGAGTTTGTGAAACTTGAGAGTTCTTTCATATTTTGGCCATCTTTCCTACGACGACTTTAGTTAGATCGAGAAGATTATATTGAGTAATAAACAAATATTAATGAATAGGGCAGATGATACTCTTAAGCTGGAGTGAAAGCAACAAAATCAAACTCTGATCCTCAAGTTGGGGGTTGGGGCATCGGGTTAACCACTCGATACTACCTGACCACTACCTCCTTCGTTCAGATATTTCATTTCCACGTAAAAGAGAACAGAAAATGCCGCAAGATACCATACAAAGGAGCAAGTACCAGAAGTACGATACAATTTGAATAGTTTACACCAAGAAAGTGTTAGAAACCTATATAAATGTAGATTGGAACAAAAACTTATTGAAATGGAAGATAACGGAAGAAACGGACAGTGATGAAGCCGGCAGTCCAATATGTAAGCTAAACTAACTACAAAAAGGCAATATATGAGAATGAAACATTTTAAGAAGAATTTTTGGAGGTATTAAAAAAGTAGATAACCAATGATGAGATAATGAGATTATTTGAATGATCTTCGATAGCTGAAAAGCGAAATTATGAATGGGACATTTAAAAAACATAAATGAGTAAACGTTACCTATAATATTGATAAAAGCACATATATGGTCGATAAAAGATAGCGAGATTAAAGAGAAAATTGTTGAAAATTGGATAGCCATCATTTTGAATCTATCAGCGTTATATATAATTTGATAAATCGGATAGTTTCTGTTTGATACATGGTATCATGTCCTCTAATTTTATTTATATAATCTCTATAGGTAACAGTCCTCAGTTAGTTCTCAGAAAATTTTCGTTTTTTCTTGTCAATTTCCAATTGTCAAAAGAAAAATAAAAAAAAATAAAACAGGTCTATTATCAATTAAAATTATAAATGATTTTCAATAAACCTATTTTACAAAACCATTCAAACACATTTTAAACTTTTTTAAATGTATCAAATGCTCTGATTTTTTCCATGGGATTTCTAATAGATCTTTAAATAAACTTTCATGTTTTCTCGTGGATTTTTGAATAGAAATTCTAGTCCAATAAAAAGCCTAACAAATAAAAAACTCAAAATCATATAAAAATGTATAGCGGTTGGTGTATGTGAAAATTTTTATGCAATTATCCTATGATTAAGTAAAATTTTAAATCAATTTTAATAAAGTGTTTGGAAAGTATGATTCAAACATATTTTAACTTTTTCTGCGTAACGAAAATTTCCCGTCCGGTCAGTAAATGTCAATGATCCCATGTTTAATTAAAAACATACATAACAATTTTTGTTTTATCGCTGGCAACAGCAAACCGAGGGGTCCGCGCTCAGTGAAAAGCCGATAAACAATAAAAGAATGTAAATTATCGATAAGGGTAGTGAGTGGAGAGGGGGAGTGAAACCTGTTGCAGATGTATGTAGCCGTTCAGCGAATCGGTGTTATTTTCGAGGGTTCCCACGGGTGTCCCCACTACCGCTAGTTATTACGGTCTAGGGGTTTATGTTTGTCACAGCTGGTTCATCGCATATTCCCACGCATTAAACTCTAGGTTAAACCCTTTAATTTCGTATTCACCTGCTACCTGAATGACTGTTGGCTAAATCGTTTATTGTATATACACTACATTCCTAAACTATCTGTATTTTAAATATTTCCTAAAATACATTATAATGAATTTATGTTTGGATATAATTATTTTCTTAAATTATCTATGCTTTTGCATGTAATGTAAATAATGTAAATGTAAATAAAACTGAAAGTATTTATTTAAAAATTTAATTTAATAAGATTATTAAGCTATTTGTTCTACTTTTTATCGATTTTGGACAAATTGTCTTTTTTTCCCTTTTCATACACATGCCTTCACTGTACTTAAGTTACCGTTGCAACCTCGTTAACTCCGTCTTCTTCTTAGAGTAACGTATGGTCTATCTCCACTTTCCATTCTCCTTCAACAGAGACACACCACACTAGTTTTGAGTCTGAACCTGACATACTTTTTTCCGAGGTGGAATTCGCTTTAAAAAGACTTAAGTTAAACAAAGCAGCAGGATATGATCTCATTACTGCAGACGTCTTGAAGCATCTTCCGGAATGTGGAGTGAAAATATTACATCGATTGTGCAATGAAATATGGCACACAGGCGTCTGGCCTGAGGATTGGAGAAAGACCATAATCATACCTCTTCATAAGAAAGGTTCAACAAATAATTGTAACAACTACAGGCTATTAGCTCTAATATCACACGCCAGTAAGGTGATCCTCTACATACTGCAACGGCGTCTAGAAAACTTCATAAGTTGGCAAATAGCACCTGAGCAGGCTGGATTTGTAAAGGGCAGAGGTACTAGAGAACAAATCCTTAATGTACGAAACATCATAGAAAAAGTCAGAGAATACCAGATCCCGATATTTATATGTTTCGTCGATTATACAAAGGCCTTTGATAATGTTAGATGGGACAAACTATGGAACATATTGACGACAATGGGTGTACCTAAACACTTGACTCACCTTATTAGCAAACTGTATCAAGATAACCTGGCATATATTCGAATGGACGGATATCTCTCTGACAAATGCACTTTGGAGAAGGGAGTACGCCAAGGATGCGTTTTATCTCCCTTATTATTTAACATCTATTCGAAGTTCATAATGCGCAGAGTTTTGGATGGTTGGGAGGGAGGAGTAAACCTAGGTGGTGTTAAGATATCTAACTTGCGTTTCGCAGACGACACTACACTTCTAGCCTCTACTCCAGAAGAAATTATTCAAATATTAAAAAAACTCGAGGTAGAAAGTGCTAAATTTGGACTCATGGTTAACTACAACAAAACCAAAATCATGGTTATTGATCGCCAACAACAGTTTCCTGAAACCCAAACTATTGCGGGATGCGAGGTAGTCTCATCTATAATATATCTTGGAGCTCTAGTTAACAACACAGGCAGTTGTGAATCCGAAATTAGAAGACGCATTCAACTAGCAAGAGCAGCAATGAGTGAACTAAACGGGGTCTGGCGTGATCGTCACATTACTATGACAAACAAAAAGAGACTCGTTTCAACTCTGGTCTTTTCCATATTTTACTATGCATACGAGACATGAACAGTCAAAGAATCAGATCGACGACGTATAGACGCCTTTGAAATGTGGACATGGAGACACCTGCTTCGAATTCCATGGACGGCTCGCCGTACAAATATCTCGGTTCTGGATGAAATTAAACCGGATCAGCGTCTCTCCAGTACCGTTTACTCTAGAATTTTAAAATTCTTTGGCCATATCCATCGAAGTGATCACAAAATGGAGCGGTTGGTGGTCCAAGGAAGGCCTCAGACTCAACGCCAACGCGGAAGATCTCCACAGCGATGGGCGGACATTACTAAAAAGCTTCTCAATAAACAGTATACTGAGGCAATACATATAACTGATGACCGCGACCAGTGGAGAAATATTATCAATCAAACTGTCCGAGCTGCTGAAGCCCAATTATGAACCACAACACATCTACTAAGATGTTAATGACTGTGATGATGATGGTCTATCTGTCTCGCCCAGCAAGTATCCTTTTAAGACTTTCTTCTTCTTAGAGTGCCGTCTCCCTACGGAGGTTGGCAATCATAATGGCTATTTTTATTTTAGAACTTGCTGCTCTAAACAAATCAATCGATCTGCATTGATACCAATCACGTAGATTCTTTAACCATGAGTTCTGCCTTCGGCCAACAGATAGTGATTTTGCATATTAACATTCACATTATTTTTTATTTCTTAATTTTTTAGCATTCTTTCATTAATTTTTGGTTGTTGTTTTCTGAGTTCAAATCTTTTTAATTTTATTTTCACGTCAGCAACTAACGGATTGTAGTCTGAGTTAACATCTGCTGCAGGATAAGTCTTTAATTCCACTGGTGTTTTATTTAGTGTTATTCTTTTTCATACTTCTTCCATTCTGTTAATATGTTCATTTTGCCCTTTTGTCTTTCCTTTACCCACTTATTTATTATATCTAAGATCTTGCATATATTCCATCGCTTCTTTCTCTATTTTCCAGTTATTCTACGAATAACTTGAGTTTGAAGAGAGTTCACAAACTCCACTTATTTATGCAAAAAACTAAAAACAAAATATCATTAATGCTAATAAGCTTTCTTTATTTGCCTTCTTTGCCCTGTAAAAGATCCAAAAGCGATAGAAATGTATATTAACATTTATTTATATTCGCAAATATAGGCGTACTTTCGCTTCAGATAATTGTAGCTATTTTCACAATTTTTTAATATTCCTAGTTAAGTAAATGAATTTAACATCTCTAATAATTCTTATTCTTTACAGGTTTGGATTCCTTTGCCTACGACCCCCACAAATATGCGATGGACTACCATGGGATGGGCTTTCGGGAATGCGTAGCAGAAGTGGCTCGATATTTAGAACGAATTGAAGGCCTAGATGTACAAAATCCTTTGCGGCTAAGGCTCACATCGCACCTTCAATGTTGTGCGGCTCAAAGAGAGTTAGCATCTAAACAAACTACCTCAGCTCCGTGGGGTTATCCAGCCTCGCAACCACCTTACCCCCCATTAAACACCTTACCACCTTCTCCTGCATCGAACAACGGTCCACTGTCAAATATAAACCATCACCAAGTACCTCCTCCACCGCCTCCTCAAAACCTACATCATGACTTGGGACACTTTGATGTATCGACGTCTTGTGCTCAGACGACGGTGCCTGTAGCCACTTCGGACAGCAATAGACTCCCACCATCAACGTCAATCCTTACACCTTTAACTACCACAACACCTTCTGCTCTAGCATATAGTCCTCACCAATACCCTCCCAATGCCTTTAGTATTCCTACGTCCAGTCATCACCAAAATTATAGCCAAAGTATTCCCACGCCACAGGGAATGAAGCCGTACCGACCTTGGGGTGCTGAAGTTGCCTATTGAACCTAATTTTAAGTTTGGGACGTTTTAATAAACAAGTCTTCGAAATTATTGAACATCACAAAAAAACTAAACCACTATAAATTTAGTTTAAGCTTATCCTTTTGATGTCAATGTTTGACAAAACGTAGTGTTCATTTATTCACATTATTAGTCAAAATGCTTCACATTAAGAGGAGCAAAATATGAAATACCACAGTTAATCCTACAGGGGAAGATTGAAGGTAGGAGCGGAGCCGGCCGCAAACAATTATCCTGGTTAAGGAATATTAAAGAATGGACAGGAATACACAATACAGGCGAGCTGTGTCACGTCGCCAAGAACAGAATTCTAGTAATGAGATAGTCGCCTACGCACTTTGGTGTATGGCATGTTAAGAAGAAGAAGTGTTCATTTTATATTCACGTAGCAGTGCAATTCTATTTTTGATAGAAAAGTACAACATGCACTGTTATAATTAGCAAACATGTTGGATCATTCTTAATTATAAAAAACCCTGGTCATTTATTTGCAACTTCTATTGAAATCAAGATTAGTTCACCTATCTAATTATTGTTAACCGCAGGTATAAAATATTACCTGTGTTTACCATTACAAGTCACGTAATTGATACGAGGAAAAATTGAATAATTGATGCATTGTTATTAAACTGTGGGCATTCGAGAAAATAAGTTTTATCAATTTATTTTAGTCACAACTTATAATGATGTTCAATAATTTCGGCAAGAGACTTAATATAAGGCTGTACATAAATTTTGCCTTATCCAGACGAATCGAGTCATTTGTACCTTATTTATATTTTTATTTATTTTTAGTGTAATATAGTTATACAAAGCTTTATACGAACTTTTCAGTTTTGCCATATAGAAAGAAGTATTTTTTATAAACATTTATGATCTCGAGCGTAAGATTTTATTGTGATTACAATTTTTCAGCAATAAATGTTATTTTCTTAAGTGTTTGGTTTTAATTGAACCATTGGAAGAGCTCTGGATGCACATATCTGATATAGGGGAACATGTTGTACCTAGGGACAATTTTTTCAATTTGATTTTTATAAATTAGAAAAATAAGATAAATTAAAAAATAATAAAATCTGGACAGTTGATTATACCTTTGTAAAGCCAATTCGAAAATGCCAATTTTCCAACTTTTTTGTATGTATGTACGTGTCCCTAGGAACAATCGGTCTGTTGTAGAACGAAGAGTCCATACGCACACGAAGAGTTGTACCTAGGAACATGAGTTGAAGTACTTGTACAAAAAGAATTTAATGTGTAAAACGAAAATACTTTCTAATATTCGTGAAAATTTTATTGAAAATATAAACTGCTAATAATACACAGACTATCCTAAATTAATTTTATCAAAAGATATTGAAAAGATAAATGTGTGTTTGATTGTCGAGAGGATGAACCTGCTGTACGTGGTTGAGGAAGTTTTTGTATAATATCGCTGATGTTAGTTGTATATTATTTCTCTTCATCTTCAACCGTAAATGTATTGGCGACGTGCAAGTACTTGGAGGGGATACGAGAAACGATCGTGCGCAAGTAGCGGAGAAATCTTGCATTTTTTACTGCACATTTCATAGATTTCATAAATTCATATTATCAATTGTCATATTTCATATACGTTTTGTTTTTTTACACCTTCTGTCACTGAAGAAAATGGGATTTAGGAAATGCTGTGTTATAAATTGTAAAAATACAACAAAAAATTGTCAATTTAAGTTTTATTCGTTTCCAACTTCGAAGCACAAAGCTACTACAAAGAGAAAAGTGGATTTATATCATAAAAAAGCATAACCTAAATTATGCATTATTCTTGCGCCTGATTTTAAAGTCAGTTTGAAATAAATAATAAATAAAAGTTCACTTTTAAGTGTAAATTTTAGTTCCATAACACTCACTTAAAGTTCATTTTAACCCAAAAATCAAGCTTAATGTTTAAATTTTATTTTTTTGAAGTTTACAAGAATGCATCAAGTTCAAGTTTTTCTAAAGATGCATTAAGATATATTCGCTGTCCAAAAGTTTACAGGGAAAGACTTAATTGTTCAAACCAATATGATGATATCATGGGCTTAACTTGCTAATTTATGCATTTATGCATTAGCATTATTTATGGTAATTTATTTTTCTTAATTCTTCCATTCTTTTTTGACATTTGCCACTATTAAAGCTTTTCCCTTTGAATCAGTGCTTGGTTGAAAAGTTATTTGGTGATTTACTTTCTCAAATCCAGTTTTTATTATTGCATCCATATTAACAGTAATGTTGTAATTCAATAATATCTTTATTTGTATTTACGCTACATCAACGTTTACGTTTTAATAACATACCGACATAACCTCAATCTTACTTTTTCTTCGTATTCTTTTTTGGGGCCACTTCCTTGACAGTTATCCGGTAACCTCGATCTAACATGAAAGCGCAGTAAATTTTGCTGATTTACGACACCAGGTGTTCGCTGGTGTCGCTGTTCCGAACTTGCACGGTCCCAATAGCTATGTGCAAAGGAATGAGCTTTCTTTAAATATTTTATTTGGAACTCTGTTTAGTCCACCTTTCCTGATATTGCGGCTACAAAATATATTATCATGAATGCTTTTTTCCTTTTAAGTGCACCAAAATGAAATCACCTTTCTGAAGATCATCTGGAGTAAATTGAATGGAATCAATTTCTAAATCTGACAAATAATTATCATTACAATTACTGCTGTCACTTCTAATCTCAAAATCAATTTGATCTTCTTCTGACGACGTGTTTCCAATATTTAACTTACGTTTTACTTTTTTTGCAGTTCCTTTTTGCGCTTCTTTTTCGTACTGTCTTGATTATTTTCTTTTATTTCATTAAATTCTGGGGTGTCGGTAAGAATGGAGACCTTCCTTTTTTGCGACACTTAAAAATGTTCCCTTTCCTAGGGAACTATTTTCAACTTCTATTTTCACTTAGAAAATGGGACGAATCTCATATGGTGAAATAAAACTTGACATAACAGGAATTGTTTCTTGAAAATCCAACTTAGCTTCCGGTGTGTAAGATGACGTTAAACCAGAACATGAAGGCTTAGGGTCTGTTTCGGAAGCTTCACAATGCGGTGGATCGGGGTCAGAATAAACATGAAGGGTTATGTAAATATGGATCCTCTCGATCGGTTATGTTAGATGGCAAAAAGTCTTGTTCAGTAAAAATATCACTGTTTAATGGGTATAGACCTGATACTTGAAAGCCCTTGGTTATATTGTTTGGACTAAATGCCTTCAAGTATGCCGTATTTGCCAAGTCTGCTACGTCGTAAATGGTAACTGGTTTCCCTGCGTTACCAGGAGAACTCATCCAATTAGTCATTACATTATTGTAGAAAGACTTAAAGGGTCCAGAAACAGATAAATCGGGAGGTTGCAATCGGTGTGATGTATGGGGGTGAAAAGTAACTAAAATGACTCCCGAAAGTTTTGCCAAGTTAATAGTGGGTATGGAAATATGGTTTTCATGGTTATCTAACAATAAAATAACCTTATTCTGCACAGTAGGTTTAACATGTGATATGAAATGTTCTAGAAATTAAAAAAATACATCTTCATTGGACCATCCACTCAGATTTGCCTATTGCTACAGGCCTTTTAAAATTCGCTCTCGGAAACACAAATAAAGGCGGTACAGTATTTCCAGCAGCATTAATACAACATATCACAGTAACTAGAACACTTCTTTCTCCAGATATCATTCCTCGTATTTGCCTTTGTCCTTTTGGTGCTAAAATTTTAGGAGGTCGCGTAATACGCGTCTCATCGACGTTAAAAATTTTTGATGGTTCAAAGTTTCCTTTACTCAACGCATTTTTATATGATTGAAAGAAAATAGCAACTGTTTCTTTATTGAATGCAGTTACTCTGGCCAAACTTGTACTCTCGAGTTTCCTAAGTGACAGAGATGCAAAATGTCTATTTCGGAAACCTCTAAGCCAATTCTTTCCTGTTTCTTTTGTATCGTCCCAGCCAGCAGGATATATTTTTTTATTTTGCTTTGCATATTTATGTGCAAGTTTTTTAACGTTTATCAAACTTAGGCCATAATGAATTCTAGCAGCTGTTTTTAAATAGTTTACCAACTCCGTTTCATCGGCTTCATTAAAAACTTGGCTGACTTTATAATTCGGACTGTATATAAAATTGTTTTGACCTGATGTTTTAACATTTTTAATGTGTCTTGCTAATGCAGACTTTGCATTTCCAAATTGCTCGCTGCGGAACGAATTAAAAGACTTGAATTTAAAACTTCACGAACAGCATTCTCTTCATTGACTTTTAAAGGTCGCGGTCTTCTCTTCTTTTCTTTACTTCTTGGCATAATGAGCTCCTGAAACAAAACATTGTTTGATACTAACACTTTTATTAATGTACCTGGGGACGGCCCCAGGTACAACATGGGGACTCCATGTATAAAAGCAGTCGAATAAGTCGTTAGCCACAACAGATACAACAGTTTGATTAGTGGATTAGGTAGTCTAAATTACGAGTAATATAACCCTAACATGATTATTTACTACAGTCAAATTGATAATTTGCAATAAGACGAAACAGCCGGGAAAATACTTACTTTAAGGTAGATTTAGACACATCAGTCACGTCTCGTCACCATCTCGTCACAGTGATTGCGCCGAATCGAACAATCCGTCATACAAAATATTCTTTAATACAAATATGGCGCCGGCATTCACACTCATCAGTTGACGAACAGTTTGCCAGCTGTCAGATAGTTGATAGTTCTGTGACCAAACAGGACCGGTTCGGTACCGTGACTGTGACGTGACTGATGTGTGTGAATCGACCTTTAGACGTTAAAAATTACAAAATGGCCACAGCTTAACACTTCACGAACATGGGCATAACTCCATACCATAGAAAGGGACACTGTTGCCGATATGTTTTGTAAATCTAAGGTTTGTCTGATATTTTGTTTGACGTTAATTTAGCCTGTTCCTAGGTACAACCGTCCCTAGGTACAGCATGTTACCCTACCTATCAGTAGTAGATTTGATTTGTCTGGTATTCCAAAAAAGAGGTCAATGAATGCTCGTTACTAATTGCAGAGAATATACAAGATCTACAGACACTTTTAGATAAAGTAGTAAATGCTAGCGAGGAAAGCTAAGCTAGCTGATTAGCTAACGCTTAATGCTAATAAAACAAAATTTATGACAATTTCCAAAACACAACAACAAGACATTTTAAACATAAGAGGGGTTCCAATAGAAAAAGTAAAAAAATACAGATATCTTGGTACAATTATTAATAAAAATATCGCGTATACAGAAGAAATAAAAATGAGAATTGGACAAGCTAGAGCAACATTTAATAAGATGAGAAAAGTATTATGCAGTAGAAACCTTAGTTTAAAACTCAAAATAAGAATATTACGTTCTTATGTGTTTTCGGTGCTGCTGTATGGGGTGGAGGCCTGGACCTTAAAGAAAGAGGTGATCGATCGACTTGAAGCATTCGAGATGTGGACCTACCGAAGAATATTAAAAATAAGTTGGGTAGACCGAATAACAAATGAGAAATATGACAAAGGAAATGGAAATCATGAATACGATTAAGATAAGAAAGTTACAGTATCTCGGCCACGTTATGAGGGGATAAATATGTGTTGCTACAAACCATAATGCAGGGAAAAATACAGGGAAAGCGAAATATTGGAAGAAGACTCATCTCCTGGCTCAACAATCTGAGAAAGTGATATAATTGCAGTTCCGTCGACTTGTTCAGAGCTGCAATCTCAAAAGTGAAAATACTTCCTTAGAGGATATGGTACCTAAAGAAGAAGAAGACAAGGTATAGGAAGGATCGCCTGCAAATCAAAACAAGCTACTAATACTTGAGAATTATCTTTTGATCTTGCTACTTTTTGTGCTTTTTCTTCTCTGCTTTTAATTTTATTACGGACATGTCTATTATAAGTTTGATCAAGAGTAGCTTCCTGTTCAGCAGAAGAATTTTTATATGATTCACAATCCGCGCTCTGATCTTTTTTTGGCCGAAAAAAAGTTATGTTAAACATGCAAGTCTTCCCACGTTTTTCTTTGTTGCATTCTGTAATATAAGGTAGTCCAGAGTTAACTCTCAGATTCTTAATATTTCTTTTCCATTCACTTGGTTTCTGCAATTTTTTTCGAGAATTATGAATTCCAGTTACCGTACCTGTTACCTCAATGCGTACATTCCTGTCAACAACTTCATTATCTTCCGTTACTTCGGTATCAGAATCTGCTACGTTATTTTCATTTCCATTTTTATTTTCACTATCAGTGCTTAAAGAAGTATCAGGTGAGTAGTTACTGTCTGCCACAGAGTCATTGAAGAAGCTTTTTGATTATATTATTCTTTTTCGAAAATATCGATATTTGTAGAATTATTTGTTTCTTTTTTTTATAATTAGAAGATTCAAACTTTTTGTTTATTATCAAAATCTCAAGTAATAATAATAATAATAGTCTTCTTCTTACGGTGCCTTATCCTTAAGGACGTTGGTCATTACATTTGCCTATTTAATCTTATTTGTAGCAGCCCTGAATAGTTCTATGGAGATCATGTTCGTCCATTGCCGTAGGTTTTTAAGCCAAGAGTTGCGTCTTCTTCCTGGTCCTCTTTTACTATTGACTTTGCCTTCGATTATAAGTTGGAGCAGTTCATACTTTTGATTTCTTATGATGTGACCAAAATATTGTGTTTTCCGTACTTTTATTATAAGCATAAGCTCTCTTTCCTTATTCATCCTCCGCAAGACTTCCGCATTTGTCGTATGGCTCATGCAGGCTATTCTGAACATTTTACGGTAACACCAGAGTTCGAATGGTTGGATTCTTTTTTATGTTGCTTCTGTCATTGTCCAGGCTTCAACACCAAGGTGGGGAAGGTGGGGAAAACATAGCACTTAAGTATTCTAGTTCTCAATGAGATGACCAGCTGGCGGTTGCATAAAACTTTTTGCATTTCGTAATACAATGTAACTATGAGATGAAAAGAAAAATAAGTAGAAACTGGAATCTAGTAGATAGAAACAAACTAGGTCAATATAAAGAGATATACAAAGACCTATTAAAAGAACAACTTACCCAAAGATTAGACAGTGACGATAAAGATATAGACGAAATAGACAACATACTTACAGCAACAATGATTACATCAGGAAAAGAAATAGCAAAGAAGGATCTAAAAAAGAACAACTATATATCAACAGAAACAAAGAAACTTATGGATAAAAGAAGGAAGCTGAACGAAGAAGGCAAAAGGAAATCTATAGAATATGTAGAAATTAATAAAACAATAAGCAGAATGATAAAAGAAAGTAAAAGAAAAGAACAAGAAATAAAAATAGAAGAAGTAATACAAAACAACAAAAATATGAAATGCTTAAGGCCGAAATTAGGTAAGTTTGAAATAAACAAAATAAAAGATGTAAATGGAATAGAAACAAACGTTAAAGATGACATCCTAAATATAATCCACCATTTCTACTCAGAATTATATAAAACAAAAAAGGAACCACCAGAAGAAATTAAAAACCAACTTAAGGTCAAAATAAAAAATGTCAACTCAGAGCTGCAGCCCGAAATAAGCAAATCAGAAATAAAGAAGGCATTGAAAGAAATGAAAAACAACAAATCGCCTGGAAAAGATGGAGTAACTACAGAGATGCTGAAATATGGTGGAAAAGTGGTAATTAATACTCTACATTCCCTTTTTAACAGGATATTAAAAGAAAACAGAATCCCAAACAACTGGAAGGAATCAGTAACCATTATCCTACACAAGAAAGGGGATAAAGCAGATATAAAAAACTACCGTCCTATAACACTCCTCAATGTAATGTATAAACTCCTAACAAAAATTTTAACCAATAGATTGACGACAAAATTCGATGGATATCAGTCGAAAGAACAAGCTGGTTTTAGAAAGGGATTCAGCACAAGTGACCATTTACTAAGTATGAAAATACTTATAGAACGAGCAAATGAATACCACATTCCTCTATATATGGCGTTCATAGATTTCGAAAAGGCTTTCGACAGTGTCGAACATTGGGCAGTGAAAAGTTCTTTGATTAACAGCCGAATTGACCACAGATATACGGAACTAATAACCAATATATATAAGGAAGCCAAAACAAAAATTAAAGTATATGAAGGAACAAAATCATTACAAATAAGTAGAAGCGTGAGACAGGGTGATACAATATCACCGAAACTTTTCAATCAGGCTCTTGAAGATACTTTTAGAAGATTAGAATGGGAAAAAAAGATATAAAAATTCGTGGACAACGCTTGAACCATCTAAGGTACGCTGATGACATCGTATTGATAACCGATAAAAAAGATGAATTATTTGAAATGATGAAAGAACTGGACGTAGAAGCTGGAAAGATAGGCCTTAATATGAATTACAGCAAGACCAAAACTATAACAAATACAGATGAAGACATCACAATGAGAAGCGGACAAGATGAAATAGAACAAGTTAAGGATTATATATATCTTGGTCAAACTATAAAACTTAACAAAGAGAACCAAACAGCAGAGATCAAGAGACGAGTTAGACTGGCATGGGCGGCATTTGGCAAACTAAGCTACATTCTTAAAAACAAAAGATATCCACAGCATCTTAAGACCAAAGTATATAATCAATGCGTACTCCCTGTTCTTACGTGTGGCTCCCAAACGTGGACATTTACAAAAGCAAACATGGACAAAATCATAAAAACCCAAAGAGCAATGGAAAGACAAATGTTGCACATAAGACTAATGGATAAGAAGAGAAACGAGTGGATAAGAGAGAAAACAAAAGTGAGGGATGTTAGACAGGAAGTTGCAAAATTGAAATGGAGATTTGCCGGACACAATATAAGACAAACAGAAGACCGATGGAACAAAATTCTTATAAGCTGGAGACCGTGGGAATATAAACGAAGCAGAGGAAGGCCCCAAATGAGATGGGCAGATGATATCAAGAAGCACGTGGGCTCTAGCTGGATGACTGTTGCGACAGACAGAGAAGAATGGAAAAGGATTGGGGAGGCCTATATCCAAAGATGGACTGAAGAAGGCTAATTCGATAGATAGAATACAATGTACGTGCCTTTTCCAGGCGTATTCTTATCTCTAGTGAGTGGTCCCAAGTTTCATCAAGATTACTTCCAAGGTACGTTGTTCTTGTTACTCTTTTCAGATCTGTTCCGTCGACATTGACCTTCACCCTTCTGTTTTGGTGCTTGCTGATGACCATCGTTTTTGTCTTCTTTGTATTCAATTTCATTCCAAATTCTCTACAGGCTGTCGTTACTCGGTCCATTAAACGTTGCAGGGCTTCAGCATTGTCTGCCAGGATGACAGTGTCATCAGCATATCGCAGGTTATTTATACATTGCCCGTTTATAATTATACCATCCGAGGTGCCTTCCAAAGCTTTCTGAAATATCTTCTCAGAGTAAACATTGAACAGCAAAGGTGATAGGACACATCCCTGTCTTACTCCCTTCTCGATATTGATTTTTCCAGATGTTTCGCTTTTTATTCTGATTTTAGCCTTTTGTTCTTGGTAGAGGTTTGAAATGATCTTTAAGTCTTTATCGTCGATATTACATGACCTTAAAATATCTATTAGTTTATCATGTTTCACCAGGTCAAACGCCTTCTGAAAGTCTATAAAACACAAGTATACATCAGAATCGACATCTCTACATCTTTCAACTAGCACACGTATTGAAAAAAGTGCTTCTCTTGTTCCGAACCCATTCTTAAAACCAAACTGAGTTTGACCAGTGTGATCGTCTAGTTTATTGTATATAATAATAGTATGCGATAATAATTGCTCGCTAATAATTGATAATAATAAATTGCTAATTTAAGAACTTATTTTCAGGTACAGGCCGAGACATCTACTTTACATCTAGCAATTTGCGCAGTAGATGACACAACGCCGCTTAAACTGAGGGAACAAGAAATGCGCATAAACCATCTGACTAAGCAAGAAAAAATGCGCACCTGGATGAGTAAACCTCTGCATGGGCGACATCTCAATGAGATCAGCCAAGAATATGTCGACAATACATCGTCGAACTATTGGTTGACATCAGGAAAGATGTTTCCCGAGACTGAGGGTTTCCTACTTGCCATTCAGGATCAGGTAATTCCAACTAAAAATTACCTAAAATATATTGTTAAAGATCCTCAAGTCCAAAATGACAAAATGCCGATATGGATGCCAAGCCCAAGAAACCATCCAACATCTTACCGGTGGCTGCCAGGCATTTGTCGGTACCGATTATAAACAACGCCATGACTCAGTAGGAAAGATTATTCACCAAGAACTAGCTGACAAACTGGGACTTCTCCAAACCGACCATCTTCCTTATTATCAATATGTCCCTGACACAATGCTTGAAAATGACAAATACAAACTATATTGGGACCGCACTGTGCTCACAGACCAACCAGTGGCCCATAATAGATCGGATCTCATACTAGTGAATAAAATTACCAGTCAAACAACACTTATTGATGTGGCGATACCTAACACTAACAATTTGAGTGTTAAATACAACGAAAATATCGTCAAGTATAGAGATCTGGAAATACAAATCAAGAGACAATGGAGAATGGAAAGTACCCAGACAGTACCTATTGTTCTATCTACTGCTGGTGTTATTCCCAAAAACCTCCTAGCGAACATATAACAGCTGGGTCTAAATGAACATCTTTATAAGGCCATGCAGAAAGCTGTACTCCTCGCGACGTCCAGATGTGTACGAAAATTTCTGAGAGATACTCCATACCAAGTCACCTAGGGCTCGATAACACGGAAAGAATCCAACCAGAGCTCAATCCTTTTGATACCGTAGGTATATGGGATGAGTGAATTTTCCCATTAGAGGGAGTGTGAGCCGTATGGCGATAATAATATTATTTTAATTAAGATTGTCGACGGCTTGTTAATCAAATTTAACTACTGTAATATTAAAAATTATGTTTATTTTGTGAATCATCGTAATTTTGTTTGTTAAATTTAGACGAACCACTAACTTTGAATAGCATTTTTTTAATATACGCAATTATAAATAGTCTGTATTGTAAGAGACTTAGTTCCTAATATTAAAAAATATGCAACAGTAGGCTTACAATAGAAATAACGACTTCCTGTATAAGAGCCGCACGTGCAACTTGTTTTAAAATATTCATATGGGTCATAAGTGGAACCCAACTTTTTAATAATAATGTAAAACTAAAATCCTATCTGTCTGTTTGACCGTGCTTTTGCGAATTGTCACATAATCGTTTGAATAGACCTTTTACAGATGATGGGTTTCGTAGCCCTAAAACAGGTTTTCACAATCCGCTAATGAGGGTTGATTTTTTGCTTGACCACCACTATTGGCATGGTTCACTTCTATATTATGAGGAAAACCAGTTAAACAAATCCAGGGCCAAATTAGCCAAAATGACACTTTTTAAAAAATATTAATAATTTTTTATAAGCAAAAAGAATAACAAAAAATATTATACACTTACTAAAGTAATTTATAAATATAAAATTATTCGTTTTTATATTAGTGTACAAAAATTTTATACTTGAATTAGTAACATTTTCTGTCATGTGCCAGTGTAATGTTTTTATAAACCATTGTAACGTTATAAACGTCACATCTTTATTAACTTATATTTAAATAATTATTTTATTTTAATTTCTTTATTAATTTATTAATTTCTTTGCCTCCAGATTCGTTTTTACTATTTTTTCTTCAAAAAGTAGTTGGCGCCCTCTGTCTTTCTTTTCTCTCTCTTTCTGTCCGATAGACTAAATATTCTGTTTTATGTTGACAGAAAAGCTAATTCCATCATAGGAATACGTCCTATGTCATCTGTGCAAACTTCATTTTAGTCTCGCTACTTTCTGTCAATCAACTGATCTAACGTAGAAAAAATATAATTTTTTGCCTGTTTCTGAAATTTATAAAGAAGACAAAAATTATTATTAAGCTTTATTTTATGGTCTGCAGAATTCTCGTGGGGTAAGTACTTTCATTATAATCTATATTCTATAATTCTGACAGCACGTTCAATATTCGTAACTTCAATTCTTTCGAAACGACGCTTTTTAAAATTATATGCATGTCGAAAACAAAATTTAACTCAGTTCAATAGCAATTCTGTATAATCCTTGCCATCTGCTATTTGTTTTATTGTAATTTGGTAAAATGGCAAGGAAGTTAAACCCCTTTTGATATGTCTCTAATACAAGTTATTACTTATATTTTAGTTTATTTGCTGTATTTATTGGCAGAATTCAAGATTTATTGGCTGTATTGAAGAACTTATAGTCTGAATTGAAGACTATTTGAGATTTTATGGGAAATTTTAGAACATAATATGGAATAACTGCAGCTCAGGAGGACCTAATCATATAATTGGGAGGCCACACAATCACCCATCGATGCCATAAGTATCTCCACATTTATTCATTCTAAAGCATTGGCAGAGTTGATTGTTTCCTATTTTTAATAAATATGATTAGTTAATAACTGTTTTATTTGCTATCAGCTAAAGGTTCATGGTTTAATTCTTAGTTTAAGACAAGACGAACTCACACTTGAGGTACTGAGCTAGGCAAAGCATTGACGATAAGCTCCTCTGGTTTTACTTACTTACTTACTCCGTGGTGTTACAACCCTTCGTGGGTTTTAGCCGACTCGACAACTCCACTGTTTTCTGTCTTGAGCAACCTCCCATAGTGTTTAGGTCTCCTGCTATATTATCTCGCCACCGGAGACGAGGGCTTCCGCGTGGTCTCCTTCCAGTTTGGACTTCCTCCCACACCAGTCTTACTGTTCGTTCGTCAGAATGTCTTCTGAGGTGTCCTGCCCATTTGAGTCTTCTGGACTTTACTTCTTTTATGATGTTGGCGTCTGGGTAAAGTTCTTTGAGCTCTTTGTTAGTTCTTATCCTATATTTTCCAGCACAGGACCAAATATCTTCTTTAGGATTTTTCTTTCCCAAACACATAGTCTCTCTTCTTTTGCCTTTGTTATCGTCCACGTTTAGCTTCCATACATCCCAACGGGTCGTATGATTGTCTTATAGATCTGTATCTTCGTATGTTTTGTTAGTTGTTTCGATTTTATAAGGTTTTGGAGGGTAAAAAGACATCTGTTGCCGGCCTGTTGTTTATTTCTTGTGATCCGTTATTGTCTTCAGTTATTGTTGTTCCAAGATACTTGAATTCTCTAACGAGCTCAGAGTTAAAGTTATCGATAGTGATGTTCTGACCGATTCTGTCTTTGCTTTGGTTATTGCGGCTCATATAAATATATTTCGTCTTATTTAAAAAATCTGCTGCAGGAAACATATGGGTTTTTCTTACAGAAATCCATACTACTCAAAACAACAAAACAACTATGTACTTTTTTGCTTATTTCCCTGTATAGAAAAAACAGATATACATATATGATAGAAAGAATTGGTTTCTTCTATTTTTCCATCCTACTATAGCTCTACTGCAATCATTTTATTAATTGCAATACTTCTGTGAAATATTCTGCAATATCTACTTTATGACCAAGGGAGAACACTCAAAAGCATTGTATCATTCTCTGCAGATACATTTTAAACCTCTCAATTCCTTGATCAGTCTCTGTCTGCCGTAATACAGTTGAAGAAAGTAACGCTATGTATGAATAGCATGTAAGAACTTATCAAGGGCTACAGGTTAGACCTACCTACATCCCCCTTTTATTCTTGTTAGAGCTACATACTGAAATTCAGAGCCAGAATCATTTTGTTTGACGAAACCCGTTTCGAATAATACTGCATAAAAAATTGTTTATTTTTCGATGGGTTTTCGACGTTTTTCTTATGTTGAAACATCAAATACTTTAACCGATATGCAAAATATAAAAGCAACAAAGGAAGTTGAAGGCTACAAAAAGTTAAATAATCTATATGTCCTTTAGTATTAGTCTTTCGATGATGAAAATATAAACGTTGGTCATCAGGATTAAATTCTCATTATAACTTCTTTTTTTAATTTCCTTTATTTATTGTTATCTGTCAACAATTTAACAATACACAATATGTTTAAAATAGATTACACAGAAAAAATTACACAGTGGGTAGCTACACCCAATTGTGAGCACCCGTTTTTATACCTATATGTAGTTTACATTAGGTAGCGGGTAGGAACTCCTTTTGGATAGTCCTATCAGGGAAAGTGAATCAATTCCTGCCTTCCGCAGATTCCAGGTGTTTCCTGACCCGGGAAACTAGTACCTGCTAAGGGTCCTTTGTCCATGGTCACGGATGAAGCCCACAACGGCATCCAGGGCGGAGAAGAAGATCTTCACAACGGTCTGGAAGGCGGAGGTGGCAGCCCAATGGTTTTAGGGTTTGTATAAAATCGAGGGGAAGATTGATCTCTGAAGTCCAGAAAGACAGTCAATCTAAAGGATGAAAACCTTAAGACAAATTTCCTGGCCCTCCAGGTTGGGGGTTGGATCATTGAGCTAGCTCCTTAATATCTAGAAAAAAAACTACTGCTAAAAATCCCAAACCAAGCCTCGGAAATATAGACGGATCTAAACAAAGACGAAAACGGCTACGAAAAAGGACCATGATGATAGGTACATGGAATGTACAAGGAATAAGGGGTAAAACTGAAGAGATCATCAAAGAAGTAAAACAACTTGGCCTCAACATAGTGACCCTCACTGAAACAAAGAAGAAGGGCGTTGGATCAGTAATGATAGGAGACTACATACACCTGTATAGTGGCGTACCAAAGGAAGAAAGAGCTAAGAGAGGAGTATCCGTAATTATTAACAAAAAGTTTAAAAGGAAAATTACCAGCTGGACTGCAATAGATGAAAATATCCTGCAAGTAAATATGACCCTACACCATAAAAAAACAACAATACTAGCAATCTATGCCCCCTCAGAGGATGAGAATGTAACCACAAAAGACGAATTCTTTACAAAATTAAACGAAGTTATTACTAGAGTTGGAAATAACCAAGAAATATTTTTATTAGGCGATTTTAATGGAAGAACAGGAAACAAGCGCCACAACAATGTAATTGGACCTTATGGAGAAGACGTCGTAAATGATAACGGAGAAAGACTTATCAATCTCTGTGAAAGTAATAGACTCAAAATAACTAACGGATATTACTGTCACAAAAACATACACAAATATACATGGTTTCAACCAACAAGGAATCTTAAGTCTATAATAGATTACATGATAGTTAAACAAAATTCACAAATACTCACTAGAGATATTAGAGCTATGAGAGGAGCAGTATGCGGATCAGATCACCACATGGTCAGGGCAAAAATTGTTTTCCCATATAGATTAAAGGACAGTGTCTCATCAAGCCAAGACGAACAACTTTTAGAAAGAATTGATCTTCCTCAATACAATCTGTCCAGTTTAATTCATGAGAGCACCCGTACACTATATAAGACTCGAATGGACACCAAACTTGACGAAACACTAACAAATACCAAATGCATATATGAGAACATAATATCAAGTATTTATCAAACAGCACAGGAGGTCTTAGGAATCAAACAAAATAAAATTAGTAACAAGCTTTGGTGGAATGAAGACGTCGAAAATGCGGTAACAGAAAAGAAAAGATTATACCATAAGTGGTTGAATACAAAAGATGACGCAGACAAAGACCGATACAATGAAATGAAGAAGAAAGCTAGAAAGATAATTATGACCTCCAAAAATGAGACATGGGACAGAAGGTGCAGAGAGATAGAATCTTATATTGGAGGACGACAATGCACTGAGGCGTGGAAGTTTATAAACTCTGTTAAGAAGCCGACTAACGAGAAAGTGATTCTAAATCCCATAAATCCCGAGGATTGGACACATTATTACAAACATCTATTAAATGAGAACAGAGACGAATTTAAAGAAGATATGAATTCATCAAGAATCGAAATTCTGGGAGAGCATATTACATTACAGATTACAGATAACATCTTCTGTCTTAAACAAATTATAGAAAAGAAAGTTGTGACAAATAGAGAGTTACATATGACTTTTGTAGATCTTGAGAAGGCATATGACACAGTCCCGCTAAATAAACTATGGGAAATCCTGGGCACATCAAATATACATCAAACATTGGTTAGTGCTCTCAAAGATCTATATTATGGTTCAAACTCCCAAATGAAATTCGGAAATCTCTTAGCTGAAAAATTTGCAGTTACTAAGGGTCTCAGACAAGGATGTTGTATCTCTCCGACTCTGTTTAAGATTTATATCTCTGCAGCTTTGAAACAATGGAAAAGGAAAGTCAAAGGAATGGGTATACAATTGAACGATCAGGATTACATATATACTTTACAGTTTGCAGATGATCAGGTGGTGATCTCAAATGACAAAGACGACATGGAATACATGCTTAGAAAACTAATTGAAGAATACCAGAAATGGGGATTAAATATCAATTTAGAAAAGACAAAATACCTCTCAATTGGAGCTGAAGCAGAACAACTCGATATCGATGACAATCAAAAAGTAAATCCATGTGACGAATATAAATACCTGGGCGTCATCTTCGACCGTAGTGGAAAAGACGAACGAGAAATATAACATCGAATTGTACAAGCACGAAGAGCTATAGCATGTTTGAACGGAGTTCTATGGAGTAAAGAAATATCAAAGAAAAGAAAATGGAACATCTATGAGACAATGGTTAAAACTAGCCTACTTTATGGAGCTGAGACATGGAGAATAACCGAGAAATATAAGAAAAAGGTCGAAGCCACGGAAATGGATGCCATCAGAAGATCGATGAGAATATCAAGAGCCGACAGAATACGGAATGAAGTGATAAAACAACAAATGGGTATAGAGGGCACTATAGTTGAGGATATTGAGAGAAAACAGCTCATATGGTATGGACATGTGAGCCGAATGGGGGACGAAAGATTGCCTAAAAAAACGATGATGTGGCAACCCCAGAGAAGAGGAAACGAGGAAGACCACCACAGAGCTGGAACCTGGGAGTTAGGAAAGCGATTAGCGCTCGAAATCTGGACGAAGACCTAACTCAAGACCGAATACAGTGGCGGTTGGGAGTCAGAAAACGTCGTAATACGTTATAAAACCGAATGTATATATATATATATATATATATATATATATATATATATATATATATATATATATATATGTAGTTTACATCAATTTTATGACTTTTATAGAAATGAGTAACTTTTATCTGGCGGTTGAGAGATCAAGAAATCCAGCCTCTTTAGTCTCCTAGGCAGTGGTGGGGTGGAGTCATTTTCGGAAGGTGATAATAATGGGTGATTACCAACGTGGTTTTAGCACAAAGAGATTTTGTACAGTCGATCGACCTCTACACGGCTACTTTCACGGATTTTAGGAGGATGTCGTGTTGAATCACCTCGTTGGATATATAGTGCATGTATGACTGTATATATGTACATATGTATAAATTAAATCCGTGAAAGTAGCGATAGAACTTTTTAGTGCTAAATACTGTGAACGAGTGCTAGTGCATTCTAATGCGTTTGCTCGACAACTAAATGTGCGGAGTGAAGTGCGTAGACCAAAACGGCAATTGCCGTCCGATTTGTCCAACTGAACATAATAAGTGTATTCAAACTAATAAAATTTTAATTTTAGAATTGTAAAGAAGTTACTCACTTGAGTAACTCTCTACATATATCTGCATTTTATACCATACTAAATGCTTAATGCCCAATGGGCAGATTGTTGTACTAAATGGAGTTAATAAAAAAAAGTTTATCTTGGTAAATATCGAAGTCTTTGTTGTAGCCTATAAGGCAAATGGATCTAGTTATTGATCTTGAATTTTCTTGTTTCATTCATTCCCTTATACAGGGTGAGTCATGAACTTTATATACTTCTACCATATGTAGAGTCCCTCAGGGAGCATATCATGTGGCCACTAAAAAATGTCAACTCCTCTTCTTTATTAATTAACAGGGTGATTTGTGTAATTGATCATTATTTATTTATCGTATGGCAATTACAACACATTTAGAACAAAATTACAAACACTAGTAATATAGGTATATGACAAACTTTAAATAATTACAAACAAACATCAAGTGTATTAACATAATCAATTGACTCTGAAGTTGCAAACAGGAAGTCTTCAGGGCTACCGTTATAGGATCTTGAGGGACACTCTTCAATAATGTGGTCGATCGTTTGGTCCTTCCCACAGTCACATTGGGGAGACGGATTCTTTCCCCATTTATGTAGCATGTATGCACATCTGCCATGTCTGGTTCGGATCCTGTTTAGAGTGGACCATGTTTTACGTGGAAGATCAAAACCTGGTGGCTTGTGGGTAATACAGGGCATGTTATTTTGCCATGCATTCCATTCTTGGGACCATGCATTCGTGATGTTGAACTCCCCATGTATCATTCTTGCCGTTTTCATTGGTGGTTTTCTAGAACGTAGACGGGTATTTCGTGCATCCTCGGTATCTTGGTGGATCGGCTGGTTTATATTGTTCATGATCTTTTTGTATTCACGTGTAAGTGCATCAACTCGTCGTAAATGTGGAGGTGGAATGTGACTTAATACTGGAAGCCATTGGGTGGGAGTTGATTTAATTGTACCAGCTATCATCCTCATAGTGCTGTGCAGCTGAGTGTCGACCTTTTTTACGTGTGGACTGTGTAGCCAAACTGGGCACAATATTCAGCGGTCGAGAAAACAAGGGCTAAAGCAGTAGAGCGGAGAGTGGAAGCCGATGCTCCCCAGGTGGTACCGCAGAGCTTCTGTATAATGTTATTTCTTGTACTCAACTTTTGGGCAGTTTTTGTTAAATTGATCATTTATTTCATTTTACTGTAGTGTTTATACGGCTCATTTGATTTTTTTAATTTTTGCATGATACAGTACACTACTATCAAGCATTCGACTGGTATTAGCTAAACTAAAAAATTCCAGGATTGGCTTTGGAAAAATTAATTTAGGGATTTGTATTAAATATTACACCCTGTATATATTTTTTTTAAAATGCAATAAGTGATTTTCAAACTACATAAATAGCCAATGAAAACGACATATGCGACAATGTTGTCGCACTTTTATTAAATTTTTAGTGAACGATCAAATCTTACCAAAAATAGAACAACCATAATGAAGTATCAAATTATAAGGTAATTAATTTAAATAAATGTTATAAATTTCAAACATTTTATTTGAAATGATAAACTGAGTCACTGCACAACAAAAAACAGTAACTACTAACAATAACGAAGAACAATTAAAAAAAAACTAAAAATAGGTACATAGTTATGATAAACCCATAAATTAGAACTGGAAAAGATACAATAATGGTAACAAAATAAAAATAATTCAAAATAGATTTTCGAAATGGAACCCTGCAGCCTGTACACATTTTTGTTGCCGAATTGTTAATTGACGTATTGAATTACGGATACTCTGGGGATCGTTTCTAATAGTATTACAACAATGTATAATTCTATCAATTAATTGTTGTCGGTTATTAATATTCACTGCGTAAACTAGTTGCTTCAATCGTCCCCAAATATGGTAATCAACGGGATTTAAATCAGGAGATCTTGAAGGCCACGAAATAGGACCTGCACGTCCTATCCACCTGTTGCCATAAACATTATTGAGATGTTGTCTCACTGCCAGTAAAAAGTGTGGGGGTGCTGCCAATCCACACGTTAACCGAAAACCTTAACCGAGAACGACGTTCTCGAATAGCATGGGGATTTTCTTCTGCCCACACATGTGAATTTCGTGAATTATTTATCCCGTCTCTGGTAAATTGGGCTTCATCTGTAAATAGTGTCCTGTATAGCGTTGGTCGATTATTGTTAATTCATCTACAAAATTCCAACCTATCGATCTCATCTCCAGCTGAACCATTTGAATGTGATATGGGTATAGATTATTTTTTTGTAAGACTCTACTTACTTTTGATTGAGTAACATTGAGTTCTCGACTTACTTGTCTAGTGCTTATTGTAGGGTTCATAGTAACGGCGTTCATAATGTCATCTTCCTGCGCTTCATCTACATGTCGCTCTGTTGTTCCACTAGGAAAAGTGCCATTTTCTAGCAAATAATTAAAAACTGACCCAAATGTTGGATGACTGGGAGTTCGACGATTAGGAAATCTCCTGCGATATTCTCTACTAGCAGCCCTACCATTCCCATTACAGAATCCATAAACAAATATTATGTCTGCATATTCTGTGGTCGAAAACTGATGTGGCATTTTGAACGAAAGTAACAAAAGCTCTACCAAAACTAACACAATGTACTTAACGTAGATATGACAAAAGAAATATGTATTCTTGTACACATAAATAACAATTGATAATGACAATAATGACAATGGGTATAACATATCAAGAAACGTCAAACGGTCAACGCCAACATTCATTTTAAACCTTTTTAGATATATTTTTATTTAGTACAGTTGATGCACTGTATTATTATTTGACATAAAATTTTAATCATTTACAATCAACAAAAATTAACACATACAAGAGGTTTGACTTTTTAATCAATTTAATTTATTATTTATCGAAAATAATGCCCCAATACGATCTATGAGTAAAAATTTAAAATTGAAAAACAATTGATTCTATCGTAGAGATAATACAAAGTGACAGTAAAGATGTTAATTTTCTACGTATTAGATTATGTTGTAGGAACTCATTTTAATTAAAATGTTTAAAATTTATAACATTTGTTTAAATTAATACCTTATAATTTGATACTTCATTATGGTTGTTCTATTTTTGGTACGATTTGATCGTTCACTAAAAATTTAATAAAAGTGCGACAACATTGTCGCATTTATGTCGTTTTCATTGGCTATTTATGTAGTTTGAAAATCACTTATTGCATTTTAAAAAAAATATATACAGGGTGTAATATTTAATACAAATCCCTAAATTAATTTTTCCAAAGCCAATCCTGGAATTTTTTAGTTTAGCTAATACCAGTCGAATGCTTGATAGTAGTGTACTGTATCATGCAACAATTAAAAAAATTAATGAGCCGTATAAACACTACAGTAAAATGAAATAAATGGTCAATTACACAAATCACCCTGTTAATTAATAAAGAAGAGGAGTTGACATTTTTTAGTGGCCACATGATATGCTCCCTTAGGGACTCTACATATGGTAGAAGTATGTAAAGTTCCTCATGACTCATCCTGTATGTTATTCAGTATTTTTCCTTGTATTTTTTGTTGTTGTAATCGCTTCTTTATTTGAGATAATTAATATATTTTTATTTATAATTGTGGTTTATTCCCATAACATTTAGTAGCTTTATTTAATTAATTAATTTTTTTTATTACCAAAATAAAATATTATTAATACATTTGAACATCGAGAAATTACCGTCCTTTAAATTTGTGCAAAATTTCCCCCCGATCGGTCAAATAGTTTAAAAGTTATTTAATTTTTTTATCCCTGGGACTAATTATTTAAACTATTGAACTTGCCCTATGAATGATGCTAGACACATTTAGCAAATTTCATAGGATTTTTTAAGACTTAAACTATCTCAGAAGTTAAATACATATTGCGTTTTCATCTTAATTATTTACAAAATAAACGTTTAAAAAAGGGGTATGTTATTAACTTATAAACAATTTGTAATAACTTCTATATTTTTCAAGCTACAGACTTGTACGTACAACCATTGGATAGCTGGTAAAAAAACTCACAATAAAAAATAAAAAACCTTCGTTTATAAACAACCGTTTATAAGTAAAAAACATACGCCTTTTTCAAATGTTTATTTTGTAAATAATTTCGATGGAAACGCAATATGCATTTAACTTCTGAGATAGGTTAAGTCTTAAAGAATTCTATGAAATTTGCTAAATGTTTCTAGCATCATTCATAAGGCAAGTTCAATAGTTTAAACAATTAGTCTCAGGAATAAACAAATTAAATAACGATTTGACCGATCGTTTATTTTGTTAATAAAAAAAATAATAAAATTTATAAATTAGTGCAAAAAACTGCTTTTTTGCAAATATCTCCGTAAATTATTTATCAATTTTAATTGAAAAAATATTCTTGATATAAAAAAATGATATAAATATTGTTTATTTAAAATATAAGGGAAAAACTTTTAGACAAAAACTCAAATTGTGACCATAAATTATTGTTTAAAAAAAAAACGCAAGATAATAATAGGAGTATCTTTTCATCTAGTAGTCATCTAGTATCCCCCACCTATGTCTTGCTTCAGATATCTGCGAAAAATTTTGCTATGCAATCGATGATTTTTGCATAACCAGACTGGGCTAATGTGATACCTATTTTTAGACTTGATCTATTATTTTTGAATGCACACTATAAATAATAAATTACTTCTTAATCCTCAATAAAAATGAGTGTTTTGTTTCCAAATTGTATTTATTTTCCATTTTAACAGTTTAAGCAATTTAAAGGGTTACGTGCTTATATCAGGAAGTGTGACTATTATTACGACATAGTGCCGGTTCGAAATTCTATTTTGGGTGACAAATAACAAAAAGAGTGAAATGCAAATATCGTGTGTTTATAAATAAAGTATAAAGCGCTCACGTGGGGCTGAAATGACATGACTTGCTCAGGGCTTAAGGTTTAGGGTCGCCGAAACGTGGGAAATATTTCAAAAGCCGGCTCTCATGCGTACGCCGAACGCCGAACAGTTGAACATTGTGCGAATGCACACGCCACTACGATGTGCTACTAAACGAATTTTGCAGGGGGTGATAAGGGGAAAACTACTAACCTGAAGATACACGTCGACCCTCCTGTTATACAGTGCACCTTACCTATTCTACTCACGGTTTTATTATAGCGTGTTAGCTTTTAATTTTTTGAATAGTGACAATTTCACTGATTACACAGGCCTACATTTTGATTTTCATGAAAAAGTGTTTTAAGTTGAATAGGTGTCCTATAGTAAATGGGATGTGCTGATCACGAATCTGTACTTACTTTTTTTCCAGCACATTAGGTTTTCAAGAAAAGTGTGTTTGAAATGTTTCATCGAAACTGCCAAAAATATTGAGGAAATATTTATTGAAATCTTATTTAAAATAAGAAATAATAAAATAAAATAAAAAAAAGAATTCAGTATAACCTACGATAGAAAAGATTTGTTATTTTTTTTAACAAAACCATTCTCTTTTTCCATGAAAACTGCAATTTGTGGTCTTCTTTTTATGGATTTTTGTGATCAAGTCTCTCTTCAAGGTCCAGCAGTAATCAGCCATTATTCTTATATCTCATTTTCCTTCATATCGTATTTCCATCTCCTTTATATCTTGATGGAAGCTTTCTTCCAGCTCCTCGCTGACAGCTTCAAAAGTTTCAGGAAAGTAGTTAACGTGATAATCCAAAAAACGAAGTTTGAAGCCCATATCGCATCCCAGTTTTTTTATAATTTTCGACCATGTTAGCTACAATTTCTTTATGGTCTGGAGACTTCCAAGGAAACCGTCTATGAGTTCTACGAAAGAATTTTATACTTCAGATTGATTCTGGGTCATTGTATTCTGGAACAATCTGGTCATTTTAAGGTTCGAATTTGAGGGCCTACAAAAATTCCTTCTTTAAGTTTAGCTTCAGAAAGTGCAGGGAATTTGTCGCACAGATATTTAAAGAAAGCTTTGTTACTTTGTTACTAAACAAAAAAGAATTTTTAAACAAAATTTTATTTTTGACAATATAATTGTCAAAGATAAAAAATTTTAAGTTGGTATTTATGACATTGAGGCTTATTTGTAACTATTCAATTTTATTTACAAATTCAATTGTTTTTGTCAATAAACTTTTTCAAAATTAAAATTTCAGAGAAACGTTTATTGGAATAGACTAGAGCATTTTTGTATCAATGGTTTTTTTATGATATGTTAGCAGCATTTTTTTTATACAAAACTAATTTTATTTGGTGAGTTTACAAAATTTTTTATTTCTAGTTCAACTTTGTAAGATATGTTGTATTTTTAGTAGCTCTTGATAATAATTGTAAACACAATTGAAAGCTCGAGTAAAAAATAGTTAACAAATAGCCCCTTTTATTGAGTCCAACCATCCAAAACAGTTTTATATTTTAATTTTAAAGTAAGCTATTTAGTTTTCTCTGAAACCGAAATTAGGCTTTTCCAAAATCATGGTAAACACAATTTAAGCTTTTTGATTGGACGGTCATTTTTAAATGAGAATTTGGTGAGTCGATCATGAGAGAGAAGAAGTTAGTCATATTTTGGTCATCGAAAGAAAACAGTCGTTTGTCTCAAGATAGGGTGTGGTTCGTGAGTTTGGATACCGGCGTAACGAAAAGAAGTGAATAGTTTGAAGAAGGAGATAACAAATGGATTAAAAGAGGTCCTTGTATCTACCGTGGGCATTTTATAAAGTATATGTGAAAGTATTCTTACGGCAGCAAGTTGACAAAAGAAGGTCCTGGTGTCATAAATAAGTAGCGGAGTTTGGAGAAGTGAATTAGGTGTTTTTTGTGTAGTCTGAAGGAGGTTTGCAGAGACGTAAAGAAGGAGCCGAGGTGCCAAAGAGGGGAGATCACATATTTGAGGAGACTGTACTTTTCTGGGTATGTTCCAACATACAACTCAAGAAGAAAATAAACTGTAAGTGTTTGTACAATTGAATTTTATATCTGTGAAGGATCGTTTCGACATCATGGTCATTATCATTAAAATTTAAGAACTGAGGTTTTGTTAGGCTAATCAAAAGTTTAAAGCTTTGTGGTTTCTTTTTTCAAGTAAAGAAAATTTTAAGTAAAATTGGTTTTTCACGTAATATAAATGTATGTAGCTTTATAATCTTATTATCATAATAATTTGATTTATTTTCTTGTATGCTGATTGATAAGATAACGACAGAATTTAATAATTGTTTTATTCGTTCATATAAAATAAAGAAACGTAAATCTTTGTAATATAATATATTTGTATTCTTATCCTTTTCTTCTCTATCCCGATAAAAGACAACTAGAAAATCTTTTGAATCCATCGAACACAGGTAATATAAGGATTATTTTACTTTTGATAACAAATAAGTTATAATTCTGTTTTATTGGCTCAATAAACTAAGTTTGAACTCAAAATAAACAATCATAACAATATATATATATATATATATATATATATATATATATATATATATATATATACTCTTGTGCTTTTTCGAGAATTTGTCCTAGTGTAAAGATCTGGTTATTAGTTGAACGTCCACAGCTGAAACCTGCCTGATATTCTCCTAGGAACGATTCGGTACAAGGCTTAAATCTCTCGGCAACTCCACCATTGCTGGTCCCAAGCCCGGATGAGAAAGGGAGAGATTGAACGGCTAGTATGATACGTCTTGGAGATATTATCCATACAATTAATGTCTAAGTCTACAGTAGATACCACTAGCAAGTCCTACCCACGAAGGGATGGGTTAAGGCGATTGTCCAGCTCCTTAAATCTGTACCATTTTTTGTGAGGTATGGTAGCCCTAACAAATGTGTTCCTGCCTGTTCAGGTTATAGGTTGGCCATGAGGCCAACTCACTCATTTCGTCAAAAATTATTATTACAAAATCTCAACACAGAAAAGCCTGATTGAATTTCTGGAGTCTTAGTTTAAATAAAAAAACATTGGGACGAAAGCATCTTTAATTTATACAAAATAAAAACCATTAGAATTTAATAATCAATTATTTAAACAATTGCCATTGACATATCACAGTATGGCAATCTGTTGTGGTTGAGGTTTGTGTTAATAAAAAAAATAAACATGTTGGTTGATACGTTATTCAAAACACGCATAATTTGATCCAAATCGCAGCACAAGCCACGTATAAAATTTTAATTTAAGTAGATTATTTTTCTACAGTTAAATGATGTAATGTCAACTTTATTATTTTGTAGATAAATATTATTTTGAGTATCAATCTTCGTTATCTATAAATACCTAAGATTTCGAGTAGGTAAACACAATAAAGTGATAGCAGGATAAATATACTTATTACGGAAAATTTATAAAGTACATCAATCCCATGTGATAAAAAAACATGTACGGATTTTCTAAGGATGTCGCTTTCAATTTCCACGTTTCTCTGTTACACGTTAATTCCTCTTGGAAGTTTCTTGGAAGTCTTCGATATCGTCACGCCGACTTCGCCATGTGCGTTCTCTGTTTTATTCTCAGAAGGACTATACTAATATTTTTTGGGGTGACCTGCCGTCTATTATTAACCTCTCTATATGTAGACCAGGAAACTAACGATTTTCCCGTGACACTCGTTGTTACTTGTATCTTGCAAATGCTTTTGATAAATCTGGTAATAACATTATGTAATAAACAAAATATGCAAAAAATTAAACGTCATTTGTTACTTATAAACAATATATTAAGTGTAAGCGTAAGATCGCTATTTGATTTTAAATTGAAAACCGGTAAATTATGTGGTAAAACTGACTTTTTACCGAAAAAGTATAAAAAATGCTTTCAAATTAAAGTCTGTAAAGTTATTTTTTTATTTATATTTATATTGAATAAATAATGATGAGACCTTGTGGTCTCATCATTTCGTGTTATCTAGCAGGATGTACCAGAAGACCATGATCTAGATCAGGGGTGGCCAATTAATCGGACTCGAGATCTACTGTCTGCCTTTTTAATTCTTTGCGATCTACGATTAAGAATTTTTTAACTATATTTGCAAGCAATAAAACGTTTAATCCAGAACTTTGGGCGGGCATGTTTTCGACGCTGAAGTACCTGAGGGTCTTAAAAGTACCCTTGTTTTGGACGCTGCCGGAAGGATTATCGCAGGTACCAGATATTAGATATAATTAGGGTTTAATGATGGTCATTGAAATTTACTTAGTTACTAGTTATTATAGTGTATTTTTATGTATGAGAGAGTAATAAAACAGTAAACTATGTATGCAAATCCCTAAACTGTTGATACGGGTGACTCAATGAAAAACAGATATTTGTCAACAAGTTTACAGAAGTATATAGGAAAACAATTTTAAATTGAGTATGACCACCAGGTATAAAGGTTGCAGCAGAATAGAATACAATAGTTGTGAGGGTTACTAATCCCTAAATAAGGTTGCCAGTGTCGGAGTGATGGAGGTTAACAGGTACTAATGAATTTGCAAGAAATGTAAGATGTTTATTTTATTGGTTATATATAACCAATAAAAGTTTAATAAGTACCTACCTATTTAAAAAATAAAGTTTAATTCTTTAGATAAAATAAAACGTTTTATTTTATCTGAAATGAGTGCATTCCACGAAGTAAGGGTTTCAACAATCAAACATTTAATTCTTTAATTCCAGGAATCTACGACAGTAATTGACTAGATAATTACCTTCTAAACTTATTCCACAGAAAATGTGATAGTGGGTTTTTCCATTTTGTAGGAAGGTCCAAGTGGCGTATTCAAAATTCTTAACAGTTCGCTAAAAGTAGGTACTTCAGTTGCAAGGTGCAGTTTATTGTGTATACTAGTGTTATGGAAAGTTTGGAAGTGCCGTGTAAACGCCGAAAAATTGGTCCTTTAACAGTTAATGAAAAAACATTAATATTTAATTGTTTTAAATCATTTACAGACAAACGTTTATGTGAAAGTGTTGATGAGACCGTTGAGTTAGTTAGCAGTACACTTGGTGTTGGGAAATCTACGATTTACAGAGTTATTAAAGAAGAGAAATGTGGTAGTTTTCAAATGCCACGTAATGCTCCAGGGAAACCAAAATTTCAAATAGAATATCATTTTAAAGAAGGACTTCGATGGAAAGTGCATGAATTCTTCTTTAGACAAGAATTTCCAACATTGGATAAAGTTCTTGTCTCAGTTCGAGATGATAAGGATTAATCAGAAATGAGTCGAAGTACGTTATGGAAACTTTTAAAAGAAATAGGCTTCCGCTGGAAAAAGAATCCCAGAAAGTCTATTTTATTAGAAAGAAGCGATATTGTCATATGGAGAAGACATTTTCTAAGAACCATAAAGGAAATGAGAAACCAAAAAAGAAAAATATTTTATCTTGATGAAACATGGATCAACGAGGGTCATACACCAAATAAATTTTGGCAGGATGAAACTGTTACAAGTCAAAGGCACGCTTTTGTAAATAACTTATCTACTGGTTTAAACCCACCATCAGGAAAGGGACGCAGGCTGATAATAGTACACATTGGCAGTTCAGACGATTTTGTTGAAGGTGGTTTATTAACTTTTGAATCAACCCGTACCGGTGACTACCATGAAGACATGAACGCTGATGTCTTTCAAGAATGTTTCGAACAAATGATACATCTTCTTCCTAAGAACTGTGTAATAGTAATGGATAATGCAAGTTATCACTCCAGACTTATAGAAGGACTGCCCACAACCAACTGGTTAAAAAAAGACTTGCAAAATTGGCTGAGTTCAAAAAATATTATGTACCATCCCGGATCTATAAGAAAGGAACTTTATTCGTTGTGTGCCCTTCATAAAGAAAAATTAAAAAAATACGAAATTGATGAAATTGCCAAAAATAGTGGAATGACAGTACTTAGATCCCCACCATATCATTGTGAATTAAACCCGATTGAACTGGTATGGGCACAGATAAAGAGTGAAGTTTCAAGAAAAAATACCACTTTTAAAATTCATGATGTTAAACAGTTGTTTTTGGAGGTCGTAAATAATGTAAAACCTGAAAACTGGGAAAAGGCAGTAAATCACACTATTAAAGAAGAGAAAAAAATGTGGAAGCTGGACAATATTACTGATAAAATGATCGAGCCAGTTATTATAAATCTTGGTTCTGAAAGTTCATCTTCTGAATCTGATTTGGATTTGTAACAAGTAGCTGTAAGTTTTATATTAATATTTTTATTCATCTATTTAACATACCTTAGACGGTTTTAAAAACTCTTTTTCTCGTTTGTAATTTTTAAAAATTAAAAAAAATGTGAATTTTTTAAAACCCTTTTTAATGTAGGCCAGTCAGTTCTAATATAGTGTGTGATAAAAGAGGTCACTTTTGTTTACATACACATAACACTTTATAACACTGAAATAATTCACTTATTTTTTACAATTATTCAAAGTAATTTTTCAATTAATCTTGAGCACGCCCATGGAGTGGTCGAAGGTACCAGTTAAAATTATGCTAATTACTCTCTCGTTCATAAAAATAAACTATAGTTTGTCAGAGAATAGTGAAAAGTGAACATGGAAATTTCAACGTTAGTAAGTAATCGTGGTAAAATTTTGCGCAAAGTGAACACTTTTACTTTTTCTGAAGATAAAGTACTAAAATCGGGAGAAACGTATTGGAGGTGCGTAAAACGGTCGTGTTAAGCGAAGATATTCACGAAAGGGCCAGAAAAGTTAGTGATCCGAAGTAATCTAGAACATAATCACGAGTGTCATATCAAGACGCTTAATAGACAGATTGTGCGTAGCAGTGCCAAAAGGAAGGCTAAGGATAATTTGACCAAAAGGCCGTCCAAAATCATACATAGTGCGTTGAAAGAAAATGTAGATTGCTTGAGCCACATGTCTGTTAAAGACGTTAATTTAATACGAAATCAAATATACAGTGAACGGCGAATGGGTCAACCGAAACTGCCCAAAAGTAAAGAAGAAACTATTGCTGCGGTAAATATTATGAATATCAAAACACTTAAAGACGAGAATTTTATATTTGCGGACGAGAATTTTATATTTCAAAGGTTTCATGAATAGTATCATTGTCTGATACCACTGACTAAATTTTTGCTGTATACTTCTGTGGTTTGAAAACATAAGCAGGGTGTTTTTCCATGTGATATTTAATGTTCGTAAATCTTAGAAACCTTTTCTTTACAATATCAACTATCAAAGATACTGCTTAAGGTTTGATAATACTGATAATGTTTTGTTCTTGCCGTGCAGTTCCAGATTCAATGTACTCAGTTTACCAGTGAAATCTGCTAGAAATGACAAATCACATTGCTAGTCTAAGTCACGTAATTCCTGACGATCATCACCCTTTTCTTCTAGAAATTTAATAATGTCATTTAACAAATCTCGAAACCTTTGCAAAGGCGTGTAAGATTAAATCTTGTTCTTTGTCATCCAGTTGTTACTTAAACAGCCCTCTTTGCATATATTTGCCTCTGATTGAATTGCCAATTTTAAACGCAATACCCATCACGTCTTTTGTGTTAAAACTTTTACTGGTTTGAGATGAAAGACCTGTTGATGAATAAGGCAGTGTAATTAATGAAGTCCAGAATATCGTCATCTTTGTAATATAGTGACATAGTCATATAAATCCATTACTAATACCAATCATTGCCGGAGCTCCATCTATCATTGTTAGCAACTCTTCTCGTTGAGAAATCATCAAAGACCATCCGAATCAAAATAAGTAACTGTGCAGTATCGATGACATCCGTCGACTCATCAAGCTGTAACGAAAGAGCAACGCATCGAAGTAGATCTCTTTGCAGTAGTTCATTAAGATTTTTACTCAACAATTCTATACGACGCATCACAGTATTTCTTGACAGATGCAGATCATGTATACTTTTTTTGTTTTATTTTTATTTTTGTAATTAACAAACAGTAAATCTGATAAATCTTCGAATATTTTTTTACATATTCTTCATCAGAAAACGGCTTACACTTTTGCGCAATTTCATAACAAACTAAGAAGCTTTAGTTACAACCTTAGACAGTTCATTCGGCTTATAGAACATATTTTCCTGGGCAGTCAAAAGATATTTTAATTAGGTAAAGAAATAATAAATAAGACTTACTCACAATCAATTTAATTTAACTATCAGACGACCGGTTTCGCTTTCTACAATATGCAAAGCATCTTCAGGTCTCGATACAAAGTTAAACAAATGCTGAAATGATAAAAACCCATATTAGGGTGTTGTCTAATTAAGATAAACAAATTAGATGTTATAAATTACAATAATTATGCCAATATTACATGTCTGTGGTTTTATTTAAATGATTGAGTTGAATAAAAGGTATAAAATTTTTTTTAAAAAGGTTAAACAGACAAGGTAAGGCCCACAAATTGTTATAAAATCTCTTCTACTGTAATAAATTAATAAATGAGCAAATAAATAAATAAAATAAAAATTACTTACATGCCGGTACTCTATTAATAGATGGATGGTAGAACATGTTTGAAACTACTTTATATTGTTGAATGGAGAACTCAATACTATTATTGCAGTTGTTTGACAGTTAACGGGAAGTTCTTGAGGAGATAGATTTGATCCAATGAATTTGAGATATGTGTGAGATTGTTTGTTAAATGTAAGTGATGTAATGGCGTGGAGGCCTGGACGCTGACGGAGACGCTAACGAGAAAACTAGAAGCATTCGAAATGTGGGTGTACCGACGCATTCTTCGTATATCCTGGACCGAACATGTCACCAACATAGAGGTACTCCAAAGAATCGGAAAGGAGAAAGAAATCGTGAATACAATTAAACAAAGAAAGCTTGAATATCTAGGCCACATATTGAGACACGATAAGTACCGTCTGCTACAATTGATTGTCCAGGGAAAAATAGACAGTAAGCGAGGGCCAGGCAGGAGAAGACACTCGTGGCTCCAAAATCTGCGGAAGTGGTTCGGGCTCACATCGGTCGAACTATTCAGAAGCGCCGCAAACAAGATCAAAATTGCCATGTTAATAGCCAACGTTCGCAACGGACAGGGCACTTGAAGAAGAAGAAGAAGTGATGTAATATACTATTGTGTTATTAAAAGTTATTTATACTTATTCCAGAGATATATTTTTGAAATGTGTGTTATTTATTGAGTAATTGTTTTATGAAGGTGACATTTTATGACAATGAATAAGTGTAGATGTAAAAATTGTGTGGGTGTGCAATTATTTTCAAACTTGTAGTTATCAAATTACTTTGATAAAGTTCTATTGGCAATGAGTTAATTATTGGAATAGTCAAGTGAATAAAATGGTAAAATACAAACACTTAAGGATAATTTAAACACACTAAAACAGAAAACACTTAGAAGGGACGAAACAAACATTGAATTTAAAATTTTCCTTTTAATCATCTCCAATTAATTTATCTCAAATTCATTGGATCAAATCTATCTCCTCAAGAACTTCCCGTTTACTGTCAAATAACTGCAATAATAGTATTGAGTTCTCCATTCAACAATATAAAGTAGTTTCAAACATGTTCTACCATCCATCTATTAATAGAGTACCGGCATGTAAGTAATTTTTATTTTATTTATTTGCTCATTTATTAATTTATTACAATAGAAGAGATTTTATAACAATTTGTGGGCCTTACCTTGTCTGTTTAACCTTTTTAAAAAAATTTTTATACCTTTTATTCAACTCAATCATTTAAATAAAACCACAGACATGTAATATTGGCATAATTATTGTAATTTATAACATCTAATTTGTTTATCTTTATTAGACAACACCCTAATATGGGTTTTTTATCATTTCAGCATTTGTTTAACTTTGTATCGAGACCTGAAGATGCTTTGAATATTGTAGAAAGCGAAACCGGTCGTCTGATAGTTAAATTAAATTGATTGTGAGTAAGTCTTATTTATTATTTCTTTACCTATTTGAAATGGACTCACACAAGCAACACATTCATGATTTAGATATTTTAATGCTTGAAGTTTATTCTTTCTTACTTCACTCTGAGATGGAAACTCTGATTGGTATTTACCATCCATTGTGTTACAATGATGCTCTAAATTTCCGATTTTCGGTATTGCTACTAATGTATTGCAGATTAAGCAGCAACAATTTTCTTTTACCATGATATGATTCGCTCTTAGGCTAGCGGGATAAAATAGCAGAATTAAAAGGGAAAGAAAGCGGCTACCCCTTTATAGTCACTATATAGTACATATTATACTATAACATTTATAGTATCATGCACGAGTGGAATTTTCATAATATTTATTTTATTTTTCCGATATTTTTTTTCTTGCTCGCGATCGACTGATCTAGGGGCCGCGATCGACTGGTCGATCGCGATCGACGGGTTAGCCACCCCTGATCTAGATCATCAAACGAGCAGGTGAGGTTGATATTTGAATAGGAATGGTTATAGGTTGCGCTTCACTATCCCATTACATCCCCTTTAAGACTTTCTTTTACTGCGATTTTGTTACGAATCCAGCTTTTTGTATTTAACATTTTGCCATAGAGCATCTGTATAGAGTGTATTTTTTATTTGTGGTATATAAGCTAGTTAAAAACACAGTATCCTTCAATTATTATCTTTTTAATGACTAGTTAAAAAGTAAAACAATTTGTTTAGTGTAGATTTTCAGTACATAAATATTAATAACGCATCAAATTGGAAAAACCAAGCTATGTTAATGAGTATTTTTCATTTTCGACCTCAAGTCGTAGTAAAGTAGGGTAATCAAACAAATTGTTGAATTTGTGTTTAGCAACTTATCAAATCTATTAGTATCGTAATACGATGTCAATATAATTTTTTGAATAACGTTTTAATCAGAATTATTATGATAATGTTGTCAATAGATGCAAATAATTCACGAATCACAAACATGACTCTAGTTTTTTACAACTGTTTAGTTTAATAATTTTAACTCTTTTACGCTTAAGGTAGTAGGTTAATAATGAAATTGGAAGGGTCAGTATAAGAATAAGAATGTTTGTTTTGTTTATTAAAGCTTAATCCACGTTTTCTTTTCATCACATTGTAAAACAGACTTTGATCTGCAGTATAGAATGTTTCGATCTGATTTCTCTATTTTATTGGTGAATGCTATCTATCTATCTATATAAGGATTTTTACAGCTGTCGCCGTCTTCCTTCTTTCAACCAACGTCTCCAGTCCTTTCTGTTCTACCATTCTCCATCTCTAAGGCCTCGTCTTTCCATGGCATCGTCATCCCTTCATGATCTTCGGGGTCTACCTCTTTTCCTCCTTCCTATTGGGCTCCAATCCGAAATCTTTGCTATCCACCTTGTATGATCTGTTCTTCTCACATGTCTATACCAAATTAAACGTTTTTCTTCGATGTACCGTTCATACCGCAATTCCATGGGTACAAGTGAAGCATTTTTCACCTTACAAGTCCTACTTCAGAGATGCCGCGATGTCAGTTGTGATGTCTATATTTGTTTTATTGACTACTCCAAGGCATTTGACCGTTGTCAGCACCAGAAGATGGTCACCGCACTACAAAGAGTAGGATTGGATGAGAAGGACATTCGGATCATCATGAATTTATACTGGAACCAGCATGCTCAAGTCAAGGTCGAAGACCAGCTGACCGACCAAGTGAAGATCATGCGAGGAGTAAGGCAAGGATGTGTGCTATCGCCGACTCTTTCCAATATATACTCTGAGGAGATTTTTAATGAAGCCCTCACAAACCTAGACATGGGAATCCGAGTGAACGGGAATACATCAATAATATCCGCTACGCCGATGACACTGTGTTACTAGCAACCAGCCTAAACGATCTGCAGGCTTTACTAGACCAAGTGCGACCTGTGAGCGTAACATACGGACTGAACCTCAATATTAAGAAAACTAAATTCATGGTTGTCAGACTGTCAACAGATCCAGAGAGTCGACAGATACACTTACCTCGGAACTACCCTCAACGTACAATGGGACTACGCTCAACAGATTAGATCCAGAATTGAAATGGTACGGTCTACATTTATTAAGTTGAGATCCTTGCTGTGCTGCAGTGATCTCAGTTTGGGAACCAAGATGCGGATACTGAGGTGCTACGTTCTTCCAGTGTTACTATATGGAGTTGAAGACTCCATTGACTTCAGTTGAAGGGTAAAGTATTTCGCAGAAGAGGACCGGGACGCCGTCGTAACTCGTGGTTGAAAAATCTCCGACAATGGTTTGGCATGACCTCAGCGGAGCTGTTTCGCAGAGCAGTCAACAAAACCATGATAGCCAACATCCGGACCCGATAAGGCACTGAAGAAGAAGAAGATGTCTTGTTCTACTGCCATTCTTCGTTTTATCTCCTCATTTCTGATGCGATCTATTTTTGTCACTCTGCATCTTCTTCTCATGAACTCCATTTCAGTTGCTGTGATTTTGGACCTGTTTCGTTTATTTATTACCCAATTCTCGCTCCATAGGTCATTATACTGCGTACCAAGGTGTTATAAATTCTCCTCTTTGTATTTCTGGTAATCTGTCTATCCCACAGTACCCCGTTCATTTGTTTAATACATGTTCTTATCATATCATATATCATATCATCGTCCATTTCCAAGTTTCTCACTGGTTCTTGTTCTGTTGTTAAATATTCGGTCTTTTCTAGGTTTATTTCCAGTCCATTTTTTGTGTATTCCTTTTCTAATTTTCGGAGCATATAGCACAACACATCTTCATCTTTTTCTATTCTATTTTTTGCCATTTTTTTTTTTCAATTAATTGTTGGAGTGTATATATGTGGTTTTTATGCATCTAACCAATGCATCTTACCAGTCTTGACCTACGGAGCAGAGACCTTAACTTTAACGAAAGCTACTGCCGAAAAACTGAGGGTAACACAAAGGCGAATGGAGAGATCAATGCTGGGCCTGACCTTGAAAGATCGCGTAAGAAATGAGGAGATACGCCGACGAACTGGCGTAGACGATATTATACTGCGAATCAATAAACAAAAGTGGAGGTGGGCTGGACATGTTGCTAGAATGGAAGACGGAAGATGGACGAAGAGATTATTGGAGTGGAGACCAAGAGCCGACAAGCGAAGTCGAGGCAGACCACCCACCCGATGGACCGACGACCTAAGGAGGATAGAAACAAACTGGATTGCAGCAGCTAGAGATAGAGAGAACTGGAGACGTTTGGAAGATGCCTATATCCAACAATGGATGTGAAAATGCGGCTGGATGATGATGATGATGATATATGTGGTTTATGTGTATATATGCGGTCTTTCTCATTATGAAAACTTAATTATGATCATTACTATCTGTATTTCTCGAAATTATTGTGTTAATTTTTTATTACCTTCACCCACTGCTTCAGTTTAAAATGTTTTCCGTCATCAATTTGTATTTACGTTTTGAGACAGAATTTGCAAATAATAACCATGCACGGATTATTACAAAAATAAAAATAATAAATGTATATTGCCGCCTTGCACAAAAGGCAATAAAATCTTTATATCTAGATATGCTGTACTAAATCATTGTTAATCTATTGCATATCAAACATATAGTATAAATCACGTAATCCAATATTATGATCCTAGATAAAATTATTTTATTTCCTTGTTTTATCTTATTACTTAATTCGACACGTTCTAAAGCATAAATAAAAATTTTGTTTGTATTTCATATTTATTGGTTGCATAATATAGAAATCCATTCCAGCAATGCCGTCAGAATGATGTCAAAGAATTAAACATTGCAAGTGTTCGTCACGTACTTTTCGAAAGTGTTTATACCATTTATTCAGTTTTTAAACAATGCTTTTGAAATGATTCACCAAAATAAATAATTCACAAGATTTCTTTCTATAGTTTGTTTAAATACTATGTAATATAACAGAAAGGGTAAATCTGAACACAGTATCGGCAAAACTTAGCTGGTGGGAATAAAAAGTACTCTCTAATCCAGGAATTTATGTAATGTGGCCTAGGTTTAAAGGGCAACCTCAGGAGCAATCCGCCAGTTCATTCAACAAAAAATGTTTGGTTATTGTTTATTTATGAGCGTTTATAGGTGCAAAATATGTATTTTTTGAGTTTTTTTTCATTTTTTTGCCTAAAGTAAGTGCTGTAATGGGTAGTTTTTGTATATATTATGAAAGTACTCTGAAAGACCTTCAATTTGAGCCGGTATATCTTCAATTTTTCTTGTTATATGTTTGCCAAACATATAAAAAAGAAAGGAATAACACCAGCTTTCCGAACAAATAACAACCTAGGCAAATATATTAAAAATAACAAGAGCCAAAATAAAAAACACTTAAATAGTGGTGTGTACAAACTTCAATGTGGCGACTGCTCAAAAACTTACATCGGTCAAACTGGTAGAAACTTTGATAAACGAATAGCAGAACATAAAAGGGCTTTCAAGAATAGAAAAACAGATTCGACATACGCACTTCACCTTCTAGATCATAATCATTCTTTTAATGACAAATTTAAAATTCTTTACATTCAAAATAAAGGCCTTAAGCTATCTCTGTTAGAATCTATGGAAATCAACAAATTAAAAAACACAGATATAATTCTGAATGACCAACTTGAGACAAACAGTTCTCCCCTCCTCAACCTATTTCATTAGAGACTATAAATTTGTAAACCCAAGCCAAAAATAGATCACTTGAGAAAGGCAATCAGCCGAAACAGCTATAGTGATAAGATTTAAAATAAATTTTATGGAAGTTTGAAAACAAAGTTTTCAGTATTTTATTGTTACATTAAATAAAATTTACCTTTTTTCAATGTAGCACTGAAACCGCATGTGGTAAACATTGCGAATGTAAATGGCCAAAGTTTAAATTTCTGTCAATAAACTATCTAGGTATGTTTCTAGATCAAAAGTTAACATGCCTTTCTACACACGGACCGGATGTGCTTTCTACATTCCATCCAAGTCAATAGAAAAAAATGTTCAAACTACCTCTCAATTGCTCAAGTGCTGAAGCACTTGCAATTCTTGAAGCCTTGAAATATTTCGACAGTTTAAACAATAATGCAGTTTTAATAATATCCGATTTATTCTTATTATCTCTCAAAAATACAAAGTTGCCCAATTATAATTCTAATCCTTTCATTTACCAAATTAAGAACATGCTTGTCAACAATTAATGTTAAGAACATTAAGAATGGATGCTTATGCACCCAGGGCAGCCTATAAGTATCTACGACGTTGCAGAGTTAATAGGGAAAGCATTTCCAAGAGCTTTTGTCCATCAAATACTCTTAAATGATTTGAATTATCGGGGATTTATCCCTTAATGAAGACATATTTCAAGAACACGAATTTCTCACCTCTTATGTTTCGGATCGTCCACTAGAAAACAACAACAATGGTGTTAATGCTCAATCTGAAAGTACCAAAAACTTTGATGTTCAATCTAAAACTTCAAATGGTTCATGTGATGTTGTAGCCTGTTCGAGTGTTGCTTTAGCTAATCAGACCGAAAACTGTTGTAGTATTGTAAATACCGAAACCAACTTAATTCACCTCTGACATCTATTGCTGTTACTCCAGAAATGCCACGTCCATTTCCTAAAGCACCTCTTTGAAATAAGGCCAGTGGAGGAAGACCACGAGGGAAATCTCGCATATTGACAGACACACCCGAAAAATATGAAATATCACAGTTAAAAAAAGTAAAACCAACTACTATTAAAAATACTAAAACGCAAGTTTTTGGAGATTCTACGCAAAAGAGTTTATCAAAATGAAGAAACTTTTACTTCTAAGGACACCAAGAAGGAATTATCATCAAGTTCAGAATCCGAAAATGAAAACTTATCCCTTAGCAGTGAAAGCAATGACGAAGAAAATTGGGAGCATATTCAAAGAGAGGAAGAAGCAACAGTGCTGGAGAAGAACTTTGGAAATGCTGATTTAAAAGCTGACGACTTTGTATAGGTGAAAGTTCAGGGGAAAAAAGGTTCCGTTATTATTTAGCTGAAATAATACGTTGTGACGACGAAAGCGAATTAAAAGATGCAACTACAAGTTTTCATTTTCTCGAAGAAGATGTAATTGCAAAATTACCCCCTTCAATTTACGTTAGTGGATTAGCTCGTCAAGCTCAAATGTTGAGATTTGGAATAAGTTTTGGACAATATGACGTTGAATGACCAAAAATATGTTTAATTTTGCTTTTTTTCTTTATAAAAATAATTTTAAGAGTTTCGTTTGGATAAAATTTAGATCTGAACGAAGCAATTTATTTGTACTTGTCGAAAGTGTTAACCCTATTTTACTATTTTCATTTTTATGCATTTTAAGTTGTGATATAACGATCATTTTACATCCTTTTTGGTAGCTGAATTAATGTTTCAAGGTACAATACTAGGAGGTCCAAGGTACAAGACCAAATTGTACCTCGGTCCATTTTAACCCAAATTAAAAATGATTAAAATTATATCTTAAACATATTTCTTTAAACCTTGTACGACTTTGGGAGTTATTTTGTTAATTTTTTCAGTTATCCCAACTTTTCAATTAGCAATACTGTTTGGTCTAGTAAATTGTACTTTAGATTTGAAATAACCCCATAAGAAGTAATCGAAAGGAGTCAAATCGGGGGATCTAGCCGGCTGTTAGATTGTTCAACGTCTTCCAATCCACCTATTGGGAAAAACCTCGTATAAATAATTTCTAATTATAAGTGCAAAATGCGGTAGAGCTGCACCTTGTTGGTAGTAAAAAGGTCCATCTAATTTGTATGATTAACATTAGGAAAAAATCTTCGTAATGTAGGCACTAAAAAGTTAATCAAAAATTCTAGATAAACCTCATCATCAACTGCGCCCTCAAAAAAATATGATCAATAATTTTATTGTTAATAATACCAGCCCAATCTTTAATTTTTTAGGATATTGCGTGTGAATCTCACACACTCAGTGAGGATTTTCTCTGCTTAAATATCTACAAATCTGTTTGTTAACCGTTCCGTTTAAATAAAACGTCGCTTAATCAGTTCAAAGTTTTTTCCCCAATGTTTAGCAGAACAGATACGAAAATACCTGATTTTTTCAAGTAGTCTGAAGTATATTTCAGTAGACCAGGCATATTGCTGATATAAAAGTTAGGATAACGGAAGTAATTAACAAAATAACCCTCGAGGTCATACAAAATGTTGTATGAGCATTCCAAAATCGCCTCGGTTATTGTCAAGAAGTGAATAATAGTGGTCAAGTTGAACATTTAATTTAATATTGTAAAAACTAATTTTGTAAGTTATAATTGCACAAACTCAAAAAACTTTAGATTGCTGAACAGAGGACTAAAATCACTTTCTAATATAGGGGGGTGCTTTCGAGGGGGTGCTTATAATTCAAAGGGATTGCTGGAGGGGGATATTATTTTCATACTGTAAATTGTCAATTTAAGAATAAAAATCGACCTGTTTCAGGTTTTTTTTCACATAGTACATAATAACGCTAAAAATTAATTTATTCCATACATATGGACCACATGGTATGCACTTATGTGTATATGCATACACTTTTTTTCTTTAGTATTAATTATATTAGAATATTGATATTAGTAATTTTTCTTTTATTATTTTTCAACACCTAATTGGCTAAATAGCTAAAGCTATTAATTATTAATAAAGCTATTAATGTGCTAAAGCCACAAAAAAAATAAATAGATCAAAAACTATAATAATATAACAAAAAAATCAAATTTGAAAATTTTTCAACGGCGTATGTGAATAAATCATCGAACAGTGATGAATGTAATGAGCTTATATGAATCTTTTATTTTCGCATGAGACAGTGATTAAAAGTCGCTTAGACAAAATAATTATCCCACGCAGCAACCCCTTCAAAAAACAACTCGCGGATTCGAAAGAACCGTGTGAAACCTATACCAAATCGAAAAATTATACTTGAGGGCATTAGACAAGTGTGGAAACATTAATTCCTTATTCTAAACTGGTAGATGTAATTAGAGGGTGGAAATCAAAATGGGTCATTGTGCACCGGGGTGCAGATTGCAGAGCGGAGGAAATTTTGAAAGAAGGGGATCGTTACCACGCGCGCGCGAACGAGCATTTATTACTCGATTTCGCGTAGTAGCCCAACACAACTGTGACAACAAAGTCAATAGCTGTAGTAGTAGTTCACGTTCGCAGTTCTAGGATGTCTGTCAGGAAATTTTTTCAGTGGACTAGCCACAACTGCCTGAAGGTGAGTTTATTAATTCTTAATTACTTCAAATTATCTTTTTAAGTAGCTGACAAACGATTGCTTTAGTGAAATGTGACATATTTGTGAAAAAGTGACAGGTGCTAATAGACCTGTTTGTTTTGATATTTTTTAGGCCATTTTATAGTGGCACTACAGCGAGTTTAGGATAAATTTCTTGAAAATAAGTAACAAATCACTAGCTATGAATAATACTATTAATTAAAACATACTGTTCATTGTTCCTAACACTTTAATAATCGAATGTATACAATTAAGTTATTTTTATTATAAGATTATTTGCATATCTATATCTTGACCTTTGATAATATATTTTGCATTATTTAAATATGTTAATATCATATATCTTCAATTTGAATAATTTATTTTTAAATATACCATCTATCTCTATGGTGAGCTATAATTAATAATGAATTGTGACTGTATATTTAGAAGGGAAACTCACAGATAATTACGGTTTTCCAAAATAGTTTAAGGAAGCTTTTCTTTTAAAAAACTATTCTTGTTAAACAAAGCAATTTTCACTTTATCGTTTAATAATTTGATGATCCTCTTTGTAATATTTATGTTGTGATTTGAATAGTAATTCAAGTATTTTATCTTAAATATCAAATACTATATCTATAAAAGGTGCTTTACTTTAGTGAGATGGCAGTATTTTTTGGTAATCTATTAAATATTCTTTAAACTTGAGATTTTATGTCTTGTTCTCCAAATATTTTGTTGGATCTTGCCATAACTTTGTGTAACGTTCATTTGTAATTAGGTCTTGGTGTTACTGTTACATCTTTTAGGGTAGAAGTCAGACAGAACTGTAGGATTTATTATGTCCCCTTGTTTCTGCTTTCACTGACGATTTTTATTTTTCCCCTCATCACGTGGCCTCGGTATTCCAGTTTTCTGGTTTGTATAGTGGTGATTAATTCTGTCTATTTACCAACCCTCTCCAGTACTTCTTTATTTGCAATTCTATCAGTCCATGATATTTTTAATAATCTGTGGTAGAACCAGAGTTCGAAAGCCTCGATTATTTTTAAACCTGAACATTCTTTTGCATTGGATTTCTTTAGCATTGTAACGAATGTAGACAACAGCCATTCTTGAGGTATAATACCAGTTTTATATATTGTGTTAAATAAGTGCAATATTATACCTATTGAGTCATCATTCAAGAGCTTTAGCAATTCAGTAGGAACCTCATCAGGTCCATTTGCCTTTCCAGTTTTGAAATTTTTAAGTGCCGATTCTACTTCACATTTTAGGATTTCAGGTCCCGTTTCACTATTTACCTGAACAATGTTATTTCTGTTGTCCTCAAAAAATTCTCTTATGTATTGACTCCATCTATTAATTGTCTCTGTTAAATCTATAATAATCTTTCCGTCTTTGTTCCTAAGCAAACTTATTTGATGTATTTGATTTTTATGTACATTGAATGTGTCATATTTTCTTTCATAGTTTTCAATTTCTACACATTGTTCTTCAATCCATAATTTGTTGGCCTTCTTTATTCTTTGCTTTATGTTCTTATCAACCTCTCTGTATTTTTGTGCATTATTCTTCATTTTACGTCTTTCATCCATTAGTACTAGTATATCTGGTGTCATCCATAACTTGTGTTTCTTTTCATATCTGGTTAGGTGTTTCTTTCCCGTAGTTCTTATTGTAGTGTTTATATACTTAAAATTTTTCATCTTTGTTGTCTGTTCTGCGGATTTGACTTTCTGCTATACTGAGGCTGGTGTTTATTTCTTCTTGCACTGTTTGTCGTAGGTGTTCACTTTTAAGCTGGCTTAAGTCTAAGGGAATGGGACAATTCGCCGTCGCCAATTCGCCGTCGCCGATTCACCGTCGCCCATTCACCGTAGGGACAATTCACCGGCAGCCGATTCGCCGTCGCCGATTCGCCGTCAAAAATTTAATTTTGAGCATGTTTATTAATAACATTTGGTTATAAAAATAAGATTTTAGGCAATGCATTATTTTATGGTAAGTACCTATTTATTGATGTTTATTGAGTTGGTGTTTTATTTTTATTAGGAATAAAAGATTTTACAAGAACTGGAAAACAATTAGGGTGGTTTATCTTTTAATGTGGATTAAAGTATTTGTTGTTCATGTAATGACCATTAAAGTAAATAATGATTCAAGGATTTAAATTTCACTATTAAATTATAATTAGAAAAAAATTATTTAACAGGAAGTAGAAAACAATTAGGGTTGTTTATCTTTTAATGTACATTAAAGTAGTTGTTGTTTATTTAAAACTAAGTGTTTAACAAGAACTAGAAAGATTAAGATTAAAGTAGTTATCCCTCCTCTAATGAGTATTAGGGTGATTCTAGTACAATATAAATATCGACGTTAGGTTCAGATCATAGAGTATATTATAGATCAGTATAGATCACAGATATAATTGAGTATCAAAGTGTTTCTGTAAACAAACAATATAATGGAGATGCCAATTTTGTCAGAAAAAGGAAAGGAGAAGTTTTCGGCAAATGGATATCTTTACATATTCGATGGATTGAGCAAAAAGGACGAAAATGTTAAATTTTGGAGATGTGAACGAAGAGATAGGTGCAAAGCAAGAATTCATACGAGAGATCACGTAATTATTAACGAAATCAATGGGCACACACACGACTCTGACGCAGCCTCTGTAGAAGTAGCTGAAATAGTTACAAAAATAAAGAAACGTGCTGCAGAATCTAGAGAGACTACAGTACAGGTAATTTTTTTTTTAATTTTTAAATAAGCTCAGTTTAACCATTTCACAATATCTAATGTGTTATATTATAAACGTTTGGTTACTGCGTTGAAAAAAAGCAATAACAAATTTTTTTATTTTATTTTATTTTAAACTTCGGTTTCAGGTTATCAATGAATGTATTGGCAATGCTTCACAAGCTAGTCAGGCTAAATTACCTAATATCTGCGCTTTAAGAAAGGTAGTCAGGCGAACACGTAATGAAATAAATTCAGCACCTGCAAATCCTCTAAATCTCGAGAACTTGGTTTTGCCAGAAGCCTACCGACTGTATTACAGCCAACCTGATGTAGCAGAAAATTTTCTAATGTCCGATTACTCGGATGGACCCACTAGGATACTGATTTTTGGGAGACAAAGTTGGCTGCAACATTTGCAAACCTCTACAACTTGGTATGCCGACGGCACATTTTCGATAACACCACCATTATTTTCCCAAGTTTATACAGTGATGGCAGTCAAAAACAATGGTGTTCATCCCATATTTTATGCTCTATTACCGAACAAGCGAGAAGCTACCTACAAAAAAATGTTTGATCTCATCAAAGAACTTATACCAGATGTAGAACCTTTACAAATCCATTGTGACTTTGAACAGGCTGCATTTAATGCCATGACGGACTGCTTTCCAAATGTAAGCCTTCACGGATGCTTTTTTCATCTGGCTCAGAACATGAGAAGGCATTTAGCAACAATGGGACAATTAACGGAGTACAAAAACAATCCACAATTTGCACTGAACGCAAGAATGGTAACATCCATCGTTTTTGTTCCCATAGAAGATTTGAATGAAGCCATTATTGTACTAGGCGATAATCTACAGGAAGAGCTTCAACCACTTTTGGACTGGTTTGAGGACAATTATGTGGGTCGCCGAAACAGGTAACAGTAAAAATATTGTTATAAAACAAATTTGATTCGTTACCAACTTCACAAGTTACATTTTTTTTTTATTTTGATATGTCAGAATGTTCAGTTAGTGTAGAAATAGCATATAAAAAATTAAAAAAATTGAATGATTATTTTAGCAACAATTTAATTTTGTCAATTTTTCAAATCTTAAAATTAAAACAACACATTTAAAAACATTTGTTTCTAAAATATTTTAAAAATTATAGCTATCAATTTAAAACATTTTGTTTTCGGTTTTGATAGGTATTAATGATGATTAAAATTTTTAAATTTATTAAAAGACATTCTTAATTAACAAATTACCTTTTTTCATTTTTCCGGTTATTTTCGGTTTCTTATGTTATACGTTATTATATAGGTAATCATTTGAATAATTTAATAGTATCATTTACAATTATCTCAATAAAAAAATATTTCTTTTAAAAAATGAAATTTTTAACCGATCAGCCGTTTCTTAGTTGCAAAATGCAATATCTTGATCAATTTTCATCGAAATTGAACATTTTTTACTTTATCGTTTTTTTTTATTTACAGACGAGGAAATGATAGACGTGCCCCACTGTTTCCACATCGGATGTGGAATCTCTATGAGAGGACATTAAATGGACAAGATAGGACCAACAACCACGCTGAAGCTGCTCACAGAAGGTTGCAGTTGGAATTAGGTACAACGCATCCTTCAATCTGGAAATTTATAGACGCGCTAAGGAAAGTGCAGAAAGGGAGAGACGTTTATTACGAACAACTTGTGGCTGGTCATCAACCTCCTCTAAAATTAAAAAAATATAGACTAGCAGACCAAAGAATTTTACATTTAGTAACAAATTATAATAGAGAAAATATTTTAGAATATCTCAGAGGCTTAGCCCATAATTACGAAATGTAGAAATTAATTTTTTAATAAAACAAAACATAAAACAATGGATTCCTTGTTTCATTTACTTAGCAAAAATATTTAATTAAACATAAAATTATATGAATTAAGTTTTCGTTAAACACCAACCCTCAATAAATGGGTACTTACTAAAAAAAATATTGCCTAATTTTTTTTTATTCTTGTTAAACATTTTTTATTTCAACAATAATTTAAACAAAAAATTAAATCTTTGAATCATTATTCACTGGTTATTAATGGTCATTAAATAAACAACAACTTTTTTAACCCACATTAGAAGATCAACCACCCTAATTATTTTCTAGTTCTTGTTAAATATTTTATTCTTAATAAAAATTTAAACAGCAACACGCCATTAATTGGTACTTACTATAAAATAATTTATTGCCTAAAATCTTCTATTTACAACCAAGTGTTAATAATAAACATTCTAAAAATTAAAATTCTGACGGCGAATCGGCGACGGCGAATCGGCTAACGGTGAATTGTCCCTACGGTGAATGGGCGACGGTGAATCGGCGACGGCGAATTGGCGACGGCGAATTGTCCTAGACCCTAAGTCTAACGCTGGGATGATGGTTTTTCTTATTTTCTTTGGTCTAGCTTCTATCAAAGATACTACTGGACTATGATCCCAACCGATATCAGCTCCAGGATAAGTTTTAGTAAATTTCACTCCATTACGGTATCTTTTTGTCACCATTATGTAATTTCATCTTCTACTTCACACAATGTGCATTCTGTAGTTATGTAGTTTTTAAACTAATGTAATCATTAACGGTTCTATTATTACATTTGCTTAGATTTCCTCCTGATGGTCTTATTCTTTGTAATTCTTCTTAACTTTTGGATCTTTTGCGGTATTTTTGCATCTCTTTTGGTTAATGTCGGAAGTTTTCTACCCTCTACTCCGGTATACCACGGAATCCATGACGGTAACTAAATGTTCCATGCTCTTTTTCTTCTTCTTAAATTATTACATTATTTCTTAAGCCTGTTCTGGTCAGATCTTAAGACTGTGATCGTATTTGTAATGTTGACTGTCAGCTATCTCGCGTTTTTTAAAAGGGCTTCCCGTTGGTCTTCTACCTATTTCCGGCACCGCATTTTAAAAGTTCATTTGGTATGTCATCAGTTTTACAACAATTTTATCCCTTATGCCTTTTTTGTTGAACCTGGTTCGTTTTTCTAAAAATCGAATTTTGCAGCATCCGCTACCACACATACTTTTTCTTGGCTGCACAACCTCTAGTTTTCTACTCTCAATATCTCTTGAAGCATCGGTTTTCACTTCTTCTATCGACTACTTACTTGGTCTCCCTACTGGCTGACGACTGTAAATAGTTCCAATAAACGTTCTACTAGGGCTTCTGTTATTATCTATTCTTACAAGGTGACCTACCCAGCGCAATCTTTACATAATTGGCTATAGAGGGTTCTTTGTAATATTGGTATATCTTGTAGGGGAACCTTATTCACCCGATGCCATTGTCGCAAATAAAATTGAAAACATTTGGGGCACAATTGTTAAAAAAATATAAAGAAATTTTATGCCACAAAATTCAGATCAATTGTGGGATACAATCTTAGAGTGCTGGGAAGATCTTGATCCAAATATGATATCTAATATAATTCAAAGTATGCCAAATAGACTAAATAAAGTTATAGAAGCAGACGGTTCTATCACCAAATACTAAATTCTATTTGTAACAGTCATTAAAATGATTCTTTATATAATTGTTGAAAAAATGGTTTCGTCTAATTAATGCTCAACGCCAATGATTTATATTTTTAATAACCTGTGACATTTGATAACCTCCAAAATTCCCAGCCGGTTTTACACAAATAGGATGACGTTAACTTCTCTTTCTAATACTTGTACCATTTTTTTAATATAACTGTACATATATACATATTTAAATATTTTACAAACTTGTTTTAAAAAAATAGGTAACTTTCTTCTGTTTCTTGATATTAAATGAATTTTTAAAAGCTACATCCATTTTTTAAAAACCAAAACGTCTATTGAAGATGACCCAGGTTATTGTTCAATATACTTCAGTACCTCATTACCTCAATATACCTCCATTGCAGCTCTCGCTTCGATGTCGCCGACTTTTTCCTCTCCGTCAACATCATCATCATCAGTCTCCTCATTTTCATTGGGCTCCTCATGTGTTACTAGTGTGATTATTTCCTCGTCTGTCAAAAATTCGTTTTTAAGTTCCTCTTCACAGTTCATCCATACTTCAATCTCTTCGGCCTGAAATTGGACATTTTCGGATAACGTTTGCAGATCTTGTAGAATGGTGGTAGAATTATCTTCTTCGTACGCTTGTTGACACTCAACAAGTTCCTCAATGTTGGACCAAAGTTTTCGCCAAGACTTAACGAAAGTAGAAGCAGGAATTTCTTAGAAGACGAAAGCTAACATGTAATTGTTAATGAATTTAACTAGATCTTACACTGGGCGCTGTATCATATCTGGTAACATTATTCATGATTCATCTTTTTTTAGGTGTTATGGTTTTTAGTTCTTTTTGATGATACGTAGTTTCGGTTTAGCAGAATTTTCTAATTCCATTGCCCAAAAAAAAACACTGTCTAGATGTTAACAATGACACACTTTTTCATTCTAATTTTAGAATATATTCCCAATCAGGAAACCAAAACGTCAAATAAAAAGTGTACGTGACTTATTGCAAATGAGGTGTTTCCATGTACGTCAATTTTATGCCTATAAAATTGGTGCATAAATTTTAACCATTAGACCATTATCTGAATCATGTCACAAAAATTATTAGGATTATTGGGAAATTATTTCAACTAGCGCGTTGTGTTTTGAATACATTTGGCAAAATTCCATGTTTATTTTCATCGTCAAATTCTGTTTAAATTTTAATTTAAACATCAACAGGTTATTTTCCAGTTAGTTACTCAGGGATTTGGAAATTCATTGCAACGTAATACAGCGGAGAATCAAATAATATCCGAAATATTGATTTAAAACGTTATATATAAATATATACAGAGTGCTCTTTGGTAGCTCTAATTAGATGTTTTAGAGAAATTTGACATAATTAATATCTGAAAATTTAGGATGTTAGAACCTCTTCTCTTACCACTTCCGGTTATACCATAAATTTGTACAGATATAGGAACTAATACTTAATATGCCATATTTCCAAATCTTGCAGTAATGAAAGACTGAATGCGATGTCCCATGCTTCTTATAAGTGTATTAATTTAATTCTGGTCCATGGTGCCTCTTTCTTCAATCACTTCTATTCTAAGGTCTTGTAGTGTCCTTGGGAGTGGCTACCGGGGTTGAATTTTTGTTTTGAGCATATCCCATCCGTGCTCAATGGGATTCAGGTCAGGTGAGCAAGGTGGCCAGTGTAATCTGACGATATCTTCTGTCTGTAAAAATCTGCCACATGTCTCGTACGATGGGAAGGCGCATTGTCGTCCATAAAAATAAATTCTGGACCAACAGCTCCTCGGGACAAGCATACAACAGGCCTAAGAATTGTATCAATATAAATTTGTCCAGTCATGTTACCAGCAATAGGAATTAAAGAAGTTTTATTATTTAGCATGATGCCGCCTCAAAACATTATGGAGCCACCTTGATATGGGACTCTTTGGACAGCTTAGTTAAGTCTATCCTGTCGATTTGGGTTTCTCCAAATCCTAATTAGGCGATTGTAACACGTTTCCCCATATGTTGTCATGCTATTGTAAATGATCATTGGCCCATTCCAGTCGAGTCCTTTTCTGCTCTAACGTAAGCTTTGGTACAAACAATTGTCTTCTTGTAAATAAATTCATCGAATACATCACTTAGACCTATTTGTAGTACTATAAATTCTGCTTATATTCTCCATAATTTAAATATTATACAACCATTTGCAAATAATCATGACTCATTTATAACGAATACACAACATTTTTTAAATAATTAATTATTTAAAAAATTATTATTCAAATATTTTAATAAGTTTTGATATAAATAGTTTAGAACAAGACTAAATTTATCAGCTATAAGTACTGGAGTTATTGACATTATGTACTGATAATATCTACTTTCAACTAAATAATGAATTCTATAAACAAAGTTCTGGTCTTGCAATCAGATCTGCTTTATCTCCATTATTAGCGAATATATTTATGGAAGATTTCAAAACAAATATTATTTTTAAACAAAATTTAAAACCCACTGTATGGTGGAGATATGGTAGATGATGTATTCTCAATATAGCCTCATGGATCTGAGTTGTTGAACACATTTCAACTATCTTCCAATAAAGTCGTCCCAGGAACACAACTCAATAATATTATGCTACCGAGTGTTTTACGAGATATTACCAATTTTATTTTGAAAATGTCCGACTTGATTTAATAATAAAATTACAAACATTTTGTTTAGTGAACATTTTTTTACATTGTCTCTTTTGATGAAACATTTTGTGGATAATATAATATTTAAGATACAAGGTGATTCAAAAGACGAACTTAAAATTTCCTAACTGTTTTTAACGGATCATCCTGTATATTATGACGTAATTAGAATGAAGTTTCTTCTTCTTTCGGTGCCTAGTTTTTCGAATATTAGCGATCATCCTGGCTATAATTATTCCATTGATTGATGCCTTAAATAGATTAATTTTTGTGGAGAACCATTTCCTCAGGTTTTTTACCCATGATATTCTTCTTCTCACAGTTCCTCGCTTTCAGTGCCAATTTTAGTGACGTTTCTCGTTACGTGTCCTAGATATTCTAACTTTCCTCTTTTAATCGTGTACATCACTTCTCTTTAATTCCCCATTCTTCGTATTACGGTCTCTTGGTTATCTTGTACGTCAATAATATCCTTAGGATTAACCTGTATTCCCACATCTGGAAGGCTTCAAGTTTCTTCTCCATTGCCTCAGTAAGTATCCAAGCTTCAACTCCATAGTATATTATTGAGAAGATATAACACTGTAGGAGTCTTACTTTGATGTCCAGATTAAGGTTGTGGCTTTGAAGGCGTCCCACCCTTCTCTATTCTACTTTTTATCTTATGTGAGTAATTCCATTGTTCGTTTAGTATTCTCTGAAGATAGGTTAACAGTTTAATTCGGGTCACTGATGTATTCTTGATAATCAGTTGTGAGCCTAAAATTTCCATCCATTTAGTTTTTGATATGTTTTTTTTTCTGGTCCAAATCTTTCACTTATTTCATTTATTTTGTCCATTTTTTTGTTAACTTTTTAGACTCTGCAACAACAACTGTGTCATCCGGATACCGGGCATATCCGCATATTATTTAGGCATTCTCAATTTAGAAATATTCCATATTAGCAATTTTCCAAAACTTTACTAAATATTTCCTCTGAATGAAGATTAAATAATAGAAGCAAAAGTATTTATTCTTGCCTAACGTCTCCCAGAATCTGGATCGCTTGCGTATGATCTCCGAGATTGTGGAATGCTTTTTGATATTTCAACTTCAGATCGATCTATCAATTAGTTTAAAAATTATTTTATGGTTTATCCCAGAGACTTGATTTATAAAAATTTAGAATAACTTTTAAACTAGATAAAATAACTATTTTAATTTTAAACTAGATAAATAACGTAGACAAAATCTTTTTCATATTTAAAAAGCTGATAATTTTTATTAATTAAGCACAACAATCGGCTTAACCTTAGAAAATCGGCGCAGTAAGACGGATTGAGATGCAGTTTGGTGAATTCTATTCTTGAGAGCGTCAGGAAATTTTGTGAACAAATGCGATCCTGAATAAATAAAAAATTGCATTTTTCAGAGTTGCAAATTAATGTTATCTCGGCAAATATTGAATAAAATACGTCCAATGTTGCTACTCGGGGGATTTAAGGGTCGCTGAATACTAATATGTCGGCGAAGGTCTCAAGTGTACCTAATGCCCAGTGTAAACTGTATGTACCTCGTCCCCAGGAGTTTTATGCATATTCCATACAAAATCATTCGAAACTCGTTTCCAGGGGGTTTTGAAGTAACTGAACACAAATATCATTTCAGAGAAGGTGAGGAATGCAATAAAAATTTGATAAATAATATATAGAATGTTCTGTCGGTAATTAAAAGCATAATTGAAAAATTCGAATGTTTTATTTATCTTGCATGTAATAACCTTAATATAAAAAAAGTCATTTTTTAATGCATTAAATCAATTACTTACTTAATTTATATAACTTTTTATGCCCGTTTTTTTGTTTAATAAATAAATTTACCAATATAAAAGCCAATGCGACAAAATATGCACGTGAGCGTTTGTACTATTGCTGTATACAGCAAAAGTAGATATATAAAGAACTCCTTACCTGAAGCACCCTGAAGTAGCTTAATACTACAAATTGGCACAAAAATATATAATTTTTCATTTCATGATCACATTAGTTCACAAAATTTCCTGACGCTCTCACGAATCGAATGCACTAAACTGCATCTCAATCCGCCTTACTGCGCCGATTTTTCAAGGTGCACACAGGTTGTTTCACATTGTTTCAAAAGTAGGAATTATTTTTTAATTCGCACCTAATTTGTTTATGATAATTTAAAAAAGTATTTAATTTCTTTTAAAAGATAAAGACAGTTAAAAATCATTGCATATTTGTAATGTAGACAAAAAGTACATACTAACTAAAAAAGATCAAAATCCATCAGCTAGAACCGGAGACAAAGAAACTTAAGAATCTTCATTTCAGCTTCATTTTCAACACTCACAGATAATGCTGTCTAAGGTAAATCTTATCCCTACTTTTTACCTAATCGATCTAGAATTTTTGTTTCTTGTTTAATTCCGTTTAAAACTGTTACCTTTTTAAATGTGAAAAAAATATGTCGTCCACGAGTAAGTTATTCTAATTGTTTAGACGTTAAAAATAACACTAATTTTTGATTTCTGGTTACAAAAATGATTTTTTTAACCTTATAAATATGTATCACTACATTGGCTACAAGCGGCCCAGTGTAGAGAACACTGGAAAGAACTGAGGAAGGCCTATGTCTAGCAGTGGACGCGATTGGCTGATTGATGATAAATATGTATCAAATATTAATTAATTAACCTTTAAACTTTCATTTGATATGCGTAAAATTACTATATCTTCATTATTTTCTGACTAATGTTATTCTTTTTTACTCAATAGCGTTTCGTTCGCCTTAGCGTCCGATTTTCTTCTTTGAATATTTCTCTCTAATGGCTTCAACAAGTGTTTTGTTGTAAGTTTCAATCCCAGCTATTTGTATTTATTTTTATTCCATTGTCTAGTATAAGGTTAATAGTAAAAGTGAATCTTGGAGGAGGTCATGCCTGAGTATTTCAGATATACTTGCCAGCACTAAAATTCACAAGATTCTTTCCAAAACAACACAGGGACTAGGCCTGCTTAAAAGACCTGAGAGCACGTTTGCCGAATCTAAAAAGGAAATACGCCCGAGCTCTGATTACATAACCACTTCCCAAGCTTAACAATTATTAATAAGCAAATTCACGCTGAAAACCTAGAGCGACCTAAACATCCTAGGAAAGCAGACTGGGAATTTTCTGCAATAAACATTAAACCGGAAAACGTAAAGTGGGTCATAAACCACTTTGCTCCATTTAAATCTCCAGGAGAGGATGGAATATTTCCTGCCCTATTACAAAAATAATTGAACATCCTATTGTCCAACCTAACAAAATTCTTATAGCACTAGGTTATATACCGAAGACTTAGACAACTATAAGAGTAGTGTACATACACAAAATAGGACGATAAGATAACACCCTACCTAAATTCTATAGGCCGATCAGTCTTATATAACTTCTGTTGAAAAAAATCGAAAAATTCTTCGACAGAGACATTAAGGAGGAGCCATTGAGGGATCATCCTCTCAATGGCAACCAGCATGCATACCAGGAAGAAAAATTAAAAGGAACAGGTCTGAATGGAGTAGATCAGAAAATCAGTCACGCCATTAATAAAGGAGAGATTGCATTAAGCACCTTCCTAGATATAGAAGGCACATTTTATAATCCACCACCATGATGATGATGATGCAGCATCATCAAGAGGCATATTTGCTACCATATGCAATTGAATCAAAGCAATGCTGGAAAGTTGTTTGATTCTAACCTATTTACAGTAAAGGAGATTCTAGCTAAAACATGCAGATCCATTTTGAATTTGCTACTGAAACTATTTCGTTTTTTCCTGCCCTCGCCAAAATTTGAATTATGAATCCTATAAACATGGAAAGAAAAACTATAGGGAAAATAATGTGAAACAAAAAGAAAATATTAGAAAAATAATTGAACAAGAAAGGATAGCAACAAAAAACTTTTTGTTTGTTTTATCTTCTTTGATATTTACAATATTCGTTCGACTCTTCTACAAAATTCCTGAGTATATATCTTCTGTAGTAAACTTATATCCAGAAAGGATGTCCTCGCTGAAAGTCCTACAAATCCTTCTTTTATGAGAGAATTTATTTCATGCACGAAGCGAATCCTGTGAAGCAAGTAATCGATATACTGTTGTCTTGTTGGATTAATCATTGACGATGTTACTATTTCAAGTTTCTGAGCTTTAGTACCCGCCGCCGTGTTGATCAAATATAAATCCCTTCGTCTTTATCCTTTTTCAGTTTACTTTTTTTGATGGACAGGATGTTTCATTACGTTCAAATTTCCGCTGGATTTATTATTTGATTCTTCCTCATGATAAAATTTGTACGTGAAATAAAATATTACCTTATGGCTGTATTAGTAAAATAAATAACTTCTTTCTTTTAAATCATAATTAATAAAAAGGGTGTTAGGTTTCTGTTTTATAACGATATATAGGAATATTCCACGATGTATTCAAATAAGCACAACATTTATGCCCAAGCTAACTAAAATATGCAAAAACACGGATATAACAAAAAGTACTAAGATCAATCTACATAGTTCAACTACTTTTTCCCAATAACTTGGGAAATTTGATATGGGCTCCGATAATTTTCATGTTATTACCTTACTGAATTAGTTTGCTATAGGGATTGAACTATATTAGAGTCTAAATTATACACTCTTTTGACGAAACATTTTGACGTTTATTTGGAATGTTATTCAGCGTTTAGTGTCATTTGTACATTTTATCACAAAAACCTTCTTCACGTCAAGGAAAAATAATGACGGGTCGCTTTCAGAAGCCATCCTCATTATCATGTCATCACCTCCCCTGTTTCACTGTTTGATTTGGTGTTTGCAAACTGCGTTTGAAGAGAATTGCCTACCATTTTTTTTTCTTGAAGACAGATGGCCTAAGATTGGGAGTACAGAATTTTAATACATTCAGGAAAAAAGAAGACGAACGAAACACCAATCAGTAAAAAAGAAGCAGTTATAGGTATATAAAAAAGACATGTTAGGGAACTTCTGAACGAATAAAATACTTGGGATAACTAAAATCCTCGTATAGAAGAAGATGAGATAATAATAAAAGTACTTAGTGAAGAAGATATTAAGAATATAATAAAGGAGCCCCTTTAACTATGATGCTTTTAAATTTGGCACTAAAAAGAATCAACAGAAAAAGTAGAGTAAAATTACCGGATCCATTTATAATAATGAACATCAACGTAAAGTTTTTACCTGACTTTTACTAGGCTAAGAGATGGTATAAAAAGAATATGCAAGATATTTTAACCTAGAAATAAACCAGGATACGTCAAAAGCAGATAGTCAATTCACTTTCACATTTAACGAAGCAAGAGAATATAAATTTGAATTGAGACATGAAGAGTTAGACGCTGATATTGTCCAAGAACGCCGATATTGTCCAAGAAATTAAAACACAGCGACTAAGATGGGCAGGCCATGTGCACCGACTACATAACGAGAGACTTGTAAAACTGGTATGGGAGGAGATTCCCACAGGTAAAAGAGCACTCGGACGTCCCAGAATGCGATGGAGAGATAACATCCAAGCAGATCTCCGGAAAATGAACATTCCATTTGCCCTAGGTTGATGGAAGACCGAAGAAATTGGAAAAAGTTGTACAGTCAGCCAAGACCTACCCAGGGTTGTAGCGTTACGTGATGATGATGATGAAGAGTTAGAGTTAAAAGCCAGATTGGTAAAAGGAAATATAAATGTAATGAGCACTGATGAAATCCAAATATGTATATACAAAAACAAAATAAGAATTTATAAGAGGGTAATAACATCCACAGTGACAGATGGTGGTAAAGTAGGGATAATGCAAATATCAGATGTGGGAAATTGAGCAAAATGCTCAGAGCTATATATGAAGGCAAGAATACGGTGGAAAGTTGGGTACGATGAAGAAATAAAGAGCTAGACGAACTATATAATGAACCTAGCATTAGCCTCTTCATAAGATAACCAAGAATTAGATGGATAGGATAAATCATCACAACGGAAAATGAGATGATGCCAAAGATGGTCCTGAAGCGGGTCCCAATGTCCCGCGAAGTCTTTTGGCTTCGATCGTGTTCATTATGTCTAGATCGATTTCCATTTCTCTCAGAATATCTTCGTTTCTCACCCTATCAAGTCTAGTGAGCTGGTAACATCGTCTCCAGTAGTTCATTTCCTTGGCCTTAATTTTTGATTTGCTTCTTTGGTTTATTTTTCAGAGCTCAGCACCGTACAGTCCAATACTTTCTTTTGGTATTTTTTTGTTCCATAATAGTCCGTGTAGTAGTCTGGTGGCTGATCTTGCTTGGCCAATCCTGGAATGTATTTCTTCGCTACTTCCTGTTTTTGATGTTATTTGGACTCTCAAGTATTTAAAATTGTCTGTTGGTTTTATAGTTCCCATTTCGATTTGTAGGCTTTCTGGTTTCTCTCCTACAACTAAGTACTCAGTTTTTTGTATATTAATTGTGAGGCCCCATTTGGTGTACTCATCTTCCAGTTTTCTAAGTATGTATCCTACATCACTCTCGTCTTCAGCTAGAATGGCTTGGTCGTCAGCGAAGTGTATAGTGTACAATCTATCATCTCCGATTGGGATGCCCATATTACAGCACTTTCTTCTCCACAGTGAGAGTGCCTCATTTAGATATATTTTGAAGAGTGTAGGTGCTATGCAGCAGCCTTGCTTTAGGCCCTTACTAATAGGAATTTCTCTAGTTAATCTATTTCCAGTTTTAATGTTTGTCGTCATATTTTTGTAGAGCTATTGTACTGCTTGTATATTTTTTGTGCTTATTCCTTGTTTTACCATTGCTATCCAAAACATTGAAAGTGGTACACTATCGTATGCCTTTGTCAGATCTATAAAGACTCTATGAGTTGAAAGGTTGTGGGCTAATCTTTTCTCGATAACTTGCTTTAGAGAGAATATACTGTCCATACAGGATCTGCCTGCACGAAAGCCATTCTGGTCTTCTATATCTGTCATCTCTTTTTCAATTTTATTTTTTATAATTTTTCCATACAGTCTTTAGAGTGAATTTATGACACTTAGCCCCCTGTAGTTTGAGCAATTCTTTCTATCTCCTTGTTTGTAGATGTTGTTAATATGTGCTTTTGTCCACTCCGGTGGTAAGTCGTGTCCATTATAGAATGGTGAACACATACGCCAGTAATTCCCGTAATACTTGTGGGCTATGTTTTAATATTTCATTTGTACCTTGTGGTCCGCATGACTTCCGATTTTTTAGAGTTCGTATTGCATTCTCGACTTCCTGTACTGTTATTTCATCGTCTTCACTGAATTCCAGTTCATATGTTGTTGTACTGATGTTCGTGAATTGAGGTCTTGTTTCAGTCAAAAGTTGTGAGTAGTGTTTGGTCCAAGATCTTTCTTCTATTAAATCTATTCTACTCGCTTCTTTTCTGTTTGTTCTCAGATTTTTTACCGTTTTCCATGTTTCTCTTGATCTTGTTGACCCTATATATTTGTTGAGTTCTTCGCATTTACTTTCCCAGGATTTTTTTTGTTATTACTTATATTTTTAAAATGTGTAATGATTTATTTGTATTTCAGTTCTAGGTCTACATGGCCCGTTGGTCATTAAAAATAAAAAAATAATAAAGTGACATGGTTTAAAAAAATTTAACGATAATGAAATACATTTTTCTATTGGGATAGTTGCTTCATATTGATTTTATTTTTATCTATTCGTAAACTAAAATATCTGATTGTTAATATGTATTTCCTTTCCTCTCTTGTTTTGTCAACCATTTTTGTACGTGAACTCTAATTTGTGGCTTCTATTTTTATATTGAATTTTTAATAAATGTTCAACTGAATAAATTTTAGAAATAACTGCATTTTCAATTAGCCAATATATATCTATTTTGTTGCAGGTATTTAAAAATTGGTCTACATCGATTCAAAACCGAAGGCAGCGAAAAAAATACACCAGCTACGGTTCGGCAATATCTTTATCAAATTATGGCTACAGGGGAAGCATTTCAACGGAAATAACGATCCTTGATGACCTTCATCCCTGCACCTGCCAAACTACCAACAACGAGGTTAATGAGAATAGACTTAATGAGTGCATAGAGAAAAGGGATTTATCATACTAAGTATGATTTTGATATACAGGTTTTCCCTTGAAATACAAGCATTCTCTTCTGTATATTATCAGCGGAAATATATTATAGTCCCCTAAATTTTTATTGTTTAATATTAAAAGTACTGTAAAAATAAAAAGGGGATAGTCGTCGTGAATTAAACTGTGTATCCACACGTCATATCCACGTAGTATTATTTACTAGTCTGTTTGGAATCTACAAGATTTGTTTCATTCACAATTTTTTGGGACGTACCGTAGATAGTACACAAAATTATTTAAAATTTTTTACTTTGTATGATGTTTTGACTGTGATATTAGCACCTAAGTAATATATACATTTTATTTCAACGGTCTTCTTTTATTTTTATCCCAGGTTTATGTTTTTTTGTTGTTAACACCTAGTAAAAATTGTACACATATTGGTCAGAGCATCCACGATTTCGCTGTCCACTACCATCAGTATGAGATACTACTGGAAGTAAAACTCACTTGGGTGCTTGAATACTGCTCCAGTCGTCAGGAACGAAAATGCAACTGTACCTCTAAAAATTATACGAACAAGCTGAATTTATATTGTTATGAAGCTATTTTCTTGTGGCATTTTAAATTAATTACTATTTAATTGGGAATAAGCCACAATTAAAGATAAAAATACGTTTATTGACGTTTCAATTTCTACTTCGGAAATCGTTCTCAAAATACAAACAGTAAATTAAACAAATTTTGTTTTTTGTTACATAGTAACAAAATGTAACAAAAAACTATGTAACAAAAAACAAAATTTGTTTAATTTACTGTTTGTATTTTGAGAACGATTTCCGAAGTGGAAATTGAAACGTCAATAAACGTATTTTTATCTTTAATTGTGGCCTATTCCCAGTTAAATAGGAATTATGCTGAATTTAGCTAAAAATGTCATTTTTTTACCCCGAAAAAAGATGAAAAAAGGTTGGCACTCTGCCCTCGGGCTGGTAGTTTTTTCACGAGAAAAAACTCAATGCAAAACGCTGAACCATCGCTAAGGACAACGTTGAAATGTTACATTTTCTTTAAGGGAGACTGGACAACATGGATAGCTATTTATTTTTTTAAATAGAAAAGAAAACCTAATATATATATACAATATAAAGGAAGTATACTATAAATTTTTGATATACTGTTTAAGCAACATTTTAAAATAATTGAGACTAGTACATTTTTTTACAGATGGTCATAGGTAACTGATTAAATTTAAGGAAGCTTTTAAAAAAGAGCGAATTCATCGTACTTTTATACATAGTTCTAGGTACATATATGTCATGTAAACATCGGGTATTATAAGAATGAATACTTTTGTTGAAAGAAATGAATTCTTGAAAAAATTTAGGTGATAAGCTATTTACCATTTGAAGACCAAAATCATGGTGAAATAAAACAGTATATTTTCAACAAAGAACCAATTTAGAGTATTTAACATCGTCCCAATTGGGGTAGGGCGATTTGTTTTAAGAGTTATTCTCATTCCACGGTTGTGTAATTTTTGTAGCATGTTAAGTTTTTTAAGGTTAAATAAATAGAAGATTGATGAGCAATAGTCAAAATGAGTTTGAATACCTGTGTTATATACTGTTATTTTTGACTCCATTGACAAATTTTGAGATATTCTATTTAGAAAGTCAAGTTTTTTTGATATTTTTTTTATGAACGTACTCGAAGTGACTCTCAAAATTCAGACTATTGTCAAGCTGGAATCCCAAATATTTAACTGACAATTTCCATTTTTTCATTATTAATATTTAAATTTATGATTTCAGAATCAAGCAAGCTATATTTATGTTTGGTAGTGAAAACCATTGCTTTTGTTTTTTTCACATTCAACTTAAGTTTATTCATTTTTAAATATTTATTAACCATATCTAAAATAGTGTTCATTTTTTGAATAGCTACATAAAAATTTTCAGCACTACAACAGATTAGAGTATCATCGTCAAAAAGATAAATACATTCACAAATTATAAAAATATCGATATCGTTAATGTACAGAATAAATAAAAGGGGGCCTAATATACTACCTTGAGGAATCCTTGTAATTTTCTGTAAAATTTAAGTTTAGAAATCATTATTGTCCTGTCAATGGTCTCAAAAGCTCTTTTTAAATCAAGAAATTTGCCGACTACGTACTTATTTTTATCTAAATTACTCTTTATGGACATAATGTAACTTGTAACGCTGATTCACAAGAGAATTGTTTTCGAAAACCTGATTGATTATTAATTAACATTTTATTTTTTGTTACATGTTTTAATAATTGTTTATAAACAGCAATTTCTAATATTTTCTCTATAGGAGGTAAAGTATTGATTGGTCCGAATTTTTCAGCTTTGATAGTGTTGGGTATTTTTTGAATAGGGGTGATAGTACTTATTTTTAATACATCAGGAATTCTACCTGTAGTAAGATATTATTATGTATTAATTAAATTTAACATAACGTGCCCAATGGTTTCAAAAACTTCCTTTACCATTATGCAATTTAACGTTTCATGTAGTGAGAATTTATTATCTAAATGGCCAACAATTTTTCGCAAATCCTGCATAAAGAGCTTTTCAAAATTTAAATATAGATTATACCATTTTGCAGGATTATCAATACTTTAAACAATAGAATAGAATAGAATATTCTTTATTAATCCCATCAGATCACATTGTGATATAGGACAAGTCATATAGTACATAAAGCATGATCAACAAGTTATATACGACAATTACAAAAAACAAAATCAATAAAATATAGATTAATATAAAAATAAAAAACAAAGATATGCAATATAGAGCGTCTCTGAACCCGTCGGTCCTTATTCTCTGTAGTCTTTTATTAAGTCAAAATATTAATTTAGGTTGTAAACGCATAATTGGATCAAGCATGCTTTTAATTTATTTTTGAATATTGTTTTCATTTCTTATATTAAGTGGCAAACAATTATAAAATTTAGATCATTAACTTCAAATTCACTTTAATTCACTTATCAACCTCCCGTGTCTTGTCGGGTAATTATGAAAGTCAGAGTTGAGGGTAAAATTTTGAAATTTAGTTTTGACGTGAATAATACACTTATAAATATATAAAGCATGAAAAGTCAACAGCCCGTGTTCAATAAAATATTTATATAAGACAATATTATAAAAGATTGTCTATTATTAATATTGAATATCAATCTAAGAATTCTCTTTTGAGTTATAAAAACTCTAGAAGAAATTCTAGAGTTTCCCCACAAGATAACATTATAGGCCATACATGAATAAACCAATGCATAATACACACTTATCAATTGATTGGTGTTAAATAGAGTTTTCAACTGAAGGATCGCATAGTAACCCTTATTCATTGTTTTGCAGACTTTAGTGACATTTTCATCTCATGTCATATTACTTTCTAGAATGCTACCAAGAAATAATGTTGTATCACTAAAAGGTATTTCCTCAGAACTAACTGTGATTTTATAACCATGAGATGGCTTAAAGCGCGAGTAGAACTGCATACAAATAGTTTTCTTTGCATTTACCATTAAAGAGTTCCTTTTACACCAGGTTGTAAATTCCTGTGCTACTAAGTTCATTTTTGATATGAGTTCGACTTCATTTGACTATCTGCATAAAGAACTGTATGGTCTGCAGTTAAAAAATGTGTCAAATCATTGACATATAAAAGAAATATTAGGGGTCCCACTATGGAGCCTTGCGGTACACCTCGGTCAAGATTAAAAACAGATGAACAAAATGACTTCTTATTATCGACTTTTACTAGGAATTTACGATGTTGTAAGTATGACCTTAACCAGTTCAAGAAATAACCCCGAAAACCAAGGGCTTGTAATTTATGCAGTATAATTTCAATGTCAATAGAGTCAAAAGCCTTAGTTACGTCAAAAAAGAGTGCACCCACATATCTTTTTCGATCCAAAGCAGCGTGGATATAATTAAATAATGAAATAGAAGCACTCTCTGTAGATTTATTAGGAAGAAACCCATGCTGGCATTTATTTAAGATATGATTTTCTTTAAATAACTTGTGACTTCCATGGTTTTAGTAAATGTATGATAAGCCAAAAGAAAGAGATACCAGAGACCTACCACAGACAATATAAATCACACAAATCATGTTTTTTGGACTTTTATGGTTTAAGCCGTGTGCCATTCATATGGCATATGGCCATATTATATACCAAAATTCAACTATTATTGGTCCGATTGTCTTGCGTTCCAAGGAACGTGTTCCCAATACCTTATTATCACTCTATTCTTAAACGATGTAATTTTTCAGTTTTACTATATCATTTTTAAGTTGTTTACAAATATCTGTTTCGTATATTCTCTTAACGATCAATTTTCCTATAGCAAATCCTCATTTATTGTTATTTAAGTAAGGTAAGATGGGGCAAGTGCATTTATCGGGGCAAGTGCAGAACATTATCATAAAAACCTATCACTTTTGAAATATGGACTGCCATCTATTATTTGGTATCTTTAATACCTGTGACAACAGTCTTTAACAACAGCGAGCTGCTTTATTACGTTTCACTAATGTTATAGGTACGGTAGTGTCACTTGTGTTTTGCAACTTCTCGAGCAAGGTCACTGATAAAAATTAATCCATTTATATCTACCGAATCTGTGAACATCTTTATATTATTTTTGGTAGGTAAGTATCTTAGGCACAATAGTTTATGATAAACATAATATATTTTTTAAATATTTACTTTTTGACAGTTTTTATTGTTGTACCGCTCTTGCCCCACGTATTTTTAAAGTCGGGGCTAGTGCGGATAAAATTGTGGGGTAAGAGCGGCACATATTACGCACTTGCCCCAAATCTCACACAGTTTTTCTTTATGCTTTTAGTTCCACCATGGTGAGAAATTACATTCGCAGAAGTAGCAGGGGCAAAGGATATACGAAAGAGAGTTTAAAAATTGCACTGTCGGCAATTAAATCTGGGCAAATGACTTTGTACCGAGCTACTAAAGTGTACACAATTCCAAGAAGTACTCTCCATGATCATCTTAAAGGTAGGAGAGGACAAAAAGTGCCAGCTATGGAAGAACTCAGGACATTCCTCAACAGGAAGAAGAAAAACTAGCAAATGGCCTTCGTACTATGAAAAAATGGGGTTTTGGCCTTTCTAGAAAGGAAGTGTTGCATGTTGTAACTGACTTCGTCAAAGAGAATAACATTAAGACACAGTTTAAAGATGGTAAACCAGGAGAGGTAAACCAGGAGAAGATTGGTTTCTTTCGCGTTGCCAGCGCAAGTGGCAAAAAAGCACCTCCGCTTATTGTCTTTAAAAATAAACATGTTTGGGACCAGTGGACTGCTCCGCGTGGCACGGAGTTTTTAGATACTACCCACGCTGCCACTCCTAAAGGGTGGATGGAGACAACTGTATTTAGAAACTATTTTGAAAACAGTTTTTTAAAGTTTATTGGTTCAAAACGACCGGTATTAGTAATTTAGGACGGACACGCAAGTCAAGTATAGCTGTTGAAAACCATATTACGATACTTAAGCTCCCTCCTCACACCAGTCATGTACTCCAGCCCTTAGATTTGTGTGTATTTAAATCACTGAAGATCCGTTGGTCCTGACTTAACTTTGTCTAGTACATCAGCAAAAAATAATGAAAATCCAATCACAGTCGAAGCACAGTTAACTTCCAGCTCGACAGATATACAAATATTTCAAGAAACTGAGAAGATTCTGGATGTTTCATTCGAAGAGTTGTTATTGAGGTCAACCAAACGTGAAAACAATTCTAATTCGAAGAAAAGAAAACGCGTGTGCTTGGGTGCAGAGGTGATAACAACAGCCGATGTTGAAAAAATTTTAAGTTCAAATACAACAAAAAAATATAAATCAGAAAAAAAAATTAAAAAGATTTACAAAAAAAAAAATTGCTGAAAGCAGTTCCGAAAATGATAATAGTTCTTGGTACAGTGATTCAAGCGAAAACAGAATTGTTGAATTTGACGAGCTAAGCAAAAGTGATTTGGAAGAGTTTGATGAAAAAAACCCTACTGACAAACTTACATTTACCAAAATACAAATTGGGGATTTTGTATTAGTAAATTTTCCTATAGTAAATATAGCAAAGTAATATAAGTAATATAAGTATAGTAAGTAAGGGGAAAAAAGAAAATGTTCAAATATGTTTGTTTGGTGAAACAACTGATCAATGGTGATGAAGCCGAAGTAACAGGCTTGAAAAGGCTCACAAATAAGTGCCATTTTATTTTAAAACCCAACGATGTCTGCACTATTCTACTGTCGGACATAGAAACAAAACTACCTGTTCCAAAAATATCAATAACTGCTGATTACGAAAAGTATATTTTTGAGACTGCACCTGAAGTGTTTGAAGCATAGCATAAGTATTTTTTTTTAATTATTATTATTTTTTGTTACTGTTAACAGGATTTATTCATTCTGGTACGTTTAGTTTATGTTTTTATTTTAAATAAATATTTTTCAGTCAAAATATCTGAAATTGTTTTGACTCTCTCCTAAAAAATATTTCGTAGCATTTTTTTCTTAATATTTTATTAAAGTTAAGCATAAAGAATAAAAATTACATATATGTAGGATTTCTGCACTAGCCCCGTATGGAACACTTATTATTATTAGCAAAAATAATGGCACATTCTGCTCTTACCCCGATCAGTGGGGCAAGTGCGTAACATGTACTTGCGAAAAAAAAATGTATAGGCAAATTTGGTAGGTAATGTATTTTTGTTATCTAAATAGTTTTTAATTGGTCGGTTAATAATCACAATTATACGACAGAAGTTTAAAAAAATCTTAATTTGAAAGAGGCAATTTTTGTAGTTAAATGAATATTAACTATGAATTTTTTCGTTCGCACTTGCCCCATCTTACCTTACCTTTTAGTTAATAAAAATTAACAAATACTCTTGTTACGGATCTGTTCTTTCTAGAAAATTATAGAGCATTTGATGAATCATGCTAATGCTAATACCTTTTCGGCATGTCAAAGTGCTGAGCTCTAAAAGCAATAACTAAAGATTTTGAGTTTTATGACATCAGAAACGTGTGCCGTACACGCGCTCATCTTGTGTCTATTGTTTCCGATTTCCAAACCAGCACGTGACCAAGATGGCCGGTTTCAACTATAACGTCTTTACAGGAACGGACCATACACCCACGGTTTTAATTACAGAGTTTCATGCCTCTCGTCCCATGTCTTATTACGAACGATTATTACGCTCTAATTAAGAAGTTTTTATTTATTACTCTGCCAAAAGAAAGATCTAATAGCTCAGACAGAAAAAACATTTTTGAAGCACGTGGGGAAAATATATTTAATAAATCAATGCAAATTATGACCTACGCTGATAATTTAGACCTCATCGCTTAAGAAATCGGGGACCGACAGCCCACAGCAACAAGCTAAAGTAGTGTTTGTTTACACAATACAAATACCCTGCCCAACAATTGATAAGGATTATAATTATTATTTTATAAGTTTGTTGACGTAGTATTGTTTTGTTGGCTATAGTAAGAATATATATATATATATATATATATATATATATAAATAGAGTGTGTATAACGACGCTAAGAATACAATTCTTTGGAGGGTAACTTTCGGGAAAGCGTCAAAACAAGGATCAGTTAGAGATGGTATAAGCCAGTTTGGTGTAGAACTTTATTCTAAATGTGAAATTTTCGGTGATATGTTGTCACCTTCATCAGCACCTAAATGGAAAACCTATTATAGTACAGTGGTGGAAATCAACATTTAAAAACCTACATTGAAAATGTTCAGTTGGTCCTAGTGGTAAAGAACACTGTCACAAACATGTTAAAAATATTAAAAAATACATTTAAAACTTTTAAAATTTTGAATAAAAACATTACAACACAACAGGGTAGTTTTTCAAATACAAACACAACAAAAAGTCTAAAATTTACAACCTACAAAAACCGCAAATAGAAAAGAAGAATTAATCTTCTTTTTTGATGACATATTTCTGTCAACATCCGGGTGTCATGTCATATGTAACGAGGTTATAATTTTCACTTTTGCACCTCACAAACACATGGATACGCAAAGAAAGAGCCCTAGGCAACATAATCGGCAAGGAAATGAAGTCCCCTCTAAAGCACAGGTAGGTAATCTATGCATGTCATGATAAGTTCCCCACATTTTCCAGTTTGTTACTTCTTGTCAAGTCCTGTTGAAGTAGAAAGGAATAAATACAACTTAAGTTTTCAACATCTTTCTTACAGTTCATAGGAGAGCTGCAGTTATGGATGTAGCACATTTCTATGAAGTTTCTCTTAAATTGGTTGTCAACCCTCTTTAGTATTTGCACATTTTCATAGTTAGCAGTGTGTCCAGTATTCTTAATATGTTGGCTAAAGGCTGTGCTGGTGGGCTTCCTCACAACATCACTCCTGTGCAAAGCTATTCTTTTTGAGAGTTTCTGGCTGGTTTGACCAACATACACTTCTGAACAAGAACCACATGGAATAGAATACACTACATTGAAGTTATCCAGTTTTTTAACTCTTTCTGTCAGGTGAGTAAAGTATGTCCCTAATCTTTTGTAAACAGAATTTGCTATCACTATGTTGAACTGTCTGAAAAGGTTTGTGATCTGTGGTGATAAACCTTTGATGTAAGGCAATCTCCCATAGAACACTTCTACTGTTTCTCCTTCTAATGTTTGTCTTTGGTGTGTTCTGACTGTTGGCATATCTTGAAATAGCAATTTATTAAGAAGCATCTTAGGGTAGTGATTTTTTCTAAGAATCTCATACAATAACTTGATGTTCTTATCGTAGTTTGAAGGGTGACAAATTCTTTGTATTCTGTTTTTCAGACCTTTGATGATGTTAATCTTCTGTTCGTCTGGATGATACGAGTGAAAAGGCACATATCTACCTGAGAATGTTTTTTTTCTGTACCAATCCAACCTTACTGTATTGTCCTCATGTCTGGTTACATAGGTGTCTAAGAATGGAACACTATTATTCTCTTCTGTTTCAACTGTGAATTGTAGGTGAGTGTTATATGAGTTGAAAATGTCAAGAGTGTAGTTGATTTTGTCTGCAGGGACTGCACATATGAGGTGAAGAAAAAGAAGTGTCAATAATACCTGCCAGATATTTAGCCAAGGATTGAGTGGGGGCATTCTTGCAAGCAATTATAGGACGTAGAGGGCACCCTTCTTTGTGAATTTTTGGAAGTCCATAGTATGTTGGGGTGGTACCAGTGTAGTTGGTTAATTCTTTTTTTGTTTTGGTGGTAATATATCCTTCTTCATGTAGTTGTTTTATTAGTAAGTTAGTGTTTCTTTCTACTGATGGAGTCAGATCTTTGGGGATTTTTTTATAGGAATGTGGGTCATTGAGAAGTTCAAATGATTTGGTGATGTACTCGTTTCTGTCAGGAGAAACAACATAATTCCTAGATTTTTACAACAGGGTACAGAAAGGATCCTCTCAATACCTGAAAATACAGAAAATAAAAATACAAGAAAAATATCATACTTAAGAAATCTTGTAACAAAGAGGATTCTAAACATCACGATTAATGAAACTAATACAAAAATCAGAAATTTACAGACAAACATAGATAAATCAATAGAGTATCTTAATAACAAACTCTCTTACAACATGATGTCTGATTTCCTGAGACTACAGGACAAAAGATATAAAAGAATATTCAACTGTATAAAAAGAAGCAACATCTCAAAACTTAACCAACTTAAAGATCCTTTAGCTTCACTCACAACTACAAATGAAAATGCATGGTTGGTAAATCAATCCAAAGTGATTTTGCCTCAAGACATAAAATCTTTTCTATCATTAGGTCCAAAATTTTCACTACCAGTCTCAGTGAAAGATATTGACATGTACACATACCTAGCAGACATTGAGTACTGTATTAAGAAACTCCCTACAGATTCACAGAATTTGCAACGTTCAAAAATCACGAATATCATTACCAACCACATCAAAACCAACCGTTATTACATCAGTCCATCCATGGCCATTGAAACAAAAACGAGGAAATTTCTAAAAGACAACCCTGATATTATAGTAACAAGAGCAGACAAAGGTAACACCACAGTCATAATGGACAGAAACGAGTACATCACCAAATCATTTGAACTTCTCAATGACCCACATTCCTACAAAAAAATCCCCAAAGATCTGACTCCATCAGTAGAAAGAAACACTAACTTACTAATAAAACAACTACATGAAGAAGGATATATTACCACCAAAACAAAAAAAGAATTAACCAACTACACTGGTACCACCCCAACATACTATGGACTTCCAAAAATTCACAAAGAAGGGTGCCCTCTACGTCCTATAATTGCTTGCAAGAATGCCCCCACTCAATCCTTGGCTAAATATCTGGCAGGTATTATTGACACTTCTTTTTCTTCTCATAATACCTACAAAATTAAAGATTCTTTTGAATTTGCAAATAAGATCAATGGGTTTTTACTACCTTCAGGATATGTCTTGGTGAGTTTTGATGTTACTTCCTTGTTTACCAACATCCCTCTTGAACTGGTAGTTTCTATTCTGACAACTAATTACCATCTTATTGAACAGAACTGTACAATTCCCAAAGTTTTGTTCCTGCAATTGATTACCTTTTATACAAAAATACATATTTCACTTTTCAAAATGAATTCTATCCAAATAAAAGGAGCACCCATGGGTGGAGCTATATCCCCTACTTTGGCAGAAATTGTAATGAACTCCCTACTTCACTACTGTACTCAAGAAGTTGATTTCCAGTTCCCCTACATTTACCAATATGTAGACGACCTCATATGTGCAGTCCCTGCAGACAAAATCAACTACACTCTTGACATTTTCAACTCATATAACACTCACCTACAATTCACAGTTGAAACAGAAGAGAATAATAGTGTTCCATTCTTAGACACCTATGTAACCAGACATGAGGACAATACAGTAAGGTTGGATTGGTACAGAAAAAAAACATTCTCAGGTAGATATGTGCCTTTTCACTCGTATCATCCAGACGAACAGAAGATTAACATCATCAAAGGTCTGAAAAACAGAATACAAAGAATTTGTCACCCTTCAAACTACGATAAGAACATCAAGTTATTGTATGAGATTCTTAGAAAAAATCACTACCCTAAGATGCTTCTTAATAAATTGCTATTTCAAGATATGCCAACAGTCAGAACACACCAAAGACAAACATTAGAAGGAGAAACAGTAGAAGTGTTCTATGGGAGATTGCCTTACATCAAAGGTTTATCACCACAGATCACAAACCTTTTCAGACAGTTCAACATAGTGATAGCAAATTCTGTTTACAAAAGATTAGGGACATACTTTACTCACCTGACAGAAAGAGTTAAAAAACTGGATAACTTCAATGTAGTGTATTCTATTCCATGTGGTTCTTGTTCAGAAGTGTATGTTGGTCAAACCAGCCAGAAACTCTCAAAAAGAATAGCTTTGCACAGGAGTGATGTTGTGAGGAAGCCCACCAGCACAGCCTTTAGCCAACATATTAAGAATACTGGACACACTGCTAACTATGAAAATGTGCAAATACTAAAGAGGGTTGACAACCAATTTAAGAGAAACTTCATAGAAATGTGCTACATCCATAACTGCAGCTCTCCTATGAACTGTAAGAAAGATGTTGAAAACTTAAGTTGTATTTATTCCTTTCTACTTCAACAGGACTTGACAAGAAGTAACAAACTGGAAAATGTGGGGAACTTATCATGACATGCATAGATTACCTACCTGTGCTTTAGAGGGGACTTCATTTCCTTGCCGATTATGTTGCCTAGGGCTCTTTCTTTGCGTATCCATGTGTTTGTGAGGTGCAAAAGTGAAAATTATAACCTCGTTACATATGACATGACACCCGGATGTTGACAGAAATATGTCATCAAAAAAGAAGATTAATTCTTCTTTTCTATTTGCGGTTTTTGTAGGTTGTAAATTTTAGACTTTTTGTTGTGTTTGTATTTGAAAAACTACCCTGTTGTGTTGTAATGTTTTTATTCAAAATTTTAAAAGTTTTAAATGTATTTTTTAATATTTTTAACATGTTTGTGACAGTGTTCTTTACCACTAGGACCAACTGAACATTTTCAATGTAGGTTTTTAAATGTTGATTTCCACCACTGTACTATAATAGGTTTTCCATTTAGGTGCTGATGAAGGTGACAACATATCACCGAAAATTTCACATTTAGAATAAAGTTCTACACCAAACTGGCTTATACCATCTCTAGCTGATCCTTGTTTTGACGCTTTCCCGAAAGTTACCCTCCAAAGAATTATATATATATATATATATATATATATATATATATATATATATATATATATATATATATATAGGGCTAATAAGTCTATCAGTAACCAAGCTGATAGGAAAATAAGACGGTACCGATTTTAAGATAGAATTCCCAATCATTAGTAGACCTCATCAATCAGTTAATGTTTCTGAAATATCAAAGGCCCCGAAATCGATATTTTTATATCGTAGTCATTCAGGAAATCTCCACTTAACCTATATATATAATAAAAAAGATACCTGTCTATTTTTAGATAAATCGTAAACAAACGGTTAATTATTGAAGTATATTATTATATTATAGTTTTCACTTTTAAAATTGAGGTAACTTCGAAAATAGGAAAAACCTTGTTGTAGATTTTATTTTTACAAAAAATACGCAATGTTTTTTTGTATTTTAACATATAATCCACATCAACCACGCAGGGTTATTAGTGGAGCAACGTACAGAAGACTTAATTTTATTTACATTAAATAGATGTATATAAACGTAAATCTTTTAAATAATTTATTACATGGTCAGTGTTTATGGATAATATGCTTTTGATGTCATCTGAGATTCCATATTTTCTTCTTGTTTCTTCGTGGTACTGGCAGTCAATCAGAATATGCTTCACCGTCAATGGGAGAGAACAGTTTCTGTAGGTTGGAGAAGATTCTTGGTTGATTAAGAATTTATGGGTCAGTGCAGTGTGTCCAATTCTTAGTCGGTTAATTATTACTTGTTCCCTTCTATTGGATGGATTATTCAAGATGGTCTTCACAAGGGGATAAATCTCATATAGTTTGGTTCCTGAATCTTTCCAGTAGTCTTGCCATATGTTCATACAGTGGTATTTAATTAGGTTTTTGATTGATTTCTTGATTTGTTTGTGTATTGTGAGTTTGTTCGACTTGTATTTGTCAATAGACCTGAGAACAATACGGCCTCAGCATTAACGTCAAGAAAACAAAAACAATGATTGTCTCCAAAACATCCATCCATCCACCCATGGCTCTAAACGTGAATGGTAACATTATCGAAAATGTCGAGAAATTTCGATATCTAGGGTGCTGGATAACGAAAGATATAGATCCAGACATAGAAATAAAATCGCGAATTGAACAAGTAAGAAATGTCTTTTTAAAAATGAAACAAATGTTTACGTCCCAAACACTCAATCTCAAAATCCGATACCGAATGCTGAAATGTTACGTTTACAGCACCTTACTATATGGAATGGAGGCCTGGACCTTTAAAATCAACTCACTAAGGCGTTTGGAAAGTTTTGAAATGTGGTTATTTCGAAGGATGCTGAAAGTCCCCTGGACAGCACATATGAGCAACGAGCAGGTCCTACACAAGATGGGTACCGACAGAGAACTCTTAAAAATAATGAAAACACGGAAAACCTCATATTTGGGACACATATACACAAATGAGAAATACCAGCTACTGCAGCTTCTTATAGAGGGGAAGGTAGAAGGAAAACGTGGTCCTGGTAGACGGCAGGCGTCCTGGTTGAAGAACATTCGTGAGTGGACTGGTTTGGATTCTCAATCTTTAATAAGAAAAGCCAGGGACAGAAATGATTTTGCTGAGGTTATCGCCAACCTTCATTGAAGACGGCACCCAAAGAAGAAGAAGTATTTGTCAAGCTATCCACTTTCTCATTTCCAGCTATTCCTACATGCGACGGTACCCAGATAAATGCTACCTCGTTGTTTGTAGGGTATATTTGTTTACACCTAATAGAGCATTTAATGAGTAGGTGATGATGACACATTTATTCTCACTATGCGTTTTGAAGAAAATTAAGGCTTCCAAAATGGCTGTGGTCTCGCTTGTGAGGGTGCAACAGTTAGTAGGTATGGATATAGTGTGAGAGGTGTATTTACAATAGTATGCAGCAGCATGTCCGTCATGAGCTTTAGAGGCATCACTGAAAATTTGAAGATAATTATTATAATCAGATATCACTTCGGAGTACAAGTGTTTAATGAAAATCGGATTTGTAGTTGATTTGGGGTATTTTGTGAAGGTTAAGTCAATGGTAAGTGGTTGGATTGTCAATGGAGGAAAATATACACTGACTTGTAGAGATCGATTTAGCGTATCCATGTCAAAGTTAGAGGATTTTATTCGTTCTATAAGGGAGTACTATTTTTAGTTAGTTTTGTAGAATCAATACTGGGATGGCAAATTTGGGGGAATACTGGATGTTGTTTCTGTGCTGATATTTTGCCTATATAGTTTAGGGATACTTATTGGCGTCTAATATACAGAGGGGTTCTCTCGCTAAAACTTATAAGCTACTAATAGGGCTAGTTCTGAAGGCACCCAGTGCTATTCTCAAAGCTGTAGATTGTATGCTATTTAGTTTTTTTAAAGCAGTTTTGCTTGCAGCACAGTAAGATATGCAAACCGTAATATGTGACTTGTAAAGGCTAATTAATGTTTTACAGTCGGCACCCCAAAATTTACTAGATAATATTTTAAGTATGTTTAACCGGTTTTGGCATGCTTGTTGTAATTTATTAATATGCACATTTCAATTTAATTTTCTATCGAAAGTTAGGCCTAAAAAACTTACTACCGTTGACTGCTTTATAGGTAAATCATTTAATGTTAAATTAATTGTATGGTGAGTGTTATTTTTACTAAAAATTACGTATTGAGTTTTTTTTGCAGAAAAATTGAATCTCGTTTGTAATGCCCAGTTTTGAAGTCTATTTAACATGAGTAGTATTGTTTAAAATGGATCCTTGAGAGATTCCATTTTCTAGCATTTTTGGAGAACTTGTGATTCCATTTATTCTAACTTGTATAGAACGATTACTTAAGAAATTTTTTATAAAAGCAAGCATGTTACCTTGAATTCCATAATTATTAAGTGTTGCTAATATAGAGTGTTTCCATGTCCTATCAAAAGCCTGGGTTATGTCAAAGAATATTGCAATCAACTTCTGATTGTTTGCAAAGGCTTCATTGATTGAGGTTTGTAGTGAAATATGATTATCTAATGTAGACCGTCCCTTGCGAAAACCACTCTGAAATGGGGTAAGGAGATCTTTTGTTTCACGCAATGTTTGTATAGTTATTTATCAAATATTTAAATACTCTATAGATCTTGTACATAACTTTACTTACTTTTCCTGAGTCTTTTATTGCTTCTTTTGGAGAGTGGACCTCTCAGTAATCATTTTATCAATGCTTCTTCCATTATTCATCCTACAGATGTGTGTCCTATTCATTTTGCTGACTGACAAATGACAATACCGGTCAAAGATACTTTTTTATTTTTTGTCTCTGTCAAATACAAACATTTTTGATTTTTTAAATTGAATGTGTCTTGCAATAAGTTAAAACCCCAAATGATTGGTTGACGCCTTAAATTTGATTCACAGAGTTTTACTTTTTTTCTATTACATTTTCTTCTTAGGTGACAGCGATTTGAACATCATCAATCATTATAATCAATCAGCCCTGAGTTGTCCATTGTTGAACATAGGCCTCCTCTAGATTTTTCCATCTGCTTCTGTTCTGCGCCTCTGCTATCCAATTGGTCACGACTCTTTTGAGGTCGTCGGTCCTGCCCATCTCCATTTTTGCCTTGTAATATGTTCGATAATGTCTTCCACTCCGGTTCGTCTACGAACTTCCTCGTATCTTGTTCTATTTCTTAAGCTTATTCCAAGCATTGATCTCTCCATCTTTCGTTGTGTCCTTCTCAATTCTTCGGCTGATGTTTTTGTGAGAGTTAAGGTTTCTGCTCCGTATGTGAGGACTGGTAGAACGCACCGGTTAAAAGCTTTTCTTTTTAAATGGATCGGTATATTTGTTTTAAATACGTCTCTCATTTTTCCGAACCCAGACTTATTCTTCTGTATAGCTCGCATGTTTGGTTATCTCGCGTTAACCTTATTTCGTGACCCAAATACACATATTTTTTTAAAAGTTCTATGGGCGACGTTTCGATTTCTATTAGCTCATTGGGGACGAGGTTGGTCATAATTTTTGTTTTCCATAGTTTATCTTTAAACCGACTTTCTGAGTTACTTGCTGTAGTTGTTGTAGCATAACTCTGGCTTCTCCTAAGTTGTCTGTTATGAAAACAATATCATCGGCATATCTGAGATGATTGAATATCTTTCCATCGATGCTAATACCCTTTGATTCCCACTCTAGCCGTATAAATGCGTACTCTATAACTGTTATAAATAGTTTTGGCGACAAGAAAGCTCCCTGCTGCACCCCTCTGTCAATTTTTGTCTTCTCAGTCATACAATGGAGGTTAACGGTTGTTGTCGCATTTTCGTATATATTTCGAATAACATTTGCATATATATATTATTATACTTCTTCTTCCACAAACGCGGAAGGAACAAAAATAATTAAGGAATCCATCGGAAGTAAGTTTTTAAGAAATCTGAAGACAAAATATGTATTAATTTTAAGATAGAAAGTTTGTATATTTGTAAATAGATAGATTAGTACCGAAATTTTATGACTTATAAAGAACTAAGCCATTCTAAACGAGTTATTGACAAACCATTTGTACATTATAGAAAATAAGCTGTTACCTGAAGGATTAGTCCGGTATTGTGTTGTATAAATCTTCTATTATGACTAAGGCAAAAATCTTTGAAATGTATAAAAATTATTTGTTTACAAGGAAATGACCATTGTTAAAAGATTAAAGTTCCTTGCTTGAAAACGGTAATTAGCATTCCAACAAGTGTGGTAAACAAATTTGGATTTTGTGATGAGACGATCTTTTTGGAAGGGGAAATCGACAGACCGAGGGTTGATAGAGTTTTTGTTGGTTCGAGAAGACAGTGATGTTTGAGTGATCGAAAAGAAAGGTGGCGTCTCGACAGGCGGTGTATTCGTGAGTTGGAGGCCGGCATTGTTAAGTGGATAAAGTTACCAGTCTTGTTAGCAGAATTGTGGAAGAAGTAGATTGCAAGTCGATGTAAAGAAATCCTTGAATCTAAAGTGTGCAGTTTCTGGAATACGTGTTAAATAGTTGTGGCACCAGGTGAGAAAAGAGATCCTTGGGTCACGAAGAAGTTATATGAATGTTTGAAGAAGTGATTTTCGTGTGTTAAGTGTTGGAGAATTGAGTCAGGAGGTTAAATTAAGTCAGTTAAATTGGCTGAAGGAGCAGATACTGAAACAAGAAGCCGAGGCGCAAGGTGGAAGAACACATTGCTGTGGAAGGTGGACAATTCTTTGTGTGGTCCTAAAACAATCCAGGGAAGAAAGGTCAGATATTTTCCTTTTTCAAGTTGAAAGGTGTGTAAATCTTAAATGCGATTTGTTTACCTCATTGTTGTTACCAGTTTAAAGCATGATTAGACCTTTTTACATTTATCAAATGTTTTAAAGTTTTGTTTCCATAATAAAATAGATTTTTTAAATATAAGGAAGATAAAAGTTTATAAAGGTATCCAAATTTAAATTAGTTTCAAATTGTTTTGTCTCAAGAAGAAAATAAGAATTAAAATTTTCTTTTTGTATTAATTTCATTACATGCATATTCGCTGATTGAAAAGATAACGGCAAATTTAATAATTGTTTTTTTTTATAAAATAAAAAATATCTGTATTTTATGTATTATACTTTTTATTATTATCCTTTGTTTTTCCTATCCCGATAAATACAACTAGAAAACTTTGAACTCACTGAACATAAGAAATATCAGAAGTTTATTTTTTAGGACATTGATAACGAGAAAGTATATTTTTGTGATTGTTTCAAGTAAATAAATTAAAATCAAAAATACAAAATCATAACAACTGTCGCCCAAACGTGTGAAGCTTAGAAAGTATTTCTAGTTGGAATTTAAAAGGATAGGGAAAGAAAGTAGGTTGATTGAGAATTTATTTCCGATGGTCAAAGTTTATAATAACTGCATTTTATGACATAACATTTCAAATTTCTCTAGGTACAAGTTTTGCATGATATATTTTATTATATTTGATTGATTTTTACAATTGACAAAAGTTTTAAATTTTATTGCATTTATTTAAATTTATTGCATTTGGGATAAGAGAAAAATTTTTTCGTCTTTGCAACATTACTCGAATTTCATATTTGGCGGGGATATTATTGCACAAATTTAAGAGTTTCATATCAGGCGGGGATAAATTTGAACTACATGTCGATCACGAGAAGCAAAAGCAAAGAAAACAAAAAACAAGAAGAACATATAGAACAAGAAGACATTTTTGAAACAACAATCATGGCATCAGAACAACAGGAATTGTCAGGAATAGAGAAAATGTTACAAATAATGATGCAAAAAATGGATAAAGTGGATAAAACAATGGAACAGAATCAAAGAGAAACTCACAAGAGAATGGAAGAAAATCAACGTGAAACGAAACAAGCAATAGAAAAAAAACCGACAGGAAACACAACAAGTGATAAAAGAAGTTAAAAGTTGCTTAGAGAATGTTAAAAAAGAAATGGCAGAACAAACAGTGGAAATGAATCTGGCAACGAAGCAAGGACAAAGAAGAAAAAGGAAAAGACTTAAGAAAAGGATAAAGGAAGTCAATACCGGGGATTCCTCAAAAGAAGAGATGAGCCCGAAGAAGAAGAAGAAGAAAGAATATCAACAAAGGAAGATGAAAATGACATAATTGAAACAGTGGTTTTTAGGGAAGAGATTAATGAAAAAGAGGATGAAGAATGGACGATAAATATGTGTCAAGAATCTGAGGAAAGAGAAATTAAATTGATGTGTGGAGAAGAAAGAGAAAATGAGTTGCGTTTGATATTAAAAAAATACGAAACGTTGATAAATGAGGAAAACAGAGTGGCCAGAAAGTACGAACATTCATTTGAAGTAAAAAACTTGGGAAATTTTCGATCGAAAACGTACCCGATTCCATATAAGTATCGACAACAGGTGAAAGAAGAAATTAATAAAATGTTGGAAGATGTGCAAAGGAGATTGCGGAGAGCAAACGAAAAATATATCCAGAGACAAGATCAAAATAGGAAAAGAAGACCAGTTACTTTCCAAAAAGGTGAGAAGGTTATGGTGAGAGCATTGCGAGTGTCCAACATCCCTGGCAATGTATGCGCAAAGTTAATGCCTGTTTTTGAGGGTCCTTACGTAATAAACAATGATAATGGTATAAATAGTTATGTTTTGAAGCATTTGGATTCAGACAAGATTAGGGGAATATATAATATCAACGATGTTTATAAATATTATGAATAAGAGACAAAGAATGTTTGCATAAGAGAAAAATCCCTACATAATTCAGTAATTTTTATCATATGCAAAGGCGGGGATTTATTATACTTCTTCTTCCACAAACGCGGAAGGAACAAAAATAATTAAGGAATCCATCGGAAGTAAGTTTTTAAGAAATCTGAAGACAAAATATGTATTAATTTTAAGATAGAAAGTTTGTATATTTGTAAATAGATAGATTAGTACCGAAATTTTATGACTTATAAAGAACTAAGCCATTCTAAACGAGTTATTGACAAACCATTTGTACATTATAGAAAATAAGCTGTTACCTGAAGGATTAGTCCGGTATTGTGTTGTATAAATCTTCTATTATGACTAAGGCAAAAATCTTTGAAATGTATAAAAATTATTTGTTTACAAGGAAATGACCATTGTTAAAAGATTAAAGTTCCTTGCTTGAAAACGGTAATTAGCATTCCAACAAGTGTGGTAAACAAATTTGGATTTTGTGATGAGACGATCTTTTTGGAAGGGGAAATCGACAGACCGAGGGTTGATAGAGTTTTTGTTGGTTCGAGAAGACAGTGATGTTTGAGTGATCGAAAAGAAAGGTGGCGTCTCGACAGGCGGTGTATTCGTGAGTTGGAGGCCGGCATTGTTAAGTGGATAAAGTTACCAGTCTTGTTAGCAGAATTGTGGAAGAAGTAGATTGCAAGTCGATGTAAAGAAATCCTTGAATCTAAAGTGTGCAGTTTCTGGAATACGTGTTAAATAGTTGTGGCACCAGGTGAGAAAAGAGATCCTTGGGTCACGAAGAAGTTATATGAATGTTTGAAGAAGTGATTTTCGTGTGTTAAGTGTTGGAGAATTGAGTCAGGAGGTTAAATTAAGTCAGTTAAATTGGCTGAAGGAGCAGATACTGAAACAAGAAGCCGAGGCGCAAGGTGGAAGAACACATTGCTGTGGAAGGTGGACAATTCTTTGTGTGGTCCTAAAACAATCCAGGGAAGAAAGGTCAGATATTTTCCTTTTTCAAGTTGAAAGGTGTGTAAATCTTAAATGCGATTTGTTTACCTCATTGTTGTTACCAGTTTAAAGCATGATTAGACCTTTTTACATTTATCAAATGTTTTAAAGTTTTGTTTCCATAATAAAATAGATTTTTTAAATATAAGGAAGATAAAAGTTTATAAAGGTATCCAAATTTAAATTAGTTTCAAATTGTTTTGTCTCAAGAAGAAAATAAGAATTAAAATTTTCTTTTTGTATTAATTTCATTACATGCATATTCGCTGATTGAAAAGATAACGGCAAATTTAATAATTGTTTTTTTTATAAAATAAAAAATATCTGTATTTTATGTATTATACTTTTTATTATTATCCTTTGTTTTTCCTATCCGATAAATACAACTAGAAAACTTTGAACTCACTGAACATAAGAAATATCAGAAGTTTATTTTTTAGGACATTGATAACGAGAAAGTATATTTTTGTGATTGTTTCAAGTAAATAAATTAAAATCAAAAATACAAAATCATAACAATATATATATATATATATATATATATATATATATATATATATATATATATAGTCCCAAGATTCCTAAGAGGAACAGAGGGCTTCCAGAAAGTGTCTCCAGCGAACTCTATTTCTGGCTAGTGCTTTGATTTCAAGCCAGGATTTTCCCATTTTTCCCTTCGTCCAGTACTGTCCTTCTCCAAGTTCCCTTAGGTCTGCCTACTTTCCGTCGGCCTTGGGGATTCCAATCCAGCGCTGTCCTGGCAATGTTATTTGGCGGTCTACGGAGTGTGTGGCCCAGCCATCTCCATTTTCTTCGCCTTATTTGCTTTATGACATTTTTTTGGTTGCTTTGGTTCCATAAATTTTCATTGGAGATTCGGTTAGGCCAAAATATACGAAGGATTTTTCGTAACGCTCTATTGATGAAAACTTGTAATTGGTGTACTATGGGTGCTGATATCTTCCACGTTTCGCAGCCATACAGTAATACAGCTTTTACATTTGTGTTGAAGATTTTTAATTTCGTTTTAGTTGGGTAAATCCTGGATTTCCATATGTTGTTAAGCATGTTGTAGGCGTTGCGAGCCTTATTTATTCTTTCATGTACATCACGCTCTGTACCCCCATTACAGTCAATTATGCTGCCCAGATATACAAATTCCGCTACTCTCTCAATTTTCTGGTCGTTGATCATAATAGGTTGGTTGTTTCTGGTACCAAATCGCATTTCTTTGGTTTTGTTGATGTTTATTTCTAGACCAACCTTCTTTGATTCTTCTTGTACTTTGTTTACTTGGAGTTGCATGTCCTGTTTTGTATGTGCTAGGAGGCATATATCATCAGCGTAATCTAGGTCTTCCAGTCTGTTTGTTAATCCCCAGTAAATTCCTCTATTAGAGTTTACCTTTGTTAGTACGGAGTCCAGTACAATGTTAAATAGTATGGGGGATAAAACACAGCCCTGCTTTACTCCGTTTAGCATAGCTATTGGGTCAGATGTTATGCCGTTGTGTAGGATTTAATAACATTTGCATATCTGTGATCTATTCTGCATTCTGATAGTGCTTTTAAGATAGCAACTGTTTCGACTGTGTCAAATGCTTTGTGGAAGTCGACAAAGATAAGAGCAAGAGGTCTGTTATATTCGATAGACTTTTCAACTAGAGTTTTAAGGCATTGCAAATGGTCGTTTGTTCCGTGTCCCGCTCGAAATCCTGCCTGTTCTTCTGATTGATAGAAATCGAGTTTTGCTTCTAATCTGTTTGCCAGTATTCGAGTAAAGAGCTTGTATAGGTGGTTAAGCAAACTAATTCGCTTATAGTTTTCGAGATCTAATTTATCCCCTTTTTTGTGGAGGAGGATCGTAACCGAATTCTTCCATTCACTTGGAATGTTTTCACTATGCAGACATAGATTAAAAAGTGTTTGGATTCGGGACATCAAAAGTGGACCTCCTAGTTTAATTGTCTCAATGACTACACCATCTTCCCCCGGAGCTCTATTATTTTTCATATTTTTGAGGGCGATTTGCACACTTTACCCTAATCATTGTTTCTCCACGGGTAGTAATAACTAAAAACATAGTCACCTGATACAGAGATAGTAGTAGTTTTTGTGGATAAGTGTGGATAAGAGGTTTTCATCACGGAAAAACAGACAGAATAAGCAAATTATGATATTGATCTTTCACCATGTTATTTATTTTTGTGTTTTTCTCTATTCTGTAAAGTTCCTTTATTATTAATTAGAAGTATTAAAAACTCGTCAAACGCCATTATAGCGAATATTTTTGGTCCTTTAAAAAATAAATTAATTTCAAATTAAAAGGCAAAAGCGATCTTAATTTTAAGTGCACAGTAAATACTTGACATAAAACTTGACCGAAAATAAACAGTAGCAAAAAATAATGACTACAGTACAAATCAGTCGAGTATTGGTCAAAAGGTTCCCTAGGGAGCAGTCGATCACCCCAACGTTCATATGTTTTACAAATAGGGTAGTTAGGCCAGGAGGAAAACATTTTATTGGTGGTTACTTGGGAATGTTATGCCTTAATTGTAAATACATTATGTTTTTTTCTGCTCCAATATTTTAATATATTTATTATCATAATTGTGCTATGGCGAATATACTAAAAATTTTTATGATAATTTAAATTTTATAAGGCAAAAAATTAAATATCTCATTAAAAATAAAACTAGAAATTGAAAATGCCACAGAATACCATAACCGATCCATACAAGAAGCTGCATGGGTATTTGGAGCTATGGAATTCAGCTATGGGGAATAGCAGCTATATCCAGTATTAACATTATTGAAATATTCCAATTGAAAGTCCTCCGAATAATAACTAATACTCCATGGTACGGACGAAGGCTCAAACGAAAGACTCCAGCCGACCTGTTGTAATATAAAATATATATGTAAAGTATATATGTAATCCTGATCGTTCAATTGTATACCCATTCCTTTGACTTTCCTTTTCCATTGTTACAGAGCTGCAGAGATATAAATCTTAAATAGAGTCGGAGAGATACAACATCCTTGTCTGAGACCCTTAGTGACTGCAAATTTTTCAGCTAAGAGGTTTCCGAATTTCATTTGGGAATTTGAACCATAATATAGATCTTTGAGAGCACTAACCAATGTTTGATGTATGTTTGATGTACCCAGGCCTTCCCATAGTTAATTTAGCGGGACTGGTCATATGCCTTCTCAAGATCTACAAAAGTCATATGTAACTCTCTATTTGTCACAACTTTCTTTTCTATAATTTGTTTAAGACAGAAGATGTGATCTGTACATGAACAACCTGCTCTAAATCCTCCTTGTTCTTCGTCTTCAGACGATTGATAATCTTCCTCTACCAGGTCCCGTAGTATTCGACCGTATAGTCGACTCATTGAACTTGTGACCGATATCCCTCTATAGTTTTTACAATTTCTCAGATTGTATTGAGGAAGATCAATTCTTTCTAGAAGTTGTTCGTCTTGGCTTGATGAGACACTGTCCTTTAATCTATATGGGAAAACAATTTTTGTCCTGACCAGTGGTGATCTGACCCGCATACTGCTCCTCTCATAGCTCTAATATCTATAATGAGTATTTGTGAATTTTGTTTAACTATCACGTAATCTATTATAGACTTAAGATTCCTTGTTGGTTGAAACCATGTATATTTGTGTATGTTTTTGTGACAGTAATATCCGTTAGTTATTTTGAGTCTATTACTTTCACAGAGATTGGTAAGTCTTTCTCCGTTATCATTTACGACGTCTTCTCCATAAGCTCCAATTACATTGTTGTGGCGCTTGTTTCCTGTTCTTCCATTAAAATCGCCTAAGAAAAATATTTCTCGGTTATTTCCAACTCTAGTAATAACTTCGTTTAATTTTGCAAAGAATTCGTCTTTTGTGGTTACATTCTCATCCTCTGAGGGGGCATAGATTGCTAGTATTGTTGTTTTTTATGGTGTAGGGTCATATTTACTTGCAGGATATTTTCATCTATTGCAGTCCAGCTGGTAATTTTCCTTTTAAACTTTTTGTTAATAATTACGGATACTCCTCTCTTAGCTCTTTCTTCCTTTGGTACGCCGCTATACAGGTGTATGTAGTCTCCTATCATTACTGATCCAACGCCCTTCTTCTTTGTTTCAGTGAGGGTCACTATGTTGAGGCCAAGTTGTTTTACTTCTTTGATGATCTCTTCAGTTTTACCCCTTATTCCTTGTACATTCCATGTACCTATCATCATGGTCCTTTTTCGTAGCCGTTTTCGTCTTTGTTTAGATCCGTCTATATTTCCGAGGCTTGGTTTGGGATTTTTAGCAGTAGTTTTTTTCTAGATATTAAGGAGCTAGCTCAATGATCCAACCCCCAACCTGAAGGGCCAGGAAATTTGTCTTAAGGTTTTCATCCTTTAGATTGACTGTCTTTCTGGACTTCAGAATTCAAATTTTATAAGGCAAAAAATTAAATATCTCATTCAAAACAAAACTAGAAATTGAAAATGCTACAGAATACCATAACCGATCCATACAAGAAGCTGCATGGGTATTTGGAGCTATGGAATTCAGCTATGGGGAACAGCAGCTAGATCCAGTATTAACATTTTTGAAAGATTCCAATGGAAAGTCCTCCGAATAATAACTAATACTCCATGGTAAGGACGAAGGCTCAAACGAAAGACTCCAGCCGACCTGTTAACTATAAACTAATCGTCGTCATAGTCTTCTCCTCAGATTGCGGCTCTGTTTGCTCTATTCACTTGATCTTCCAATTTCGAGCTTTCCGTAGCTAGATAATGTGATGCCTAGATATCTAAACTCCATCACTTGTTCTATTATCTGACCTTCCAGCTGCAATTTACACCTTAGTAAATTTCCTGTTGTAAACATGCATTTTGTCTTTATGGGGAAATTAACATAAGCCTAATAAGTATGTATTAACCCTACAGCAGGCGCGCCGACTACCGTTTCATAACCGGGCGCGCTGTGTATTTTGTACACAAAATACATTTTAGTTGATTTTACCAAATTTAGTGCGTTTTAACAAAATGACAACAACGATTTACAAAAATAGTTTATTGTTACATAAAATAATAAACATAAAACATGTACCTACGGGTTACTTCACTCGATTTCTTCTGATTGCTGCCGTTCATTGTTCTTACATTTTACGCAGGTAATTGTGGTTTCTGACTGCATTTTACATACAAATATTCTACATAGCCCACATCTAACTGTTGTGATGGAATTTTTTGAGCCTGAACATATTGCACAACGTCCTCGCGTTCTAGAGCTTTGCACTTCTGTTCTAGTAGGTTCTTCACATGATTTATATTTCATTAGAAAACCGTGAATATCCTGAGGAAGATATCGCATTGTCGCTCTTTCTGAAAGATGTACTTTCATTAAACTTAAGCTTAAATTCTTTAGAAAAATTCGGCGACATATTTTGGGATTTGTTTTATTGGCACAAAACAACACCCGCGCGTTGATACCCGCCATATCCATTAGAGAAAAAAATATAATTAGTGGCCATCTTCTGGTTATTCTTTTTACAGAATATGATGCACACATTTGGTCAATAGTATCCACACCGCCTTTTGTGGCATTATAATCTAGAATAATTTCTGGTTTTTTAGTTTCGACGTCTACGGTGGCAGTGTCATGCATCGTGGATAAAAGTATGACCGACTTACTTTTTTTTGGAACAAATGAAACCAAAGTGACATTTTTCTGGAATCCAAAGAGTGACGTTCCCACTTCTTTTTGTTTTTGGGGTAAAAATTCAATAAGTATTTCCCTTTTGTTTTTTCTCAAAAATGCCAATTGTAGTTATTTTATTTTTCAAAAGGGAAATAGCTAAAGGATAACTGGTATACCAATTATCGGTTGTCAAATTGCGATTTGAACCTATTATATAATCAATAAGCCTATCTACAATATCACTGGGAGAGTTTGATACAGCATAAGGCCCCTCAGGTAGCCGTCCACAATAAACCTCTAAATTTCCAATAAAGTAAGTTTGTGCATCGCCCAAAATGAACAGTTTGATACCGTATTTTGCTGGTTTATTTGGTAAATACTGGATGAAACTACAACGTCCTCTGAATCCCTCTAGTTTTTCGTCTATTGTAACAAATTCACCGAGATTATAGGAATTTTTACAGTTACTAACAAATGCGTCCAATATTTTTCTAATTGGTGCAAGTTTGTCATATATTTTCCGTTCATGTCTTGTGGTTTTGTCATCAAAGCGCATTGAACGTAACAAAAATAACAATCTTTTGTAACTCATTACAGCTCTAAGAATTTCTACACCTGTTCCATCAGATCTCCAAAGTTCAAGTGCGTTAGTATGGTTAGCCTTTTTAGTGCCTAGGAGGTAAAGCACTCCCAGTAACGCCATTATTTCACTTTTTGAAGTATGTTTCATATCTCGTTCTCTTTTATATTGAACAGATTCTTTTTTACTATCAATGTACAAATTAGTAAATTGTACGATGTTTTCTAATATGTCAGAATCTATAATTTTTTCAAAAGTTGAAAGTTCTGAGGTCAGTTTTGAAGCCACTGCCTTTGGTCCTGGAAGTATTTTGATAATATTTTTCTTTTTAATTTTTGATTGCGACGACAGCGGAGTCTTATCGCCAGATTGACGACACTTCTATTTTTAGACGACTTTTTCTATTGGACGTGTACAAAATACACGGGCGCGCCCGCTCGAGGGTTAAACAAATCAAGACTTAAACTTTTGATGTGTTTCTGTTTAATTCAACTTTATGATTAAACTGTAGCCCTATTAATAATGCTTTAGCTTATTTTATTGTGGTTTTCAAAGATTATTGGGTAACATTTTTGTACTATTGTTTCGGATCTTCTGGATGAGTCAGCAGGCAATTACAATTGCGTAGATTTGGTTCAGCCATCTAGTTATTGCGATATATTGAATATTGATGAATTTTTTTCTGGAAATATTATAAATGCTGCAGCTAAAAATCTAGCTATCCTTAATGGAACTTTGTCTGAGATCTCCACCAATTGTTGGGGAAAGCTTATTAAATTCCTTTCCCCTGCATGTACAGTACCAAATATTTTAGGACCATGGACTGTTAAAGAGTTTCCTTCGATGTATGTAAGCAGACTTCACGGCGATGATTCCTTATTTGTTTGGTTTGTTAACTGATAGAAGCAACAAAGAGTATATACATAAACAACAAACACAGTAAGAATGTTAAATATACAGTCAGAACCATTTGAAACAACTCAAGGACTTAGACAAGGGGGAAGTCTCAGCCCAGTGCTATTCATAAATGTAATAGATGAGATAGTGAAAGAATGAAAGAAAACATTCAAGAAATATTGCATCGGTTGGAGCAGAATGCAAATGATAAACGCTGAGATGTGTATATTTGCAGACGACATAGTATTAATTGCGGAAACAGCAGAAAAACTAAAATACAACTTAGAGAAATGGAACCTGGGAGCAAGCAAATACAACTTAAACGTAAACAAAGAGAAGACTCAGATAATGAAAATATCAAGGAAATAAGGGAAGGAAGATCAAATAGAAATAATGATGAGACCAACAAAAAATAATACAGACAAATTCATACAAATACTTAGGAACAGTAATCAACAAAGGAGACATCGAGGACGATCTTAACAACAGAATGGAAAATACAGGAAAACTATTTTAATTTCTTAATAGTTGATTCCTTAATAACAAAGAAATATCAACAAAGACCAAGATGACAATATAAAAAACAATATATAGACCTACACTGACACATGGAGCAGAAAATTGCATACTAAACAAAGGCATCAAAGCAGAATTCAGTATCAGAAATGAAATACCTCAGAACAATGATTGGAGTAAAAAGAACTGATAGAATCAGAAATGAAGAAATAAGAGAAAGACTCAAAATCAAACCGATACTCGACTCAATCAAGGAAAAAAAATTGGCATGGTTCGAACATCTAACACGGATGGACAATAATAGACAAGTACAAAGAGTGTGGGACGCCAAACCAATAGGGAAGAATAGAAGATGAAGACCCATTAAAAAATGGAACAGTGACATCTCGCAGATACTGCAAATTAAGGGTGTAGCATTATAACTGCTACATTGCCTGCTTTTTTTCTTATGTTAATATATTTCGTTAATTATATTCTCCAATTTCCGTATCTTCTGTCATAATTCATATTCTTCTATATCCTCCATTGTATCTCTTATTTTTTTATATATTTTCTCGGATATAGATTGTATCAGAATTATGTCGTTACTTAATTGATTCATTATTCTCTTTTCATTTTTACTGGTATTTGGTATAAAAACCAGTTGGCGTCCAAATCTATCTTCTTTATATATATATTTTAGTATCTACCTTTCCTATTTTCTTAATAATCGTCATTTTTATCTTTTACTCAAGTTTCTAAAGAGTGAATTTTATTTTCATCTCTATTTCTGTTACTTTGGAACGAGAGGTCCCATCTTTATTCTCTGTCGACATTTCCCCTTCCCGTTCGATACAAAAGTCCATATAATCGCTTTTATTTCTGAAAACGTCGATTTTCTTCATGACTTCTCTAAGAGTAGAATAACCAATTGTTTGTCGTCTCCTGATTAAGGAGTCAACCTCCGGGGTACATTTCTAAGGTGCGGGTCAAATTCTATTAACATCCAGAAGACCAACCGGCCTGAGAATGGAACCATCATTCCAATAGGAGAGTTGACTCCGGGACAAGAAAATCCAAAACTAACAACATGGCTTGCTAACAACCAGAGCAGAAAAGACTAGAATAAAACTTAGGATTTGGTGACAAACATTGTTCTTTCATATACCTAATGTAACACTGTAGCAAGAAGTCGAATAATTTTTATTTAGATTCAATACGATACTTAACATTTATTTTTCTGTTTTTTTTTTATATTTCAAAAAAAATGTGTTAATTTAACTGTGTATTGTTTCTTTTTTTTACTTGTTTGTGTGTGTTGCTCTAGAGTAGGCCATATTCACGTCCTGAGTGAGCTAGCCAGGGAGTGTTTCGTATAACGTCTAATGTAGCAATTTTGTAATTGATACATTAGGGGTTATGACGTTAAAAATTGGTCCCAACGGGAAACGATTTGTCACTCCAACGTTGTTAGTGATGTTAGTCAGGTTGTAGCAGCAAACTAAGGTTTGCGGTTACAGGTTGACAACAGCAGCTCAACGTTGGGATGTTACAAATTGAGCCTCGAAGGGTTACAAATTGGCACCCAATGAATATTTGTTGGCACGTCATAGATTGACGTCCAATGAATGTTCGTTGGAACGTTACAAATGTAAGGCTTGGCAGGAAGCAACACAGATGGCATACAATAGGAAGGAATGGAGAAAGTTCGTTAAGAGCTAGGACACCTCAGACGATTGTAAAATATTGTAATTTAATTAATTGTATTATAAACGGCCCAACACCGAAAGGTCTATGTGATTAAGTAAAGTAAAGTATTTGAAGTTTGTCGGGATGCTCATATTTCTTGTACAAAACTGAGAAAAGAAGTTATCGATGATTTCTTGTACAAAACTGAGTTTATCGATGAACATTATCGATGTTTATTATTTTTTGCTTTGAACAGTTCTGTATAAAGACCGTTGTAATCTTTTTGAAACAAACCGAAAGAAAGAGTAAATATAAGACGCCCCTTGAAAAGATAAAAAGATGGAGTGACTTTTGATGCAGGAAAAAATGCCTCAACCTTAAAATGAAAAAGAACGAGAAGTTTTAAAACTTATCAGTGATGAAAGTGACTGCAGGACGGGTTTTTCTGTCTTCATTTTTTGTGATGGTTCCTGTAGTTTCGACTATTGCGGCTATTTAGATTAAGTTACTTTCTTATTTTGTATATTTTTAACCTATAAATAATATGTCAACAAGACGATTAAATAAGCAAATAATGGAATTATACGACCCCATCCTTTACTAAAACCACAAATGAAAGCAAAAATATTTGTGCTGCTTGGACACGTAGAGAGGCGTTATTAGTTTGCGAAAATATAGAAAATTGTAGAATAACCACTGGACCAAAAAAATTTCTAAATGTTTGAGTTTCAATAGGATAATTTGCTCCATTTAATCATCTGTTAACTGGCCTAATCTCTACTCCCTGCAGACAATCACGTTCATGGTTAATATTCTATAATATCCTTCTTTATTTAGCTAGTTCGAGAATTAGGAATTCACATATAGATTAATTAATAAATGCTGTTTGTGAGATATTGTTGACATGTCTTTTTTATTGGAATTAGAATTTCTGAAGTAATACAAACGCGGGTATATGCTCGTAGATTATAGATAAGTATATTTGGATAAAATACATACATAAACATTTCAAATAACCATTCGTCAACAACGTTTTTCAATCCCGTTTGTTTACAATAGTCTTTTTCAGCTATTTTATGGGATGAGTTACTCTTTTTTCTTATTTTTATAGTTAGTACCTGTTCTAGTTATAATTATTATAGTACCTTCATATAACCTTTCCGTTATATCCTTTATAGTTAGTACGTGCGTCTCTTTCCCATTCGTTTTCTGGTATGTTATTGTATTCCTTCAATTCTGCCATTTCTTTCCGTTGGTCTTTTTTGTAAACTGTTCCCAGTGTTCATTTTTTGTTCTTCTTACATACTGCTTTGTTTCATTTCGTATTCTTCTATAGTTTCTCTGGATTCTGGGGTATTTGATATTTTGTACTTCGTGTAGGCCTCTTGTTTCTCTTTTATTTTCTGAACCATGGTGTATTGTTGTTGTTTCTTTTGTTCAGTATGACTTTGCGTTTTCCTAGAGCTTCTGTTGCTGCTTCTTTAATGCTGTTTTTAATTTTCTCCCAGCTCGCGTTTATATCTTCGATGGTGTCTAGGGGAAGGTACGATATCATCAATTAGTACTTCCAATAAAAAAAGAAATCTTCTTCTTCTTCTTTAAGTTCCATCTTCTATCGAAGGTTGGAAATCATCATGGCTATGCGGACTCTGTTG